>CM016619.1:7788907-8239210 GCA_005393395.2 Gossypium australe | reverse complement strand
AACGCACCTATGTCGCCTCAACTTATGCTAAATGGCATATTTGCCATTTGGATCCTTTTTACTTTCTTTTAATCTATAATTAGACTTTTACTCTTTATTCAACTTGATCCTTTTTCCTAATTACTTTAAATTAAATTAAATTCACTAAATAAATATCTAATTAAACACACTATTAGACTCATAATTACTTCTAATAATTATTTAGTAACTCAATTTACTAACGGAAACCCGATAACACACTTTTTCGGTACCCACGAATTTTGGGTCGTTATATTAGTTGCTGTATAAACTTTTGGCTAGCAGACAGTTTGCATACAAAACAGAACAAAAGTAAGCATTCAACAGTACTGAATAGAAACCAGCTTTGTTGAGCAAAAATGTATGCCATTACCTGAGATTTAGAGGCAGGGAACAACTTCCAAAAGCAAAGTGTCTCATCTCCAGATGCCTTAACTATCTTCTGCAAGGAAAAAAATAAAATAAAAGGTCATTTCACCATAGGAAAAACATGTACGCACAAATAAAGCTCAACTATAGAGTAGAAGGTGAGGGTCACTATGAAGCGTGGGAAGGCAACCTACCTGTTCATCCGGAGAGATTGCGAGATAAAGAACTCAAGTTGTGTGGCCCGTTAGAGTAGCCAACTGCATCATTACAATAAAATTTTAGAAAGGAACAAAAGTAGATGATGAGCAACTATTGTCAAATATACACTATTTTTAAACTTCGCATACCTTTGACATGGTAAGGTATCTCCAAACTATTATATGGTCCTGGGAAGATCCATGAGTACTCACAAGTTCATTGACATTCTTAGACCACACAAGATTGCTTATCTGTCATGCATTAAATGGACATTATAACTGTAAACTCTAGTATTAAGCACTTTGGCACAAAAATGAACTAGTGGCATATCTGTTCGGTCTTGTGTAAGGACAAATTCAAGGGGCATGATATGATAAAGACCAAAAAAGAAATGATCACCTGACTGCCAGTGTCCATGCAGCTCAAGTGTGTGTTGGTGGTTGTATCCCAGAATCGAATACAACGATCAGTTGCACCGCCTCCTGATGCAAGAAGGCCATGCCGATGGGAGACCATGCAATTGCTTTTACAGCAGCAGTATGCTCAGTGTTTCAGGACAGGTTGAGTTGAATGTTGATTCCAAACAAGAAGCTGCATATGGTCGAGAGTTTCCCCATTCAATCAGTTCAAAAGTTGAACAATATAATAAGTACAGGAATAAATTAGACGGGGGAAAAAACATGTATTTCATACTCTGTTCTCATTACCGCCTGATGCTAGTTTACGTTCATCGTAAGACCACTTCAGTCCACAAGCCTACAAAAAGCCACCGGAGATTCAGACTCGAGAGTTCGGGAATACGCACATAAAAATGAATGGACACAAAAACAGTAGCACTACCATTCCCAAAATAACTAATGACAAACATTGGACGATGAATTCATGACAAACAAGAGAAAGAAGTGGCAATTATGAAATAAAAACAGATGCATGTCAGAAAAATCTGAGCGTTTGAAAAAGTAACAATTATCCTTTTGTAATAGTATTTGTATATGATAAAATTAGGTGACTCAAATATTTATTTAAATAAAATACATAGAGGTAGAATAAAATAAAAGTAAAATTCCTATAGAACTACATTTTATTTTAGGATAAGGTTCTTTAAACTTTATTAAACTCCATCTATTTGATATTGATTAGAATAAAGTGTTTCAATCTTATTAAATGCATATAAACAACTGTCAGGGCAATATATATATATATATATATATATATATTGTGAGCATGCTAAATCAAACTGAAGATTAGTAAGAGTCTCACCTCTTTCTTGTGTACAACAAGCTTACTGGCAAAATCATCCTTAGCACGCATATCTCTTTGAAGAATGCTCTTGTCATGACTATGAGAAGATAATAGAGAAGAGCTCCAAGCTAACACCCCAACACGTGATCGATGCCCTTCCATTGTTTTTACCCTGCAGTTGTTGGATGCTTTCCATATCTACAAACAAAGTGATAGGTATTAACTCGCTGCATTTCTAACCCTAAACTTTAAAGTCTAAATCTAAAATCTTAAAACATGAACCCAAAATTAGAAGCCTAAACCATAATCTTGAACTAATAACCTTGAATCATTAAACCTCAAACACTAAAACCTATAAACCAAAAACCATAAGCCCTAAATCTAGAATCTCGAACCATATACCCTAAACCTAGCAGACCAAACATTAAACTCGAACCTATAACCTTAAATCCTAAACACTAATCCCTAATCAATGAATCTAAAATTTCAATTTTTAAACCAAAAACCCCAAAACCAAAAATCACAAACCATGAACTTAAACACATAACCATAAATCATAAAACTCAACATTAAACTCTAAATCTAAAATCTCAAACCCTAAATCATAAGCTCAAATTGACACCTTTAACCTTTAACCAAAACCCTAAACCTCATAACCATGAACCATGAACACTGAACTCAAAACCTAAAAGCCTAAAACATAAACTCAAACAATTAACCTTGAACCTAAATCTAAAACCCTATAATAATAAACCCTAAACATTAAATCTAGAATCTTGAGTACTAAACCCTAAACTTTAAACTCGAAAGGTAAAATCTCAAGTCTTGAATCCTAACCCTAAACTTGAACTTATAACCCTAAACTCAAAACTTAAACTTCAAGCTCGTAACTCATAACCCTAAGCCTTTGAACCTTAAACCTAAACCTTGAACCCGATCCCAAAACACGAATTCTGGACCTTAAATCTTAAACTCTACACGTTAGTGTTTGAGGTTCAAGGTTTGAGGTTTAGGGTTTAAGTTCAAAATTCGAGATTTTGGGTAAAGTGTTCAGGTTACCAAAATTATATGTTAATGACATGGAAAAAATTACACAAAAATTACCCAAAAAAAAGATTGGTTGCACAAAAATAAAAAAAAATATTAACTTATAAAAAATGATTAAAATTTGAAAAAGAAGAAAAGATATTTGTTTATAACTTTATAAATTAATTATTTTAAGTAATTTAATTAAAGTTAAATTAAGTTAGAGAAAATATTAGATTTAAATAAGTGTATAATAATACGTTGTTATTCTCGTAAACTATTAATAATACCTAGACCTACTTAACGAGAAGAAGTGGCCAAATATAACTCTAAAACTTAAAAAATAAAAAATCTTTAAAGGATGGAAAGAATCTTAAAAGAAAGAAAAGAGCTCTACTTTCAAGCTTTTATAAAAAAAAAAAAAAACCCTCTAGAAAGATATTTTTTAAAAAATAAATAAATATCAATTTTTTTATACAAAAGTAGAACTTACAGAGAAAGAGGAAAGAAAAGCGAGAGAGAAAGAAGCGAAACTCATATTTCACTGAGTAGTTAATTGGTTTTTCATAGTCTTTTCTCCAATTGGTTTTAAAAGACCAATAGGAAAAGGTAGTTACAACAGACTATCAACCATTACTGATGATACGCACAATATCGCTTAGGCCTTAACACCCAATAAAACTACGCCACATTACATTTAATACCAGAATTCACCCTTTCTTTAACTAACAAAAACTCACCATTTCACTAATTTATTACTAGAATTCCATTCTCACCCGAAAAATAGATTTAAAATTTTCCTCAAACTTGACCGAATAAAAATACTAAAATTCGAGCTCAGCTCAACTTGCCTACATTTAAAAATTTTATATAAAAATAAATTTTAAAAATATAATAATCAAATACACTAAAAATATTAAAATAAATGTTTCTCAATAATGGAAAAAATTAAAAAAATACTTAAATAAAACTAAAATAAATGCAACTTAACAAGCAAATACCTCTAAAATAATAGTAAATTTAATAATAAAATAAGAGTTATATAATATACAAATAATAACATTAAAATAATAGCAAGATAATAGTAAAAATGTAGCAAAACAATAAAAAACAGTAAAAAGTAGCAGCACTATTTTTTTCTGCAAATTTGGGCCAGACTGAACTCAGACTAAAAAATTTATTCGAGCCCTAACCCGTTAAAAAATAGATCTTATTTTTTTATCTAAATCTATTTTTTGAGCCTATATATTTATTTAAATCCTTCTACATTTCGACCCGAATAAATTTACTTATTACTAGAAGACTTTATCCTGCAGCAATTTCTTGCTAAGCTAAAATTGATAATGCACTAATTTAATTAAAAATCAAAATATTGAATTAAGGTAATTAATTAAACATGGTATCCACGACAAAAAAATAGATGTGTCCACGACAAAAGACGTACATACATACACAAATCAAACCCATCATTCTTGTTGTGGCATGTCGTAGGCTTCAGCACAACACAACTGAACTAGTGAAGTCCTCACTTCAATGTCGGTCAACATTATGGTTGACTTTCAAAAATAAACATAAAAAAAGAAAAGTTGTTTCGTATTTTTGGTTGGAATTATCGAGAGTAAAAAAAATTATACGAAATAGGAATATTATCAATTTTTAATAGTTTTATATTATATTAATAATTTCATCTTAAATTTTAAAATTTTAATTTAAAATGAAAATGTTAATATGATATTAAATTATTTTAAAAAGAATATAGATCTGTTTCATACAACACTTTCTCTTATTGATAGGTGTTAGATTTGTGTTCTTATTTGGAATTTATAATAAAAATTCATAAACTTTCACGTTTGTTTCTGATTTTTTTATTATAAAAAAACTAATTTTATTGTTCATAAAAACATTTAATTTAAACAACAAAAAAATTAAGTACAACTTTAAATTTCTTAATAAATAAACAAACACCACGAAAAGTGTGATATTCAAACAACATTTTTCTTTTCAAATACTTTTCACCAAATATAATGAAAGATACAAAATTATTTTTAATTATCTTTTACTCCATAATATATAATTTTAAGGCATTTATGGGTTGAAATTATTATAACCTGTGTCGTAATTGAACTTGTCTATGGTTAGTTAACCTAATTTGTGATCCGAAAGTTTAATCGAAAAGTTTGAGAGTTTAGACAAAGGTATAGTTTTAAAAAATGAATTTGGATAAAAATATAAAAACTCGTTTTCGAAAAGGGATGGACATCGGGTAAGCTTTTTTTGACTTGAGCCTAGCCTGATTTTTACTGTTTTGCCACTATTTTTTTTTATTGTTCTGCTATCATTTTGCTATTATATTGCTAATATTTTATTGCTATTATTTGGATATTATATAACTCTTTGTTTAATTATTAATTTTCCTACTATTTTAGAGGTATTTGCTTGTTAAATTGAATTTATCTTGGTGTTCTTTAAGTTTTTTTTTTAAATTTAGAAATATTTATTTTAATGTTTTTAGTATATTTGATGTATTATATTTTTTAAATTTATATTTATATAAAAATAATATAAAAAAATTTAACACAGGCGGGCTGAGCCTGAGCCGAATCAGGCTCATGTTTTAACATTTTTATCTAAGTCAGATTTGAGCAAAATTTTAGACTCATTTTTTGAGTCGGGCCAGGCCTGAAACTAAAAATAGGTCTAAAATTTTTACTTTGCCCGACCCATGGACAATCTATTCATAATTTAATTGTAAAATTACTAAAAGTTTATATTTTTATAAAAGAATAAATATATTTTTTAAAATTTATATTTTTTTTTATATTTGATAAATTTAAAAACTTGGCACTAATAATAATAAATGAAGACAAAACATTCTAATTTTTTTATCAAAATTTTATAATTTCAACTAAATTTAAATTTATTACCTAATTTTTTCATGTTTATAAATGAATTAAGATTTTAATACAGCCACGATGTTGTTATCCAGAAAATTATGGAGTTTTGCAGAAGTATAAACAGGGTTACCGCCTTGAATCAACGTTTTCTTTTTATCAAATATTTGAACCAAGGATTGGAATTTCCATTCTCAAGCTCATTGTAAGTAATCAAAAACTCCTTTTAACTTTGATTCTTTCTTTGGGTTTTTTTTAAAGCTAATTCTCAGTCAATTGAACTTGGAAACTGGATTTCCGATTACTGCTTGAATATTTGATCATATTTTGACTTCCCACGGTTCGGTTTTTGCAATTCGACTTGTCTTTGACTTGGGTTGGTTAATTATTTGGCTATTAATCATTATTAAGGGATATTGATTGAAGAACTGATAGTGAGAGTGTCCTTTTGAACCCTTGTTATATTGCAGTTTGGGAATGAATAGTTGATAAAAATGGAAAGGTAATTTTGAATTTCGAATTACTGCTTGAAAATTTGATCAAATTTTGACTTTCCGGATTTTGATTTTGCAAATGGACATGTGGACTTGTGTTGGTTAATTATTTTTGGAATTTTGATTTTGGTTAATTGAGATTGTCCCTTTGACACCTAGTTGTATTGCTGTCTATGTTTCTGCAGTTTGGCAATGAATATTTGATAAAATGGCAAGACAAACTAATACCCTTTTTCTCGAACAATGGTTGAGGACTAATATCGGTGGTATTAGCCACTCTGTTTCTGGACATTCTTCGTTGTCAACTTCTTCTTTGTCTGCTCGTGCCATAATTCAAGCTTGGTCTGAGATTCGGGATTCGCTTCAGAACCAAACATTTAATCCCCTTATCCTCCAATCATTGAAAACCCTCCTTAACTCACAAGCTTCTCTCCACGTTGCTGATCCTCAAGCCAAACTTCTTTTATCTGTACTCTCATCCCGAAGTTTCGATCTTCCTTCCGAATCATATCCTATCTTGCTCAGGCTTCTTTATATTTGGGTGAGGAAGTCTTTCAGGCCATCCACTGCACTTATTGATTCAGCTGTTGATGTCCTTTCTCATGTATTTGCTACCGAATTTGATTCGAAGAAAAGTCCTTCCTTTCTTGCTGAAGGTATTCTTATTTTAGGGGCCATTTCATTTGTGCCTTCTGTGTCTGAAAGCTCGAAAATAGCATGCTCGGAGTTGCTTTGTAGGCTGTTGGAAGAAGATTATGAATTGGTTAGATTAGGAGAAGAAATTATCCCGGATGTGCTGGCTGGGATTGGATATGCATTATCTTCTTCTGTGGATGTTCATTTTGTTAGAGTTTTGGATTCTTTGTTGGGAATTTGGGGAAAGGAAGATGGGCCTCGTAGTACAGTTCCTACTGCTCTAATGATCTTGCATTTGGTTGAATGGGTTGTTTCTGGTTGCATAAAATCACGTTCTCTTAAGAAAATTGAAGCTTTCACACAGCAGATATTAGGGACTTCGAAGGCAAGCTATGTTCCATTTGCTCTTGTTATGGTTGCAGCAGGAGTATTGAGAGCTAGTAGACAAGCAGCCAATGGCCAAGGGTTAGAGTTTGTTTCCAGACTACGGATTTCTGCAGAGAATCAAATAGCCTTTGTAGCACAACAGTTGATTTCTGAAACTAAAGCCTATATAAACTCAGATAATGATCCTGCGAACAGTCTTCTTCGACAATGTTTATCATTAGCCTTGGCTAGAAGTGGTGCAGTGTCTTTCACTGTCCCTGTGCTTCTGTGCCTTGCATCAGCATTGTTAAGGGAAATCTTTCCCTTAAGCCACTTATATATGCAGATTCTTCAGTTTATCCATAGTAGTGGGTCTGAATTTGATACCAATGAGATTAAAAGACATCTGGACAGTTCTCTTTTTAAGGAAGCAGGTGTCATAACTGGTGTTTTCTGCAACCAGTATGTCTCAGCAGATGAGGACAGCAAAAGTTTAGTGGAGAGTCTTATATGGGACTACTGTCGGGATGTCTACTCTGGTCACCGACAGGTTGCTTTGTTGCTTCGCGAAAGAAACAATGAGCTACTAGTTGATTTGGAGAAAATTGCGGAATCTGCTTTTCTTATGGTTGCGGTTTTTGCTTTGGCGGTAACAAAGCAGAGACTAAATTCAAACTTCTCTCAAGAAATACAGAGGGAGAAATCAGTCCAGATATTAGTTTCCTTCTCTTGCTTAGAGTATTTCCGACGAATGCGTTTGCCTGAATATATGGATACAATACGAAGAGTTGTTGCATGTGTTCAGGAAAACGAGTCTGCATGCATCTCTTTCGTGGAATCCATGCCCTTCTACGTTGACTTGACCACTTGGCAAGGTGATATTTCTTCCCCCTCCTTTTGGCCATGGGAAGCTAATGTTTACATATTGTTTTCATTGAGTGCTAGGTTTAGATGCTCAAGTAATTTTGCAGCAGTTTAAAGATCTGGATGTCTTTCATGTTGTTGTTCTATAAATTGTTAGTTTTACATGGACTTTAATTTTTGTCTTGTAGACTTTTCGTCCAAGCAGAAAATGGGGTATGAATGGTCCAAAGATGAGGTACAAACTGCTCGTGTTTTATTTTATGTCCGGGTTATTCCAACTTGCATCGAACGATTGCCAGCTCATGTGTTTAGGAGGGTGGTCACTCCAGCTATGTTCCTGTATCCTAAAATACATGGTTACTTTACTTGAAAAATTTACAATTCATATTAAACTCTATAAACTCTGGTTCCTGATAACAATGGTTATTAGATATATGGGACATCCAAACGGGAAAGTAGCTCGAGCCTCACATTCAATGTTTGTAGCATTCATGTCTTCAGGAAAAGACTTCAAGGATGAACGAGTGTCACTGAAGGAGCAACTTGTTTTTTATTACATGCAAAGATCTTTAGAGGTACCTAAAACTTATTGAAGCAGACAGTAGTAATACCTGAAACATGTTATCAAACTTGTGGGACTAAATTAATATTCTTCATTGTTATGAATATAGGGATACCCCGACATTACTCCTTTTGAGGGCATGGCTTCAGGAGTTGCGGCCTTAGTTCGACATCTTCCTGCTGGTAGCCCAGCAACATTTTATTGCATTCACAGTCTTGTTGATAAAGCTAATAACCTCCTCAATGATGCAAATGCTTTAAAGGCCGATGACTGGAAAAACTGGCAAGGAGGGCCAGAGCCTTGTAAAAAAATCCTCGAGCTGCTTTCACGTCTTATTTCTCTCGTTGATATACAGGTAAATACTATTTCATCCATATGGAGCATAAGAAGTAACTTTCACATTCACAGTTAAAATCTATGTTGTCTGACTTATTTTTTTTTAAGTTTTTGTCCAATAGTCAGTATCTGATAAATTCTAGATATAGGTACAGAGAAAAAGCTTGAAAAAATAAAACATATCCATATTTGACATACACTCGTATATCTGACAATCACACTGGAGTCTGAGCAACAAAGTACTAGATGGTATTAACATTTACTCATTTGTGTAGGTATTACCGACTCTAATGAAGTTGCTAGCACAGTTAATTATACAACTGCCAAAAACAGGCCAGACCATGGTTCTTAATGAGTTATACGCCCAGGTCGCTGAATCAGATGATGTCACTCGGAAACCAACTTTAGTTTCATGGTTGCAGTCATTATCTTACCTTAGCTCTCAAGCTAAAATGGAGGTTTTTACCTCCAAAGAGAGGGAAAGCAAAGAAAACTCTGCTTCTCTGGGGACTGTAGAACCACAAGCACGTTTGTGAGACATTTTGATGCTGTTCTTCCGACTAATGACACGGCTAATTCTTTGATAGACGGCCGGAACATGTGCAGGGTTGCCGAAACCGATAAGCTCACATGCAAACCAACTCTGGTTTCATGGAGTCATTGTCTTACTTTTGTACTGAAAGGTAGAAGTGGAGATCTGAACTGCAAATGGAGAAGAAATTAAAACAATGCTATATTGATCAATTCTTTAATTTTCTGGAAGGTGCCATTGTCCCACGGATATCTGAAAATAGATACGAAGATATGATCCTTCAAGGACTTTTCGGATGTCTGAAAATAGATACGAAGACATAATCCTTCAAGGACTACTCAAATAATTGAATAGGTACGAAGATATGATATCAGAGACATCCATATCTTACACTAATAGTCTTGTCCTAGTAACTTAGAATAAATGTTTTTTGTTCCTTGTCTGCATCATGATGTTAGCCAAGACTGGTATGGCCTGACTATGGAGTACATGGCTTTGAAATGGAATAGATATACTGATATTAGCACTTTCGTTCCAGAGTGCGCATTTTGTAATTAAGAATCTGAGCTTGAAGGGTCAAAAGGATTTTTGCTTTTATTGTTTAATGAAATCATAAAATTTTGGAAATAATTAAACTCAACCTGTGTTTTTGGTCTCTTAAGATAATAAAAATTGATGTATTTTTGGTAATTTCAGCGTTGAGAGGTTTGACATCTACTTGGACTAATCTAAAATGGATATATTTATAATTTTGTTCTTTTCGTTTATTGATAACAACTCATGGTTTCATATTCCTTTTGAATGTATAAACTTTTTTCTTTTGTTTTTATAACGTAACTACAAAAGGTATAACTTTCAAACCCTGGTGTTTTATAAATTTAGTTTGATGGAATTTTTAGAAGAGTTCAATGATAGCATATTTGGTGAACATTCTTGTCATTAACAGTGTTATTAAAGGTTTAGTCAAATTCTTAGGAATGGTTGGAGGTAAAGTTTTTAGAAGAGTCAATTCTCCTTAAGAAAAGGAACATAGTTAGTTTTCGTATTTTCTACAAGCGATTCTACTATTAAAAATTTTAAATCACTAAAATTATCGATAGGAATACTTTATCTTTAACACCTCTAACTCATAATTGCTTAGTGCAATAGACTCTGATTTAGAAGACGACAAATCTTCAACATCATCAATTAGAATGGTAGATAATTGCTTGTAAAAGTCTTTAAAAGAAAAGGATAAATAATAAAAATTCCCTACGTATCTACAAAAGTAAAAAAAAAATGAAGAATGAGATTCTCAGAAAATATATTCCAAAACAAAATGAATAGTGGGATTTCTGCAAAGTTTCTTAAATGATTGTATGCAAAAGCATCTGAAATTGCAATAATGTAGGTAATATTACCCTCAAATCGAAATGTGTGATTTGTATTTTGTGCTCTTAGCTAAATAATAATAGGATACCCTTTTCATTAGTAGGGGAGGAGGGGGATAAGATGGGAGCTGCCGGGAGGGATATGGATAAAGGTGAATATTGATGTAGTTGTGGGAGCTGGTTCGTCTGTTGCTGCGGTGGGGGTGTAGTTAGGGACAATGGGGGACGTTGGTTTTGGGGTTCTTCCATAAATTAGGGATTTGTTCGGTACTGGAAGCTGAGTTATGGGGGGGTTTTTGAGGGAATTAAATTAGCATGAGAGAAGTTAATTAAGAAGATTATCTTAAAAATGGACTGTATAGAGGTAGTTAACCTGTTAAGTAATTAGACTCGAGATCAAAACTTGTTAAGCAGAAAGTGAGGAATTTATTGAAGCGATACATATATCAAAACAAAATAACAAAGTGACGAATGGTATGACTAAACTTATCATGAAAATGAATGTGGAATGAAAAGTCTTTAACGAATCTTGCTAAGCAGTGCATGATAATTATGGTGACTAAGGCTCTCAATCCAATAATAAGATGAGACCAAGAAGTTACTATTTTGCTTTGAATTTTTCCTTTTGAAGAAAAAAAAAAGATATTATCTCTATGAATTCATATAGGGCAAAGCCAAAACAATTTTTACGAGGGCCGAATAAAATTTTAATTTTTTTATAATATATATTTTTATAATTTTTAAAGTATTAAATTAAATTTTTATAATTTTAAGAGAGACTAAAATATAATTTTAATTTTACTAATTTAAAATTTTAAAAAATTTTAAACAACCTAAATAACAATTTTTTTATTTATTTTAGGGAGCTAGGCCCATACCAGTCACCCTTAAAATCGCCTCTGATTTTATACCACATTTATTACTTAAGCTTAGGTCGGTACGATAATCTGTGTTACTATTAAAAAAAATACTATATTTATATCTTATATAATTAATATTATACAGCAGATATATTACACGAAATAGTAAAATTGATGTTGTTTTATTAAATAATTAATATTAATATTAAATAATTAACATTAATGAATTTCTTTTGATCCAATGATGTTAGTAAAAGACTTCACAAATTACTAATTGATATAACTCATGAGAAAGATAAATTGCAATGTTAAAAGCTGGCATTTCCAAATATAAAGAAAATCAAAACTTTCTTCAAAATGTGGTCAGTTGAGAGTTTAAGACCATGTTACCTTGACTCACAGTAAGTGAGGAGTGCTGATATGTATCGAACTTGGATATGCTTGAGGATCATAACCCCATATGTTCGAATACATGTTGAACATGTGTACTTTAAGGGAATATGAAGAGTCCAGGTGATGGAGGTTTAAGAAACTATCAGCAAACCACCATTTCCTACTTGATTTTGACCCTTCCCACTTCTCCTTTTCTTCCCTTTTAAATTCTTTACTGATGCAGAGCAGTCGAGAATCAATTACTGGAAACAAGATGAGTAATGGAGAAGTAATAACCTCCCACAATTGCAAATGATGCAATTCCACTACGAGCCATCCGTAACCAAATGCCACGAAATAAGATATTTCTATCTGCAGGGTGGATGCCGGTGAGTCTCTCGAATCTTTTCCCTGGTGTTTTCCACTTGAGAAGCTTTCTCTCCATTGATACGAACTGCATGGAAAAAGTGGATATATGAAGGCAATCTGACATATGAGCTAGTCAAATCAAAATACCATGAATATAGCATTGATTGTAACTATGGTATTCTGACTCTTCATTTTTCTTGAAACTCTCGTGTTTGAGATATGGTTATAGGGATATGACCTCCAATAATCTTCCAAATACATGGAAAAACTCAAAAAATCTGACAATCTATCTTGGTCACATACCCGCTTATACCCGACTCTGAGTAAACATAGTATTTTAACATAGTGTCTCACTTCATACTTGCTTTTTTTCTTAAATTTTTTTTTTTTTTTGAGTTACATGAAGACTAAACAATCACAATATATTGAGTTTTGAGTAGAATATAGGGTACATACAAGGGAATAAAAAGAAGAAATATATCGTAAAAGGTAAATTGACAAAGATGAAAATAGGAACACCTTGCATGCTAACTGATTATATGGAAAGCTGACAGCAAAGGTTAAATTGGATGAACAAAGCCAACATGCTAAAGTGGTCATCAAAGGCGAAGTGATGCCAAGTAAAAGAAATACCTTGGGCAACACTATGCATTGTGATCGACTTTTGGCAGTGTCAAAACCATGAGATGCTGCAGCAGCAACTGAACCTGAAAATCCTGCTGCAAGACTAACAGCTAAAGGGGAGAGTGGACCGATTTCTTCATCATACCTGAGGGAGAACAACAAAAGGATTTCGAACTTCAGCCACATAAACTACCATCAAAATCCTACTTAAAAGTTCAGGCAATGCTGAAACTAATAGCAGATGATTAGACATAATTCCATATAATGATATTCCATCTAAATTCTTGACATCATGTTCATTTTATACAACCACGGCACAGTGGAACGGTCAAACAACCAGCAAACCTTATGAGACTACAAACATGAAAAACTATGTCACAAGAACCTCTGATTACAGAAATTCCATATTATTGATATTTCATATCTTGATTTCATGTTAGTCTTTATACAACCACAACAAAGCACAATGGATCAACAACCAGTATACAACCACAACCAAGCACAACGGACCAACAACCAACAAATGTAGTGAGAGTACAAACAAGGAAAAGCATGTCATAAGAACTTCTGATTATATACATTATCATACAAACCTAAGATAATCTTCAAACTTAACCATAAATTACATGGAAATTATAGGACTAGCTCTCACTAAAAGGTTACAAAAAGCTAAGCACCCAGATTAGCTTTAACTTTAAGTTTAAATGATCTTTATTTTAAAGGAACAAAAATATTATATTTCTGGTTCGCAATAAAATCTGATTCAGATTCTGTCTAATTTAAAAATCATGATCTTAGACCCAAGAAGTATGCTTTTATCACCTAGTCACCTTTCTATCACAAAGGCCAACAAATATTCTCCAAAAAGAAAAACATAGGTAAAAGGGGATATCCAATATATTGGCAAATAAAGTGCGACAAGCAGTATAAGAAAAAGAATCGAAGTCTTAGACTTTATTTAAGCATATGCAGATAGAGACAAAGTTATAGATACATTAACAACTAAGCATAGATTCAAGGGAACACTCCAATTGTTAGAACTTGGTCCTTTCAAAGAGAGAGTTAACAGGTTTAAACCTTAGGGGGAAGGGGTGAGATTGAAGGGATCAGAAAGTGACTACCTTCATTGGATAGCATCAAGAACCAAAGGTATACTATAAATGCCAAAAAGACGTATAAACTAAACCACAACTTAAATGAAACAAGTAAAGGCAAGGAAACCTAAGACATTTTCTGAAGTCTTTTCCTTCTTTAAGTCTGTTGACAGAACAGACACACATGATAGAGAAACAAAGGTTTGTTCTTCATAAACCTATGAAGATAATGAATACTAAGAGAAGTTTGATAAATACACACAAAATCCCTGAACCTCGATCATATGTTTGACAAGCTTGATGAACTTTAGTATCTAAAGTTGTGCAGAAAGAACATCAATAACAAGACTCATAGACACTGCTTAATAACTTCCCTCAGAGAACACCCCTGAGCATCAAAAAACATTTTCTTTTTGTTTTCATTTTTCTTTAATAAATTCTTTACCTTACAAGCACTAGATTTTTGCATTAACACATTAACACAGTAAAAGTACATTAAATCGAGGTTTGAAGGTCCCCATGAGACAACAGTAAACTTGAACCAAGAATTAGCTATATTCCGTTCAGGATCCTTCTCTCTATTCTCCTTGACATTAAGTGTAAAACATAGTTGAAACCAATGTTGCTTTGACTCTTCATTTTGCATGGAGTACCCACGTCCAACACATTTGGACATGGGTATGAGGATATAACCCTCCAAATACATGGAAAAACATTAAAAAAAAAATTTAACATATTCCTACTGGACACATCAATATCTGGAACTCACACCCGATTCTAAGTAACATAGGTTAGAATGATGTTGCAGGTTTATAATAAACTAAATAATAAGTTGCATGCATTTAAGCAACCAAAGATATCCAACAGGGAAACTCTATGCACCAAAGAGCAAGGAAAAAGCTCAAAAAATCACCTGGGTGGGGGATCCATCCCAGCTGCCTTCCAATTAAGCATAACTTGGTGCAAAAGTTCCCAAGTAGAGAAAAAAATGCCACCAAATACAGAGTCTCGAGCTACTCCTGAACGAAGGCCTCTCCATAATGCACCCCATCCTTCCAACGAAATAATTTCAGATGGTCTCCGGACATCATAAACTGGTGGTGGCCTTCCAGACCCAGTCATCATCCAAGGGTACTCTTGTATGGCACCGACCATATTAGGGTGCTTGCTGTTTAAGATGGACAACATACCTACAGCTTTGTTCAATGCCTTCATATCCGGAGTATATCCACGTAATAATTTGGAGACTGCTGGCATAACAGCTTTATTTTCTGATGCTGATGATGCTCTTATAATACGAGAAGCAGAAGAAACCTGTGCACGGAGTTTTATAAGTTCAAACGGCGTGCTTGTTAGTGACTCGACAGCACCAGCTGCCATCCCTGCCATAAGGGCCTCAGAGACATACACAAAATTGTCTTCTCGACCATCTGCAGAACAGCCATATAAACATAATGCAGTGAAATTTGTGGATGCAATGGAAAAAGAAAAAGCTCATTAAAATTATTTTCTTATATTATGCCATTTACATGAAAATCTTCAAATAGTGAGGAGGAAGTTACTGGGGAAGAAGCAATCACTGATGGCAAACACATCATTGCAGCTACTACAGTCATCAGAAAATGAATCACCTGATTATAACCATTAGGTTTCTTATATACTACGTCTGAAAAACCTTGTCCTTATTGGACTTCAACAAAAAACTAAACAAAAACTTCGACTCACATTAAAATTTTAAATTTTTTTATAAAATTGATGTATCAAGGATTTTAACGTCAAAAGGTTAAAAAAAAATTCACGAATGTGAAACTTACAAAAAAGTATGTCTTAGGTTTTCATAAAAAAGAAAGAGGACATAGTTTTGAGAGCTCTAAAAAAGGGAAAGATGGATAAATAAAACGGGACTGAGGGAGTAAAATCCACAAATACTTTAAGATTATTATATAGAAATGGTATAAGAATCAAGATTTTTAGCCCCATTACAATACAGATACGAATTGAATCCCATTCTCAAGTACAATGAAGAGATGATGATATTAAAATTTAATTTTCAAACATCTGTGCCCATTTTACGACACATTTTTACACATAACTAGCAAATTGGACACCAGAAAGGGAAAAAGGAAATAAGAATATCTGTGCTAGGTATACAGCTAGGTCGTAGGAGTGATAACAGTACAATTCAGTTGGTTTTGGAAAAAGTCAAAAGCAAAACACTACTCGAAAAAATTGAGATAAGGGTCCTACGTTTCTGAATATGGCACTGTATTATCATGAACCAAATTAAGATGGAATAACTTTCTGATTTACTTGCAATTTGATAAAATAACAGGTTGACATTCTACAACAATCAACACCATAATAGCTCCCAAGATGTCTCTTCTGTAACAGGCATAAATATAACACTATGGCTTTCATGGTTTTTTAACACCCAAATAGTGGGAGAAAACAAAGCAACAAACATATTATATCAAGAATACAACATTCAGGGTAAAATGACTTCTAAAACAGAATGAAGTGGATGACAAGAATACCTTTATAGAAGGCTGTCAAAACTTCATATATTCCAAAGCGAGCTGCCATACCGAAAGTTCTCCCCCAGGCAAACCACTCAAAGCCACTGTACAAACCTATATATTTCAAAATAAAGCAAAACTCAAAGTCTTCCTAAAAGTTTGGATACTTGTAGTCCCCAATAAAAATCAATGCTAAAATGAGAAAGCAAGGAAGAACCAAAAGAAAGTGTTGAGGAGAGAGGAACTGCAAATTTTAGTTTCTATAGTTGAATATTCAAAATTCTGAGTGGTATCAATCAAAAACAGGAAGATTGTCCATCTTCAAAATTTCGACTGTCCCAAGACTCCATCCACTCCGTTTTCAATACTTCAAACTCTTTTCTATTTGATATTATTTTCTGGAAAAGAAAACAAAAAGAATAGAAAAAAAAAATGCAAGAGAGCTTCAATCAAACAATCCATCTTTTTTGTGCCTATTGCATTTAAAAAAAAGGGCTGGTACCAAAGCAAACCATAGCTCTAACAGGTATTGTTCCTTTCCAAAGGCATTAAAGCAAACAACTGCTAATCATTCAACTCTAATCTTTTAACTAAACAAGTTAGATTCTTTGTGCTCCATGCTTTCCCAAATTACAGCTAAACCTTTCAACCATGTCAACTTTGTCTTCATTGTACATACCATTAGTTTAAATATCAAGGCAGTGGCTGCTACAAAATCCATTTTGCTGCTAACGTACATTATCCTCCACAGTTTTGCTTCCATAAAAAAGAACAGAGCATTAACTTTGCGCATAAGCTTTTCTCTCCAACTATCTTCCACCATTTTCTCTCATGGTACTAAAAGCCTTGGTCAAACATGACATATTGCCAAATATATAAATTACAAGCAACAGATTTATGATGTTATTTCAAATCAGCAAAGAACATTTCTTCATTTTCAATTCTTAGTGTACTTGAAAGCAACTAGGATAAGAAGGATAAACTAATCGACAAAACTTTAACATTTGTTAACCACCCCTTAATGTAAAAACTAAACACAGAAAAAGTAATCACATCAAGTTCTGAAAATGACAATTCACATTTCCATTCCATGAAATATACAATCATTGTATTTACTGTAAGTTAAAAATTCTAACAGCCACGCAACATTCATAAGTTTTGCCTAAATAACATTTTTACTTAAAGGTGGAAGACCAGTATTTTTTAGAACAATAAGTAAATAAAAGAGAACGTTAAGGACTTACCTGAATACCCTGAAAAAGCTCGAACTCGTTTTATAACCTGAGAGGCATTTAATTGTTTAGCAGAACCTGAACCAACCTGCTCACCTCAAATTTTAAGCATATTGGAAATAAATAGAGTATTATCTTTTCTTAAACTAGAAAAAGGGTCATTAAAATGAAAAGGAAAAAAAAAAAAAAAAAAAGGGAAGAAAAGGGGAACCTGAATTAGTGATTTGATAGTATCAAGAGGATAAGTAAGAGCAGTGCCAAAAACAACAGAACCTGAACCGGCAATTGCATGAGTTGCAAACAAATGGTTCTGCAACAATTCATCCATTTCAACCTGGAACTTACAATGATTTAATATTTTTTATTTATAATTCAAAACAAAAGAATATAATTCGCTGCAAATGCACATTATCTGTTTAATAAAACGATTGAAGGAATGATGAACTATGGCAAATAAAATACTACTTCAGAGCAAAAAAAGTTAATTCATAGCAACTCAAGCATGCATGTTAACTGTTTGATAAAATGATTGACAAAATGATGAACTAACCAAAAATAAAATTCTAATTCACCATCCAGTGAAAGGAACATACTTGAGCCTGTGGAGCTTAATTCACACTTTCTTAATTATATTTAAGTTGGTCAGTGATGCTCTCAACAAATAACAGCAAAATTGTAATACTTCTATACCTGCAAGTTTGAAGAAATAATAAAAGCAAAAGCATGACAGAGAGCAAAGGTTAAAAAAAGAAAACGGGCCAGCTAGAAATAAAACTAACGAAATCATAACCTTATTATCAACAAGGTTGATATACCAAATGGTACTGGACTTTGGCTTCTATATTTAATTTGCTACCCAAAATTTATTTTGCAAATAGATAACTAATTTTAGATCCCCTTAAACAAATTGGCTTTTTTTCATTGGCATAATAATAAATTTAGCCCTCCAATATTTGCATATTCTATCAATTTGGTCATAATTCTAAACAATTCAAGTTATTCAACAAATTTAGCCCTAAATGTTTACAAGATTTGTCAATTTAGTCCTAATTCAAAAAATTTAAAAATAGAAAATTACTAAAAATGTTTTTATTCGATAAAAAAAATCATAGGTAGCAACTACTAGGCTTAATTAAATAAAATAAAATAAATAAAAAAAAGAAAGACAGAAATTCTCCAATATGGCTGATGCTCCTTTCTCCCTTTGGGAGACGATACTTTCTGTAGGCTTAATTTAAGAAACTATCGGTGTTGTCTATAAGTCTCAACATATCTGCCAAGAAGCACCTAGACAATGAAATTCTCTAATATAGTGGGTGCTCCTTTCTCCCTTTGGGAGATGATATTTTTCTGTAATTTTCACACAAATTGAAGAATGCTTGCACAATACGTTTAACTTTTTTAATCTTTAAATTGATAGATGGTATTGCTAGTGATAACGTTACAAAGGGAAGTTTCTTGAATTAAAATAGCTCTACAACTTCAATGAATCTGCTTAAGGAATGAGTTAAACTAAAAGTAAGGATACTTCTCTTTAGACTCTCGTAAAAAGCACAATGCTACCATAAAATCATCTCCATAGAAATTTGTCCATACATATTACCTACCCACTCTTATAACTACTGAAAAGAGCTGAATTATAAGTTTATAACCCTCTGGAGAATAAATCTTATATTGATTACCAGCTACAACTCAAAGAATCGACTGATATTTGACCATATTAACACAAAGGATTTTGACATAGCAAATGCAAGTACTAGAAAATCTCGAAGCAAATATAAGTAGAAATAGACATGGCTATCTATTTCGCAGCGCAAAAAAAAAAAAGTAAAAAGAGGAATGACAAATTCTATTATGCAAGCTAACAAATTTAAATGGTCTAAATGATGATCCAAAAACAAATTTATGGTAATTATTCAATGAATTGAATAGAGAGAAAATAGAATTTGTTGAAGGCAATCACAACCCAAAATTTCTACCCTAAGAATCAAATACAAAAGAACAAGTGCTAGAAAGAGGAACTTACTTGAAGGAGATATTTGAAAGAGAAAGAAACGAAAACGGAGGCCTTGGAGGCGGAATTTGAACCCAAAAATTCGGAGGCCAAGCCAACACTGGACTACGGAGTACGGAGCGAGTAAGGGAACTGATTTTTTGTAATAATTTTTTTTTTGAATTTAATAGAATTTTAGATTTTTAATAAAAAATCGCTATTTAATATTTTAATATTTATTTTATCTATTTTTTTATTTTTTAAGAATTAAAATAAATTGATAAATTTTGTTAATGGTGAGGACTAAATTTAATTAGGATCAAATTGATATAATATATAAATATTAAAGGGCTAAATATGTTATTATGTCAATAATTAAAAATTCCGTGAAGCTTCCATTATTAAAGGACCAAAATATCAAATTCCAAAACTATCAGTGACCAACTCGAAAAGTTTTTAATTAGTGACCAAAATATCATAGTTAGCAGTGTAGTTTTAGTCTTAAAAAAAGGTTAATATATTTTTACCTTTGAACTTATCCACTTGTATTTATTTGGTAGCTGGGGTGAATTTAAGGGCCGGTAGAGTCTAGAGGTGGACATGGGCTGGGCTACCCGGCCCGGCCCGACGGCCCGCCCGAAAAATGGGAGGTTCGGGTAAAAATATAGGCCCGAAATATGGGTTTGGGCAAAAAAATGAGGCCCGTTTAGAAAATGGGCCGGGCTCGGGTAAATTTTTTGGCCCGAGCCCGGCCCGGCCCGGCCCGAATTCTATACTATATATTTTTATTTTTAATTAAATATACTTTTTAAATTTACATATTTTTTATTTGTTTTTTTTGTTTTAATATTTGTTTTAAAATTTTTTATTTAATGAAAAAAGCTAAAAAAATTACATATTTTTTATTTTTTTTTTATTTTAATATTTGCTTTAAATTTTTTTATTTAATTGAAAAAAAACTTTAAAAAAAATTAATATGGTCCGGGCCGGGCCGGGCCGGGCTCGGGTTTATCAATTTTCTTTCGGGCCGGGCTTGGACAAAAATTTAGGCCCATATTTCGGGCCGGGCCAGTCCTGGGCCTAAAAATAGATTTAAAATTTTGTCTGGGCCGGACCCGAACCCGGCCCGGCCCGGCCCATGTCCACCTCTAGTAGAGTCCGGCCCTTAAAATTTTCTATTTTGGTCTTTTAAAAATTTAAGTTAGCAAAGGTAAAATTATAATTTAAATTTTTTAAAAATGATAAAATTTTTATTTAATTTTAAAAATTACAATTTAATTTCGAGTCCCCTAAAAAAATTTTCTAACTTCAACCTTATTTAGTATTTAATTCTTTTTGTTGTATCTAAATAGTACCTAAACTTCAATTCAGTAATATATTTTGGTACCTATGCAGGAAAATTCAATAATATGGCACTAGTAACCAACAAAAAGATGACAAGTGGCAAGTCATAATAAAAAAATATTTTTAAAAAATATATAGAATTATAAAAATTATTTTACATCGATTCATGACAAGTACAATTATATTAATAAATTTAATGATTGAATTGTTAAAATATCAATTATAAATAAACACTAATGTAAATAATCCCTCCCATTTTTAAAATACTAACATATCAACACTTTATAAAACCTTAAGGAATTAAAAAATTCATGACATAATAAATAAATAGTAAAAAGTAAAAAATTATTGATTATTTATATACATTTATATCTAAAAAATAATATATATACATTTGTTTATTATTTGTTTATTACTTTTAATATTATTGATTAACATATTTAATTATACGTTTAAGAATGTGTACATTTCATATAACTTAAATGAATAAATATAATTTTAAATAAACGAACACGAACACAATTTTAAAATTTTTCTTTTAAAACATGAATTGAATATAAAGCTTAAAAAAAAGAATATAAATAAAGATTAATTTGTTCAAGCTTGTTTTATTTACAGCCCCTATGATGGTGTTGGGTGGTTAAGTTTGGATTTTGATGATGAAATGGTTTGACAACAGCTCTATTTTAATTTATTTCCAGCCTTTAAAGAGAACACATTTGATCAATAGATATGAGTCAATGGTGGGCGAATGGCATTGGAGTTAATTCATGAGCGAAGTCAAAAAATTTGTTGGGTTCGGAATTAAGTTAAGTTAAACATTTTATGAGAGAGTTAAAATGTAATTTCACTATTTTTTTTTTTGAAAGATAATTTCATAAATTTAATAGCGCTTGTATCTTTATAATTTTTTAAAAAATAAAATTAAAATTTTATCATTTTCGAAGTCAAAGTGCTATATTTAAAATTAAATCGAATACGATTCTCTAAAGATCCTTCACATATATGAAAATCTTGTACATGAGCTCAAGTAAGATAAATTTATACATATTTGATTTACATGAATGTAAGATGTAATATTTGAACATCCATGAACAAAGAGGTCTTCTCTTTGTTTGCAAATAAAACCTTGATGATCAAGTAAGGCTAGCAAGTTCAGTAAGAAAATATTTCAATGGATGTTATAGCAAGATAATTCAACTTTCAGTGTGGCAGATCATCAAAATGGTAAGCTATTGTCTCTTCGACTAGCTACCGACACAAGCCTTCCTTTGGTCGGATTCCTCCCCTTGTTCCTCAGTGTACAGGGTTTTAGTAGTCATTTCCAGCTGTTGTGCCATTTCCAATGGTAGGTTCGCACACATTATTCAACCGTCTACCATCGGAAACTTCACTTCCTGACTTAGTTGCATGTATTAAGAATGCTGCCAGTTCTCCAACAGCAACCAGAGAGTACAACCTGAAAAGGAACTGAAGCTAAAATAGACTGAATCCAGGAAAAAAAAAATTCAGAATCTGAAAACAGTGTATACCTGAAATGATCCAAACCCGAATCTGTACAATAAACGCTAATGCCACATCCAAATATAGGACCCTGTTGATCTTTAACCTATCCAAAGGCAGGGAATGTGCGCTATCAAACGCCGAGAATCTTTGTTCTCCAAGCACCAATGTTGTAAAACTGGACACTCATCAATCCTGAGTGATCCAAGTGAAGGAGGCAGGCCTTCTTTCGGCAATGTCTGAAGTTGATAGCAACGAGAAATGTCCAAGACTTGAAGAGACGACAGGTTTTTCAAGAGCTTTTGAGGTAAAGATTTCAGATCAGCTACATTTCTAATGTAAAGCTCAATCAATGAAGTAGGAAGAACATTCTCTGGAGGACATATCCAATGGATCCATAAATGGTGAAGATTGATAAGCCTGTCTAAGCCCCATTCAGACATCGGTTGTTTCAGGTTCTCACAATCGATGAAAAGAAGTGATAGATTCAGAGGCAAACCACCATCAGGAATGGCCAAGATATTTGGACAACTCTTTATTTTCAGCTCTTTAAGTGACTTGAGATTGTACATTGCTTGAGGAAGGGACTTAAGATTCTTACATCTGTTTATCCTTAGAAACTTGAGATTAGGCATTAACAGTTGAGATTCCGGAAAGGATTCTAAACCGTGGCAACCGCTTATTACCAATCTACTCAAGCGAATTAAGCTGTTGAAGCAGTCGAGAGGCAAGGCCTTCAGATTGGTACAATGTGAAATTTCAATGGTTTCAAGTGCCTTGCTGTGTTGCAACATCCTGTCTGGAAATGAGTCTAATCTTCTACAATTGAACACAACGAGACTCTTAAGGGTTTTCGGAAGTTGTCCGTTTGGGAAGAACATCAAAGATGGAAGTCCTTGCACTCTAAGACCCTCCAAATGCAATGTATTGTCATTGTTGCACATCAATCCCTCCGGTAAAGCTTGAAGGAGCTCACAATCTTCAATAAGCAACATCTTGAGCGATGGAGGAAATCTGCCCCTTGGGAAGGATTCGAGAGAAGGGCAGTTTCCAATGGTTACCTCTTCAAGATGCAGGATGCCATCATCATCATCATCACCATTAGACATTATTCCTTGGGGTAGAGCTTGAAGGAGCTCGCAATCTTTGATGACTAACTTCTTGAGAGTAGGTGGTAATTTTCCACTTGGAAAATATTTGAGAGAAGGGCAATGTATTATCTCCAACTTTTCGAGATGTATGATGTTGCCATTGTTTCCACCATCTATCTTCATTATCCCATCCAATGATTTGAGCACTTTGCACCCTATAATTCTCAATATTCTTAGACATGAGATGTTAAATAACTCATTAGGTAGCCTTCTAAGGTTGTTGCAATCAAGTAACTCCAAAGCTTCGAGATTGTGCGATGGAACAAGTTGATGAGGTTTCCTTGCCAAGGGATCAAACATGGGACACTTTTTGATCACAATACGGTTAAGGCAAACAAGGTTGTCTGTATTGCTTCTATCCTCCCACAAGGATGTCAGTTCAGTGCATTCTTCGATCCTCACATCTTCAAGTGCTATCATGTCTTGTTTGAACGTGTTTGGCAAACAAGCAAGATGAGAAATGTTGGTAATTTTCAATGTCCTCAGACACTTGAGATGAACCATGCCTCGGAAAACCATCTCGTTACACTCCTCCAAATTCAGGTTTCTAAGAGATGGAAGACTTACAAATGAATATGTTAACTGTGGGCATTTGCAGATCTCAAGTTTTATGAGTGATGGAAGATTGGTTGGCAATTTGGATACCAACTTAGGACAATTGTAAATTTGGAGTTCATGAAGTCGTTCGAATTGCCGAACCCTTCTATGTTCAATGCCAACAAGTGATGAAGACCATTCTTCCCAAACTAACATATCTTCAAATCTTAGAATCTTTAGTGATGGAAAAGCCTCAATCGAAGAACCACAGCCATAAAACTCAAAGCCCACTGTTTTTACTGCAACCATGCCTTTTACGATCAATGTTTTCAATGACAGCAATTGTCCAAGCGACGGTAGGGAAGTGATTCTTGGACAATGATTAAGCTCCAAGTGTGTTACTTTAGAAAACAACGGATCACCTACCCATGAAGGGAATTCTTTAGCTCCATAGAACTTAATCGTTAACTTTTGCAGGTTTTGATGAGGTCTTAACCAGTTAAGAACTTCCATCTCACGTGTCTCATTTCTCGAGTGATGAAAATCACAACTCCATTCTAGCTTCAATTCCTGGAGGCCCTTCTTTTCATTTAGATTAGCATGCCTTGCATCTTGTATATCCAACACATTATGCAACTGCAAAATAGATAACTGGTCTCTAAGATGTGATAGGCCATTTAATTCTCCTAGTCTCAATCCATCAACTTCCCCCACAACAAATTTAGGCAATGTCAACAGATTTCTCAGTTTACCTATCCCTGATGGCATCTCGTTTAAAGCCTTCGTGTGTGTGATATCAAGATGCCGAAGATCGATTAGATTCCCAATAGTTACAGGCAACCGGCAGAGCTTATAGCACCCGTTTAAGATCAATGTTTGCAGGTAGAAAAGGGATGTTATAGATTCCGGTAAACATTTTATCACGCAACGAGATAAATTGAGATATCTCAAATGCTTCAATTCCCCTATTGATTCTGGTAACTTCTTGATGTTATAGTCACAAAGGGATAATGACCTCAAATATCTCAATTTTGGCAGAAAATCATGCAGCACACTGTTAGATAAAAAGCTGCGAAAGGAATGCGAGAATGGAGAAAACGATAGGAATGTTCTCAAGCTCTTCATGTGGTGAGACATTTCGAATCTTTGAGAAGTGTCGAAGTTCTGCTTAGTAAAAGACAAGTAACGGAACTTTTCAAAGCTCGCATTTGATATATTGACGTGCTTGAACTTATCTGTAAAACTGTAGCAAGTTTCTCCTGCAACAAATTGAGCTAAGTCGTTGATAAGATCATGCATCACAAATCGCGATTCCTCGTTACTTGCCCTTTCAAAAAACGATCTTGATAACAAGTCGAGGATATATTTGTGGCCTAAGTCTTCCATTTGCTTCATTCCTTTTGGCTGCTGCAGAAGAAGCCCCTCTGCCATCCATAGGAAAACTAATTCATCCTCATCGAATTCATAGCCTTTGGGAAATATTGCACAATAAGCAAAGCATTGTTTCAAACAAGACGGGAGATGATGATAGCTCAATCTTAGAGCTGGAAGAATGTCATTCCCTTCATTTGGTAAATCCCATAGCTTGCTAGTCAATATGTCATTCCATTCCTCGCAAGTTCGCTTACCATGCAGAAGTCCTCCAAGGGTTTTCACGGCCAACGGTAATCCTTTACACCTTCTTATAATTCCTTGTCCGATTTCTTCAACATTCGGATGTGCACTGAAATCTCTCTTTCCTAATGCATGTTGAGCGAACAATGACAAGCAGTCATCATATGGTAATGCGTGCAGATGATAAGCCGCGACATTTCCCACCATCGATGCGACCTTGCAATGGCGAGTAGTGACTATTATTTTGCTTCCAGGTGCCCCTGCTTTGAAGGGTCTTCTTAGGAGATCCCATTGATGGTAACTTTCACTCCAAACATCATCCAAAACAAATAAAAACTTCTTCCCTGATAACTCCTCTTTCAACCTTACTTGAAGTGAATCTAAATCACTCGAACATTCATATGAATTCGACAAAACTTTCTCCAGTATTATTCTTGTCACCATCATAAGATCAAGCTGTTCCGAAACACAAACCCAAGCTTTGATGGCAAAACGATTGGCAACCCTTTCGTCATTATAAACAAGTTGAGCCAATGTGGTCTTGCCTATTCCTCCCATACCAACTATAGGCATTACAGATACTCCATTTTCATCACCCTTCAGCAGCCATTGAAGAATATCTTCTTTTTCAGTTTCCCTACCACACACATGATCTCCAATCAGAGAAGTAGTTAGTCTTTTCTCTTGTAACCTGCAGGACTTGGACATGTCTCCTCCAGCTATCTTTGGCAAAGTCAAGCCGAGACCATTGATCTCCGATGAAATGCACTGTAATCTATCAGTAACATCCTTTATCTTGCTTCTTATTCCATAATCCTGCATGGAATGGCTTCGTCTTGTACCAGCAAACCATGCACAGAACGTGTTCGATGAATTGTTTGTTCGAGCTTCGTCAAACAGTAGTGGGAATTCATCCAAGATATCTTCCATATCAAAAGCCAAAACTCTAACCTCGGAAACCCAGATTTTCACCAAGGGATCAGTTATTTGCTTCGTTTCTGCTTCCTCGAGTACTGCTTGGATTTTCAACAACAAAGTCCTCCATTTCTTAAGCTCCAAGCCAACTTGATTCTGTTTTGCAAAGCTTAATAATTGTGTAGAATCCAACTTTGCGAACAACCATTGAAATGTAGCTGCTAAAAGTGCACCTCCAACGACAGACAAAGCTTCCATTTGATTAAGTTATCTGCAACAACAATCAATGAATCTTCGGAGATGATTCAATATATATGTATCTGTATATGTATGTTTTCTTTTTCTTACAACTTAAATTTTCGATATAATAATGTTCAGATTAAAATCACTGCTAAATATGTGCTTTGATGCCAAAATAACGTAACAATGAGATGATGAAGTGTAATGAGGATGCTAAATGATGATCAAAATTTATAGCATATTTAAAAATAAAAATTTAACAAAGTGATCTGCAAAGTAGTGAAATAAAAATAAAAATACAAAGATTAAATTCTAAATGTACAAAAAAGTATAGGGAGTTAGAATGCATTTTAACCTAGCAATTTTCCTTTTTACTTTAAATATTACCTCTTTCTATTTATCCATCTTTTCTCACCAAGCACAAATAATAATAAAAAATCCATCCTTCATATATTTCTTTCTTTCCAGTTTCCACAACTGTTCTTACTTCGATTTTCTTTCTTACCAAACAAAATGTAAAAGAATCAAACATTCAAAGAGAAAAAACAAAATGCATAAGAATAATCTTAGATAAACAAAATGTTAGATAAGCCATTTATCATTCACAAACCTACATTAAATATAGTATAAAAAAGTAAATGTAATTAAATCAAGAGAATATAAAATCATACCTTCGTAAAAGACTGAAGAAATGTAGAATTTGATGAGCAGAATACAAAAAAAAAAGAGAGAGAGAGTAGTTTGAAAAGAAAGAGCAAAACTAGTTACAGCTCGATATTTTTCCTTGACATTTCCACTAACCCAGCTAAGAAGTCAGTATGGACAGTAACTGGTCAATCACTCCATAATTTTCTTCCTTCAAACTTCCCTTACAGATTTTTTAATTCCAAAAGTTGAGTCTCTCCATTCTTTTGACTTCGCAATCCAAGTTCAATTAATCCATTAAATTGATTTATGAGACATTTTTTAGTTTAAAACTGTTTAGAAATATAGCTATTAATGAGTAGCGTTATTTTTTCTTGTTTGTCTGAAATTTAGGGCAATTTAGATAAAAATATTAAGTTTGAAAAATAAATTTGGGTAAAAAAAATAAGCCATTTTAAAATATGAGTCGGGCTTGAGTTTGAATATTCAAGGCTCTAGCCTAGCCCGACTTGACCTATTTTTAAGTTCATAATAATTTATATTATGTAATTTAGAATACATTAAAAAAATAAATATATACTAAATATATAATACTACTTTAATGTAAACATTAAAATAATATTAAGATGACTATATAAAAAAATTTAATAAATAAAAACTATATATTAAATAATTAAATATTATAAATATATTATAAATATTCTTTTTAAAAGTTTTAAAAATAATATGGGCCGGACTAAATGAGTTTGGGTTAGTCTTTTGCAAATATAGATTAATTTAGATAAAATTTTAAGTTCATATTTTGAGGCATGACGGGCTTAAACAAGTATAAAATATGTTAATATCATGATTAGACTCGGCCTGCACCCGATCCAACCTGGCCCATGAACACCTCTACTTAGAAGCCATGTAAGCAAAATATATACATCAACCCCTTCTCTCTCTCTAAAATAGTTCTAACTTATAAGGGGTGAACTCAAAAATCTTTAAAAATAAAATTTCGTCATTTTAATAGTTTATATCTTTATAAGTTTTAGATGATTAAATCGAATTTTTATTATTTTTGGAGAGCCAAAGTACAATTTTACTATTACTAATTAAAATTTTATAAATTATAAAAAATCTAAATAAAAATTGTTATTTTAGGTTTTTTTTTAAATGTCACTTAATCTGAACTTTTCTAAGGTGTTATCAATTAATTTTGATTAGAATGGAGAAATTAAAAATAAAGCAATTAAATTCCAAATGTTGGAAAAGGATGTTAAGTGGAAAGCATAATTACCCCCTTTTTTTCTTAATTAATGTCGGAGGTTTGGTACCAAAACGCCTCTAAATTATGAGTAAGTTTTAATTTTGGTCCTCTAACTAAAAAAATTATAATTTAATTATTAAACTATTAAATATTTTTCATTTAAGTCACTAAATTGTTAAAATCGATGTTATATAGATTTCTCCATGTGCACTGCATGCACCAATCGAAAATTATTTTTCCTTTCTCTTCTACGTCATAAATCTATTAACTAAAATTTAAATTGCTTTTTTTTCTTATCTCCAACACTGACAGTTACTGACAGTTAAATCAACTTAAAACTAAGATCAAATTATAACTTTTTCTAGTTAAGTTATCAAAACGAAAAATTAACCATATTTTAATGACTAATGATGTAATTTACCATAAGGTTTAATATAACATACATAAATTCAAATTTGATTGTTTCCAATAAAAAAAACCTCATAATATTTAATTAATAATTTTAAATTTTAATTAATTACTCAAAAACAATAATTTTATTCATATGCATATTTAAAAGAATAGTAACGTCTTGTACGGTGTAGACCTAAACACAAACAAAAGTCTTCATTAGAGGCCAGCTGTTGTCTAGCTAATTTCCTCCCACCGACGTTGCACTGTCTTCCATACGGGTCGGGTTAATTTTCTGATTCGATTCAAATCGGGTTTAAATAAAATTATTTTTAATTCGATTCGATTTTACTCGACTTGTATTAAAATTTTATTAGTGAAGTTAATATTTTTATTTAAGTAATAGTCTCTCTACTTTACAAAAATTATGAATTTAGTATCATTTTTAGTCCTTATATTTTCTAAATTTTTAAATTTTAGTCCTCACTCTATTATCACGGTTAAATTTATTAAGTTCTGCTATTCTCAAAATCTGATGCGACAAATATATTATTATATATATAGTGCCACATCAGCTTTTTATTTTCAGATATTACTAACTAAAAATACAATTAATTGATTAACAACTGTGATTTATGTCAAGATTGTAATTTTAAATTTCGAAAAGTATAGGGATTTAGAATAATCCTAATGGAGAAAATGGACTAAATCTACAATTGTACACTTAATACATGACCAGTAATTGAATGTAACTAAACAAATTTAATTGTTACTGTTTTGAGTCAGGACTAAAGTTTCAAAACTCGAAAGGTACAGGACTAAAGTTGATCGATTTGAAAAGTAGATAGACTAAAATTGATCAAATTAAAATACAAGAACTAAATTCAGAACCTTCGAAAAATACAAGGAATGATAACAAAATTTAACCTATATAATATAAATATATAATACTTGTTTTAGCTCATTTAAAACATATAGTAGCACTTTAAATACCATTCTACATAAAAAAAAATTAATATAAATACAAAACACAAATTGTGAAATTGAGTTTTGGGATTATACACACTTAACAATCACATGGTTGCTCATAAATTCAAATTAGTCCAAATGGATTTGGGTAAAATTAAAAAAGAAAGTAATATAATATATATTATTTATATAGAATTAGTGGAAATAATGTATTAAATATGTTGTTTTGAATAACGTTTTAATTAGAATTGAGTCTTAATATTGTTGGCAAAAATTGAGGTTTCGGATCTTAAAGACTCAAATTTGAGTCTTATCATCTACATTTGCTATGTATGGGTCTCTCTCCCACCATGTGTATATACTTTGTGTGGATTTTATTTGATCCTTCATCTATTGTATATTGTAGTGATTGATTCTACGTATTATTGTAATTACTCAAACTTATATTTGCACTTATACCTGTAATTGTACTATCTTGTATTAGTAAAACTTTCATGTATCGGGATCCATGTTGACCCAAAAATCTCTTAACATTTCATTTTTTTATTATCTTGTATATATTAAATCTTTTATCGAGTTGCAACTTATAAATTTTTATCGAATTTGTATCTATGATCAACACTTTAACTCTCTATTATTATGAAATTATGTATGCTTGCATTTTTGTATTTGTAACATTCATTCTTCTGGGTTCATTTTTAATTATATATATTTTATAATTTCATCTTAAAATATTAGATAATTTATTTAAATTTTAAGCCTATTTTGCTTAATTTTATTCGTATTTTTTATTCTTTAATTTAAAGTATTAATTTTTCCAATTTAATACCTGAGTTCAATTTTTATTTTTATAACTAGATTTTTAGGTTTTAGTTTTTACAAATTCTTTACTTTAATTTATTTTTTTACAAATTAATTTATTTGTCATATAATTTTTATTTATTAATATTTTACATATTTATTTTTTAAAACGACTTACATACAACATATATCACAATGAGTATAATTTATTGATTCATTCGTATTAAATTATAAAGATGTGTGGAACAACGTTGAAATAAATGATTTTAACAATGATGATTTAATTTTTTAAACATGTTAGTTTTCAAATGTAAACTAGTATATGTGTAACACTTTTCGTCAGATTCGATCACCGAGTCTGAGCTACGGGAGGCTACAACTGTTATCGGTGTCGTAACCATTTTTTTGAAAATGGGTTGACTTTGATTTTAATAGTAAAAATAAAAATGGGAGTCGCCACCAATCCTTTTTGTTGAGGTGTGATCGGGTCACCTCGTAAAACAGTTGTTTTTTTTAATAAACAGTTCGATTTATCAAAACAACGATTTTAGTCTATGAAACTCAGAAAAACAGGTTCGGGAGTCGATTACGCATGAGGAAGGGTTAGCACCCTCGATACACCCAGAATTGGTACCTAGTTGATTAATCGATATCTTAGTGTCGAATATTGAAAACTTGAAAGAATTAAAAAAAAAATTGCGATCCCTCTTTTATAGTGATGCTAAAAAATTGTTTTTAAAAATTGAAAATGTGTGTCAAGGCAGTTTTGTCTCAAAGTAAAATGTCATATCCAATACGTTAGGACACTACATCTCGACCTTCGAGGCTAAACTTGCCTTTTATTCAAAACTTATGGATTTAATTGAAAGGATATTATGTTACTTAGAATGAACAAGAAAATTGAAAACCCAATACATTAGGGTACGACTTCTCGAGTTTCTAAATACGGAACATTGCCTTAGTTTAGAAAATCTTATCTCGAACTACCAAAATGTCACATCCAATGCGTTAGGACACGACGTCTCGTATTCTCAAGAATAAGCTTTTCATCTAAAATTTATGCATTTATTTTAAAAAGGATATTCGATTATTTAGATTAAACGAGAAAAAAAATCGAAACCCAATACGTTAAGGCACGACCTCTCGAATTTCTAAACGCGGAATATTACCTTTACGAAGAGAATCAAATTTGTATCGGGCAAAAATTTGTAAACAATAAAATGCAGAACGAATTACCATACTGATATGCGTAGCAAGATAGTAACAAATGCGTTAGTGTGAAGAACAATAATACGAGCAAAAAATAAAAGTAAGACAAGTAAATAAAATAAATAAGAGTAAATAATAAAAAATAAAATAAGTAATAAATACCGAGAGAAAATATAATAGTAATAATGATAAAAATAGTAGCAATAATAATAGTAAAAATAACATGTTAATATATGTATTAATAATGAAAATAATAATAGCTGAAATAGAAAATAATAATACATTAATAGGAAAAACAAAGATAATAATAGAAGATATAAAAAGAATAAATAAATAAATAATAATAATAATAATACGGGTGGTAGCAAATTAATAATAATAGCAAGTACAATAGTAATAATAAAGATATTAAGTAATAAAGTAGTAATAATAATAGGGTAATAATAATGGTAATAATATAAAAATAATAGTAATAAAACCGAAATAATGACACTTTAATGAAAAAGTAATAATAATTATATTAATAATAAATATAATAATAGTAGCAATATAATAATAATAAATAAATGATAGTAATAATAATGTGAGACAATACATAAAAAATGACAATAATAATAATAATAATAATAATAATAATAATAATAATAATAAACAGATAACAGTAGAAAATAATAATAATAATAATAATAATAATATAGGGGCATTGAATTAATTTTAATAATAAAATAACAAAAAGAACTAACGGGACTATATTAAAAACTAGGCAAAATTTTAGGAACGAATCAAAAATAAAAAAATGAGGCGAAGGGGCGATTTGTAATGTGCGTGAAGAAAGGGGGACCAAAAAGGAAATTTATCCAAGCCTCCAAAGCAACACAGTTCCTTTAGGGACTAAGTTCAAAATCGCGCGAAATTTCAGGGTAAAAATAAAAAATAAAAGGAAATCTAATTTTAAAAAATGAAAACGCGGAGGGACTGAAAGGGTAAATAACCCTTTAATCAGAAATGCGCGGATCCCCTGGAGCGGGTGGGGTCGCGCGTGGGTCTGGGCCAAAACGACGTCGTTTTTGGCATTTAAGGCCAGTCCCAAAACGACGTCGTTTTGAGATGCTATTTAAGGCCCAATTTTTTCAAAAAAATCATTTCACCTGATTGTTTTAAAAAAAAAATTCTAACTTTTCTTCTTTTCTCTACAGGTCTCAGATGGCCGGTGTAATTCCGACTGCCGAGTCGCCGTTCTCTGTCGCCGACGTCGCCGCGCCGGCCACCGCACACGGTTTCCGAAAAAGGTAAAATTATATTTTTTTTATTTTTTATAAGAAATAATGTAATGATAATATATGCTAAGAAGAAGAAAAAAGAAATAATTTTCGAAATAAAAAAAACCACCTTTTTTCTCTCTATTTTGGCGTTTTTAGTTCTCCATTTTAGTGTTGTTTTTGTGTTTTTTTGAATGTTTGAATTTATCTCTTGCTTTTTATTGATTAAAAAAAAGGTCCTTTACAATGGTTTTTCAATTGGCTTTTATAGCCATTTTTTTTCAACTTTTTCTTTGCTTTCTGTCACTTCTGTTTTAATGCTTTACAGGTGCAAGTGGCGCGGGCGGCGGAGGCCAGTGGCGGTGCTGCTCTAACAATGGCGGTGGATGGGACAGAGAACGGACAGAGGGCAGAGACTAGGGGCGGCGCAGGAACTAGGTAGACTTTAGGGTTTCTTTTATGTTTTTTTTTTTGTTTATGGTTTTGGGCCATTTGTGTTGGGTTTGTTAATGTGTTTGGGTCTTTGTTGGGCTTAATTGTTTTTAGGTTAAGTGGGTTGTAGTGGGTTTGGGTAGATTTAGGTTGGGTTAATTTGTTTGGTTTGGGGTTTAATTTTGGGCTGATGGTTTTTGATTGGGCTGGGCAAAATGGTTGTACAACCGGAATATCTACCGTCAGAAATACCGAAAATAAAACAATCAAACATCTTATAAATACAATCATTATAAATTAAACAAACTTTTTCGAGACTCAATCAAACTTATAAAAGCTCAATTGTTAATCTGAGCATGAAATATGATCAATTGCAAAGTTTTCAAAGTTTCATAATAGGTATCGATACCCTTGCTAGGTACCAATACCATTTTAAGTTTTGATGTTTCAAAAAAATCAATTTAAATCGAAAGGTATAGATACTAGACTTATAGTATTAATATTTTCCTCTAGGTACCGATACCATACCTTAGTACCGATACCATTTTAAGGTTCGATGGTTTGCAAAAATTAAATAAAAACCAAACATATCGTTACCCTTGTAAAGTATCAATACTCTGATATGCATTATTGATACTTTAGTTCGGTATCGATACCATTTTGGGACTCGATGTTTGAAAAATTGTTTGAAAAATACTAAGTATCGATACCTTCTCCTATTATATCGATTCTTTAGTGTCAAATATGTCAAAATCTTCCATTTTAGTATCCATTTCATGCCCAAACAAAAATATACTCAAATGGTGCCTATAAGCACACTTAAAACTTGTAACACCCCGAACCCGGCCTAGACGTTATGGCCGAATCTGGCGAAGTCACATGATAGTGTGTTGAAAACTAAGTTTCCACGATAAAACCATTTCCATTTACTTACTTTTCTCATCTCTTCTTAATTCCAAAGTCTTACTCGTTTAGTCGGTTGTTTTAAACATAATTCGTTGCGGAAGCTTTTAAAACCGTTTTGAGTAAATCGTGTGTTTAGAGAAAACTTTGCCTTTTTGAAAACCAAGTTTTCCTACGTCTAGCAGTTATAAATGCATAAAAATAAATAAAAACATAATTTAAGCAAAAGTCCCCAAATTACATCCAAATAAACCACAAATCATAAATTATAAATTATAAAAGTCCAAAAACTGTGGTCACCATTGAGTCCTCCGCCGCACCGATCCGTCTAGGTCTGGGGATTACTTGTGCATATTAAACAGAGAAGTGAGAGTTTACATAAACTCAGTGTGTAATCGCACAAAAAAAAATAATAGTAAACACAGTGCACAGTCAAAAACAGTCTTGGGCCTAAGCCCTTTTCAGTATCAGTAACGGTTTGGCCTTAGCCCAACCCAATATCAGTATCAGCATGTATAAGGGCCTTAGCCCATCACAGTATCAGTAACAGATATCCAGCATTCAGTAACAAAGTCCCACCTACCCAGCCTCTACACACTATCTTCGTCCAACCCAACACTGCATGTGGGGATTAAATCAACCCACCCATCCCTACACTCCAGGTAGTACTGAATGCGGTAAAAAACAGTAGTTTGCAGCTGAGCTGCTAGTATATTAAGCTTAAGAGCCTTTCAGTACACTTCATCAAATAAAATCAACCCAACCCCATGCAATGCATGACATTCTATCTCATGATATCAGTACATATAATCAGTAAATGTATACATGCATACTATCATCATGCTCAATATATATCCATCAAACAGTCAGTTCACATAATTAGGGGTCTAAGTAATGCTTACCGACCCTGCAATAGGTTAACAGTCAACCTGGGTAACTCATGCAACCTTAGCAATCAATTCAGTGAAAATCGGCTCACATGCCCATGTGGCCTACCCGTGTAGGCCCACACGCCCAGATTGGCCTTTGCTCGTATAGATCACACGGCCTGGCCCAAATTTCCACATACCCGTGTGGCCCACACGGCCTAAAATCAGTTAGCTCGTGTGTCGCACACGGGCTACCTGGCCATCACACGACCGTGTCTTGTGCGCACGACCTGGCCTCGTCGATCACACGCCCGTGTTATAGCACACGAGCTACTACACGGGCAACCACATGCCCGTGTGACGTCAATAGTGGGGTTTTTAGCTTTCGTTGAAACCTCGTTTTCTGTATTTTCGGGTACACACCTTATACTGTTTCGCGGTAAAAAAATCTCAAGGCCTTCAAAACCTACGAAAAGACATCCACATGCCCAATTAGCATTTAAAATACGACTCGATACCAAACCCGAAATAACGTTCGTGGCTTACCAATGCCAAAAATCGCTGCTTAACACAGTTCCAGCACAGCCTTCTTCTACACCAAGAAAATTATAGAAAATCAAGCCTATGATTACTCTTACATAACTAACTTATAACACAACGAAACCCTTACCTACTCAACATCGCGGCACATGGCACGACAATGACACGCAGCTTGGAAGGGAAAATTCAATAGAGATCAGGAAAGGAAAAAGTCAAAAATTTAGAAGTGGAGACTAGAAAGAAAAAAAAGGTCAGAGTAAATGATTTTGGGAAAACAGTAAAACTGCTAGCATATCGCTAATTTCTCTCCACTAACCCCCTAACACCCCACTTACCCAGAATTTCAGTTCAACCGAAACTCTCACCGTTACAGAGCAAAATTAATCCCCCGCGCTTGCACAGGGATTCGAACTCCTGACCTCCAACACACATCTTAACCACCAGACCAGTAGGCCCATTCTGATATGATTTACAAATAACTTAATATAAACCTATTGAACAAAGATAGGGCTTAATTCCCAAAATAATCAAAATTTACCAAAGCTAGGGCTTGAACTTGTAACCTCACACATACACCTAGAACACTTAACTGCTAAAACAGATACACAATTGTGTCCATTAATTGTAGAAACAGAAATATAAAATTTGGGGCGTTACAATTCTACCCCCAAAAAGAAAATTTCGGCCTTGAAATTTACTTGATCAGAACAGATGAGGATACTGCTGACGCATCGCATCCTTAGGCTCCTAAGTGGCCTCTTCAGTGCTATAATTCCGCTACAGCACATTCACTAAGGGAATAGACTTCCTCCGAAGAACCTTTACATAGTGATCCAAAATCTGAACTGACTCATCATCGAAGTTCAAGTCTGGCCTAACATCAATCTCCTCAACAGGGATAATATGCGTGGAATCAGAGCGGTAGCGCCTCAACATCGAGACGTGGAACACATCATGAATACGATTTAACTCTAGAGGTAGCTCTAACTGATAAGTGATCGGTCCCACTAATTTCAGAATCCGGTACGACCCAATAAACCTAGGCTTCAGCTTGCCTTTACGACCAAACCTCAAAATCTTTTTGCATGGCGAGACCTTGAGAAATATGAATTCCCCACAAAATATTCAATCTTGGGTCTATTAAGATTAGTATAAGACTTCTGTCTGTCCGAAGCCACATTCAGACAATCCCTAATAAGTCGAACCTTATCCTCAGTCTCGGAGACCAACTCAGGACCCAACACTCGATGTTCACCCAGCTTAGTCCAACACAAAAGAGTACGGCACTTACAACCATACAAAACCTCGTAAGGTTCCATTTGAATGCTAAACTAAAAGCTGTTATTATATACAAACTCCGCTAGTGGCAGATACTCCTTCCACTTGCCTCGAAAATTGATAGTACAACTCCTCAACATATCCTCTAGTATCTGAATCACCCTCTCAGATGGAACGCAGTACTAAAGTCCAACCTTGAACCTAAAGCCTCATGTAGCTTTTTTCAAGACCTAGACGTAAAGAGATGATCCCTATCAGAGATGATAAAGACCGGTACCCCATGCAGTCTCACTATCTCAGAAATATAGAGCTTCGCCAGCTTCTGCAAAGAATAATCTGTCCTAACTAGGATGAAGTGTGCAGACTTGGTCAATCGATCCACGATGACCCACACTGAATCTTTCTTAGTGGGTTTCAAGGGCAACCCACAAACGAAGTCTATTGTTACTCGTTCCCACTTCCATAGCGGGATCTTAATCGGCTGTAGCAAACCCGAAGGTAACTGATGTTTAGCCTTAACCTGCTGGCATGTCAAACATCATGCCACAAAATTAGTAACTTTTCGTTTCAGTTCCAGCCACCAGTTCAGTTCTTGAAGATCTCAGTACATCTTATTACCGCCGAGATGTATAGCATAAGGGCTACTATGTGCCTCCATCAGAATCAACTATCTCAAATCAGAATCATTCGGTACACATACCTAGCCTTGGAAACACAACACACCCTCAGAGTTTAACCCAATATCCATAGCAGTACCACCCTCAATTTGTCAGAACCGAAGACCCAAAGACTCATCCTCCAGCTGTTTTCCCTTAATCTACTCAATCCAAGTTGGTTTGACTTGCAGCTCAGCCAACAAACTCCCATCGTCAAACAGACTAAGTCGAGCGAACATCGCTATCAGATCAATCATATCCCTATGGCTCAATGCATCGACAACCACATTGGCCTTGCCAGGATGGTAATCAATGGTACAGTCATAATCTTTAAGTACTTCAACCCATCTGCGCTGCCTAAGATTCAGCTCATTCTGAGTAAGGAGGTACTTGAGGCTTTTGTGATCAGTGTAGATGATACACTTCTCATCATACAGATAATTACTCCAAATTTTCAGTACACGATGGCCAATTCCAAGTCATGCGTCAGATAGTTCGCCTTACGCATCTTAAGCTGATGAGACGCATATGCTACTACCTTACCGTTTTGCATCAACACACATCCCAAATCGACATGCGATGCATCTCTATAAACTGTAAACTCATTTCCAAGTTTAGGCTGTATCAGAACAGGAGCCTCAGTCAATACAGTCTTAAGCTTCTCGAAGCTCTCTTGCGTGCATCAGACCAGACAATTGGTACACCCTTACGTAGCAGCTTAGTTAAGGGTGCTGCAATCAGTGAGAAACCTTACACAAACCGTCGGTAATAACCTGTCAGCCCTAAAAAGCTGGGGATCTCAGACACATTCTTAGGCTGCTTCCAATCCAACATAGCCTCAATCTTTCGAGGATCGACTCGAATCCCCTCAGCAAACACCACATGACCCAAAAATGTTACTTCACGTAACTAGAAATTGCACTTGCTTAACTTAGCATAGAGCTGCTTTTCCCTCAAAGTTTGAAGAACAATCCTGTCATGCTCATCCTCAATCCTCGAATAAACCAATATGTCATCGATGAACACCACCACAAATCGGTCCAGATAGGGTTGAAACACTAGGTTCATCAGATCCATAAAAGCCGTCGGTGCATTAGTCAGTCCAAAAGGCATCACTATAAACTCGTAGTGACCATAACGAGTCCTAAGTGTCGTCTTATGCACATCAGCCTCTTTAACCCTTAACTGATGGTACCCAGACCGGAGATCAATCTTAGAGAATACCGAAGCTTCTCGAAACTGGTCAAACAGGTCATCGATCCTCGGTAATGGATACTTGTTCTTGATAGTTAGTTATTCAGTTGTCGGTAGTCAATACACATCCTCATGCATCCATCTTTTTTTCTTAACAAACAGTACTGGTACTTCCCACAAAGACACACTAGGGCGAATGAACCCACGATCCAATAACTCCTGAATCTAAACCTTAAGCTCCGTAAACTCTTTTGGTATCATTCAATAAGGAGCGATAAACACCGGAGCTGTACCAGGAAGAGCTCAACCCCAAACTCCACTTTCTGATTCAGAGGTGAACCTGGTAGCTCCTCAGGAAAGGCACCTGGAAAATCCCTCACAGTGCGGATATCCTTTACAGTAGAGTCCCCAGAAGCAGAAACACTTACGTAGGCCATTTACGCCTCACATCCCTTGCGAACCAGTTTTTCAGCCACTAGTGCAGAAATCACATTAAATAAGTAATTTTGACGTTCTCCAATCATGACTACATCATTATTATCCTCAGTTCTCAATATAACCCTTCTAGTCACACAGTCCAAGCTAACACGATGCTTGACCAACCAGTCCATTCCCAATATTAGGTCAAACTTCTCAAACGAAAGCTCCATTAAGTCAACCAAGAAGATCACCTATTGAACCTCTAACAGTACATCTCTGAATAGCTTATTAACCATTATAGATCGTTCCAACGGACTCAGTACAATAACCTCACCCATAGTGCTCTCAACCGACATCCCCAAGTTTTCATATATGTTGCTAGCTATGTATGAGTGAGTAGACCCTATGTCTATCAACGCAAGATATGGTACGTTAAGACTTAGAAACGTACTTGTAACAACGTCTGGAGTATCTCTGTCCTCTCGGTGACGTGCAGCGTAAACTAAAGCAGGTTGCCTCACCTCAGTCTATCCAGCACCTATGCCTGGTGCTCTTTGTCCATGACCCATGTCATTACCACCCCTAGCCTGACCACGACCTCTCGGTGGCTACTGTGCTACTTTCTGTGGCTACGTAGTACCAGTACCATGAGTTTGCATCTGATCGGTCCTCAAAGGACACTCCCTAATACGATGATCCAATGATCCACACCTCAGACACGCCCCAGTCCTCCTCCAACACTCGTCCTGATGGCGTCTACCACAATCAACACATGGCTGCAGTCCAGTAGTAGTAACAGAGGGTCTAGCTCTAACTGGCCCATCAGGTCTGACTTTTTTCTTAGGCCTCTAAACAGAACTCGAGGGCTCCAAATCCCTATTGTTCCTACCTCTCTCTGTGTCAAGGTTTTAGTGCTTAGCGCTTTTAACCTCCTAGGCGATCTTCGCCTTCTCAACCAGTGAAGAAAAATCACGCTCCCTCTGCGGAGCTATTAGGACTCTCAAATTATCCCTCAGACTATCCTCAAAGCGAACACATAGCTCATACTCAGTCGCCACCACACCTCGCGCATAGCGGCTTAGTCGCAAGAATTTGACCTCATACTCTGCCACAGATCGATCTCCCTAGGTAAAGTTTAGGAACTCCCTCCTATGGATATTCATATAGTTTGCCTCCACATATTTCCCCTGGCAGGCAGTCTTAAAGAAATCCCAGGACAAATGTTCGGGCTGAGTGCCCTCCTTAACAGTTAGTCATCACTGGTATGCCTCATCCCGCAACAGTGAGAGTGCACCCTTTAATTTCTGCTTGGGGGTGTAATCTAGATCATCCATGATCCTCTCTGTTGCCTCCATCCAGTATTCGGCCACATTAGGAACGACCTCAGTGACACCCCTGAAGAACTCAGTTCCATTAGACCAGAGTCATTCCATAACTAACTCTCGACCCCTAGATCCAGTATTGGGTCCAGCAATCCTCTCCAATATCCTTAGCATAGCCTGGGATAAAGCATCGTCTCCCGCTATGCGATCTTGAGACCTAGTCTCAGTAGCAGGCGACACTACATCTCACTCGTGTACAGATTTGGCATACTACCTAGTGAAGAGGACTCAACTCGAGCCCCTCTACGACCTTTACATCGGCCTTTAACATCTCGTTCACAGATACCTCGTACGCTCATATATAATCATATTTATCTGTATTACAAATTTTATGAATCAGTTACGGTTTCAGTATTTATTAGCAAATGTTTTATGTAAACAGTTTCAGTAATTTTGAGTGATTTTCATAAATCGCAGTCTCTATCAGTTTTGCTACAGTCTCAATATACACTATCTAGAGTGTTTTCACAGTATACTACCTATAGTAGTTTCAGAATATATTATCTACAGTATTTTCAGTTTAAACTAATCACAATTTCAGAAAAGTTACAGGATTTGTGCCGGAGAGTTGGTGTACCACATACTAAGTCAAATCATTTTCAAAACCCAAATTATAACCAATATTTAAAACCCAAAAATTTATAGTCGAGTTTTACAACCTGTCTCTGATACCACTAAATGTAACACCCCAAACCCGGCCTAGACGTTATGCCCGAATCTGGCAAAGTCACATGATAGCGTGTTGAAAACTAGGTTTCCACGATAAAACCATTTCCATTTACTTACTTTTCTTATCTCTTCTTAATTCTAAAGTCCTTACTCTTTTAGTCGGTTGTTTTAAACATAATTCGTTGCGGAAGCTTTTAAAATCGTTTTGAGTAAATCGTGTGTTTAGAGAACACTTTGCCTTTTTGAAAACCAAGTTTTCCTACGTCTAGTAGTCATAAATGCATAAAAATAAATAAAAACAAAATTTAAGCAAAATTCCCCAAATTACATCCAAATAAACCACAAATCATAAATTATAAATCGTAAAAGTCCAAAAACTGTGGTCACCATCGAGTCCTCTGCCGCATTGATCCGTCTAGGTTTGGGGATTACCTGTGCACATTAAACAGAGAGGGGTGAGTTTACGTAAACTCAGTGTGTAATCTTACAGAAAATAAACAACAGTAAACACAATGCACAGTCAAAAACAGTTTTGGGCCTAAGCCCCTTTCAGTATCAGTATTAGTATGCACAAGGGCTTTAGCCCATCACAATATCAGTAACAGATATACAGTATTCAGTAACAAAGTCCTACCCAACCAGCCTCTATACACTATCTCTGCCCAACCCTACACTCCATGTGGGGATTAAATCAATGCACCCATCTCTACACTCCAGGTAGTACCGAATGCGGCACAAAACAATAGTTTGTAGCTGAGCTGCTAGTATATTAGGTTTAAGAGCCTTTTAGTACACTTCCTCCAAATAAAATCAACCCAACCTCATGCAATGCATGACATGCTATCTCATGATATCAATACATAAAATCAGTAAATGTATACATGCATACTATCATCATGCTCAACATATATCAATCAATCAGTCAGTTCACACAATTAGGGGACTAAGTAATGCTTACCGACCCTGCAGTAGGTTCACAGTCAACTTGGGTGACTCGTGCAACCATACACCCATATGGCCTAACTGTGGCCTACCTGTGTGGGCCCACACGCCCGTGTGGCCCACACGCCCAGATTGTCCTTGGCCTGTGTGGATTACACGGCTTAGCCCAAATTCCCACACTCCCATGCGGACTACCCATGTGGACCCACACGCTCGTGTGTCACACACGGCCTACCTGGCCATCACACGGCCGTGTCTTGTGTGCACAGCCTAGCCTCGTCGATTACACGCCCGTGTCATAGCATACAGCCTACCACAGGCCCGTGTGGCGTTGACAGTAGGGTTTTCGGCTTTCGTCGACACCCTATTTTTTATTTTTTTGGGTACACACCTGATACTGTTTCGCTGTAAAAAAATCCCGAGGTATTCAAAACCTACAAAAAGACATCCACATGCCCAATTAACATTCAAAATATGACTCGATACCAAACCAAAAATAACGCCTGTGGCTTACCAATACCGAAAATTGCTGCTTAACACAGTTCCAGCAAAAGGGGTGACACTCACTATTCACAGCCTTCTTCTATACCAGGAAAATTGTAAAAAATCAAGCCTCATGATTACTCTTACAGAACTAACTCATAACACAATGAAACCCTTACCTACTCAACAACGCGACATACGGCACGACATTGACACGCAGCTTGGAAAGGAAATTTCAATAGAGATCAGGAAAGGAAAAAGCCAAAAATTTGGAAGTGAAGACTAAAAAGAAACAAACGTCAGAGAGAATGATTTTGGGAAAACAGCAAAACTGCTAGCATACCCCTAATTTCTCTCCACTAACCCCCTAACACCCCACTTACCCAGAATTTTAGTTCAACCGAAACTCTCACCATTACAGAGTAAAATTAATCTCCCACGCTTGCACAGGGATTTGAACTCCTAACCTCCAACACACCAACACACATCTTAACCACCAAACCAGTAGGCCCATTCTGATATGATTTACAAATAACTTAATATGAGCCCATTGAACAGAGATAGGGCTTAATTCCAAAAATAATCAAAATTTGCCAAAGCTAGGGCTTGAACTTGGAACCTCACAATACACCCAGAACACTTAACCGCTGAATCATATACACAATTGTGTCTATTAATTGCAGAAACAGAAACATAAAATTTGGGGTGTTACAAAACTAGCATTAAACCAATTCAAAACATATACCAAACATTCATTTTACCATTTCCATAATCACCAAACTATTATGCATCAATTAGACATTTAAAGATGTCATTTAAAGAAGTGAATTTATAAACTATTCAAACATACTTCACCATTTAATTTTATCTTTTTATCCAAACCATTATACAACCAGGGGCGAAGCTAGAACAATTTTTTAGGAGGGCCGGATAAAATTTTAATTTTTTATAGTTTATATCTTTATAATTTGTAAAGGATTAAATTGAATTTTTATAATTTTAGGGGGGCTAAAGTGCAATTTTACCTTTATTAATTTAAAATTTTTAAAAAATTTTAAAGGCCTAAATAGCAATTTTACATTTTAGGGGGGTCGGGGCCCATGCCAGCCCCCTGCCTTCGCCCCTGTATACAACTAAATTTGCTACTCATATTTCATGTTTAGCTGAATATAATTCCAAACATATACACTTTTATGCTTAAACATTAACAATCTCATATTCAAGCATCAACCATAGTTCAAATCAAACTATCATCCAAAATAAACACAATATGTTAACGTCTAAGTACATGCCACATAATCGAGATTAAAACAAGCAAAAGTTTACCGAATCGATAACAAGATAGTGTGGGCTTCAAGGTGATCCGGTCAACATGTTCCGCAAATAAACAATCTACATAAACAGGAAAACAGCTAAGTAAGCATTTTGAATACTTAGTAAGTTTATACGTAGTAAAAAAATAAACTTACCTTGATTTACAATTAAACATACCAAACTAACTAACTCGATGTAATTTGTCTGACATAGCATTTCGCGATAATAAGATGATTTCATCACACAACCGAGTCATATACCAATTATTTAATATGGTATTCAATTTAGTACAATTCACATAGAATCCACAATTCAATTCTGTATGCAATATCAAATCATCATATTTGTATTTGAACTTCAAACTCATAACATTTCATTGTCATTACTCTTTTTCATTAATCATTTATCCGGATGAACTATAGTAAACATATTTGGATACACACGTAACTATGCCACACCAGATTGCTTGTTAGAGCAGTAACTACACGACACCAGAGCACTGAAATGCAAAACCAGTAGGCAACGTATAATTGTATAACAATACATCCCTCCACCACACCAGAGTCTCTGTAAAGGCATATAACTCAATAACTTGCAATAAATGTTGGATTCTGATATAATCAGTAATAACTTTGTACCATCACATATATCTCGTATTAGCGCGCAAATAACATTTTTGGCATGTCAATCGTATCCTAGCCTTTAATACGTACACTCGGACACATTTAACACATATAACCATTTCTTTACGAATTAGTCCATACCTCACCTTTTGTACTAAATTGTAAACAATTCTAATTACATTTACATACAAATAAAATCACAATTCAACATATATACATTAAAACTACATATAACTACACCATATGAACTTGGCAAAAACAACAACAAGACGTCGATGACTAATATACACTTTTTTTATATTTTAAGTTGCTTTTATTTTTATTTTTTAAATATACTTATTTCATATTTATGTTTAACATGTATCAAATACGGGTACAAATATATATCTTTTATTTACATAAAATTTAGAGAAACATAATTTTAATTGATTTATTTTTATGTATTTGAAGTAAAACCAACATGTTTAGAGGAATAACCAAGTTTTTACCATCAAAACACCAACACAACACAATTATTTTACATGTTTATTTTTAACACGATATGGTTAACACATTTAAAATTATTTATTTAACTTTTGACATGACACTACATGATAATGACAAAAATAATTTATTCTAAAAGAAGATTTGTTATACTTCTTTCACGTGTCATCAACAAGCAAACTTCAGGTTAACGTATTCACACCGGGTGAACCTTTAATCAGGTGAGTCTAGTGAACCTTTGACACCAGTAGATTGGCAAACCTTCTCAAGACTATCCTCGCTAGATGCACGCGAGATGTCAGGTTCATTGATTATTCAATTGTTCTAAAAAGTTACATTACTGCCATTGCAAAGGAACAAGATATAACTCTACTGTTAGTAAGCTCATGACTCATGGACTCTCTTGTCTCCCATATATGAACTCACTACAACATCTGAGAAAGAGATAATAAGACACAAAAACTATTTCTCTTTCCTCTTCATATTCTTCTTATTTAAAACCTACCTCCTCAAACAGTTTTACGAAACTCTTCCTTCAGTAGCTCTGTAACACCCCTTACCCGAAACCGTTGCCGGAGTCGAGCACGAGGCATTACTAGACTTAACTTACTAGTTCTGGGCATAAAAATTGAAACTGTCCGTCTGCGTCATGTTCACTAAATTAATTATAACTTGAGTAACTCGAAATCTAGATCCGTAAATTTTCCTTGAAACTAGACTCATATATATTCTTACTGTAATTTTTCTAGAATTTTTGGTGTGGCCAATTAGTACAGTTTATTAGTTAAAGTCTCCCCTATTACACAGTTTAACAGTTCTAACCTCTCTTCACTAAAAATCAATTATCTCATAATAGACAACTCTTTTTCCTACACAATTTTCTTTATATGAAAATAGACTCAATAAGCTTTAATTATATATCTCATGCACAACCTAATTCAATTTCTACTATTTTTGATGATTTTTCAAAATCACATCACTGCTGCTGTCCAACTATTCCCCTACATATAATTACATAATTTCTTTAAAATAACTATCAACTAGGCATTTCATAACATCCAAAACATGTTCTTAATTAACCATTTTAATGGATAATCATTACCAAGCATTTACAAGCCAATATTAAGCCATATCATAAGGTCATACACATAAAATGGCTAAGTCCCTATACATGCCATAACTTAAAACGTTCGAATCACAAAATACCAATATAATCTTTTGATAGTGTGTAACGATCTCCGACGTCCTTTCGATCCCCGAGTTGGCTTGTAATACTATAAAAAAAATTAAAGAATGGGAGTAAGCATAAAGGTTAGTAAGTTTACATGTAAATAGATAACAACATTCTTAATGAATTATCTTATGCTTTTCTTATCAAGATCGCTTAAGCTTTTATCTCAATATACTTAAACTTGTATTCTTACCTTACCTTTTAACATGAATTTATCTTACCTTACCTTTTTAGCTTGAACTTGTCTTACCTTTACTTTGGTATACTCTTTGAATTTTCTCGTTGAACCACTTGGAATACTAAGGATACGCGAGTACCTTTCCTTATGAAACTTAACCATTGCCATGTCTTGACATGGTCTTACGTGGTATCCTTGCCTTATGAACTCACCAATGCCATGCCTTGGCATGGTCTTACATGGGACCTTTGCCTTATAAATTCACCAATGCCATGCCTTGGCATGGTCTTACATGGGACCTTTGCCTTATAGTATCTTATCAATGCCATGTCTTGACATGGTCTTACATGATTTCCTTAAACCCTAATGCCATGACATTTGTATCCTACACATTCCTAAGGTTCAACCGGAACTTTCTGAGATAGCTTTTCCGTCAATTCATACTTGAGTCTTTAAATAATAAATTTACAAAATAAATATGTAAATGCTGGAATTTAATAATATTAAATGTAAAATAATAGAATATTACATTTATTTACTGCAAACTTACCTTGAAACAAAATACGATAAACTATATCGATTTAGTCCACTATCTTTTTCTTTCCCCGATCTAACTCTGGATTTCATTCTTCTTGATCTATAATAGCAAATTTAGCTTATTTAATACTCACATTTACTAAAACAGTGCTTAACACTAACTTTGGCAATATTACAATTTTGCCCCTAAACTTTTACATAATTACAATTTTGCCCCTAGGCTCGAAAATTAAACTTCAGCCCTTATTCTTATGTTTTGTAACATGCTTAACATTTCTCCCTTCTATAGCAACTTCAAATTCTTACTATAACACATACTTATGAACAATAACAACTTTTACTAATTAGTTCGTTTTACTCGTTTTCACCGAAAATCACTTAGTAAAAATTGTTCCTCTACTCATAAACATGCATAATCTACCATCAAACATCAAAATACACAATTATCCAACATGGGTAAAATTTTTGACTTTAACTAAAATATGGGTAGAAATAGGTAGATCATGGTACAAGGATTTCAAAAATACAAAAATCAATAAAAACGGGGCTTGGATGCACTTACTATGAGCTTGGAAAGCTTGGACTAAACCTCAACCATGGCTTCCATTTTTTTTGTTTTTACAACCGGTTGAAGAAGAAGAAAGGAATAAAAAGATGATAGTTTTTATCATTTTGTCTTATTAGGTCATTTTAGCTTGATTACAAAATTACCCTTTTTATTTCAATCAAATTTCAAAAATACCAAACAAATATCTCCTACTAACTTATTAATGGGCTAATTATCTCATAAGGACTTCCAATTTAAAAACACATAACAATTTAACACCTTTAACAAATATAATTCAACTTTTGCAAACAAGTCCTAATAAGCAATTTAAGTATGAAATCAATAAAATTTCTTATCAATACTCTAACACATGTATTTAATCACTCAGTAAATCATAATAATTAATTCAAATAAACTTTTATATCTCGGATTCGTGGTTTCGCAACCACTGCTCCGTTTAGGCCCTATTTCGGATGTTACAAGCTCATTGCCCTAACCAAAGGTGAACTACTACTATAACCACCGTTTTTTCCACCTTATGAATCTCATTAAGTTCAACCAATCAATATTAACTGAGTTAGTCAAATATATTTTAAAATTAACTGATTAAATGAGAAAAACAGCTCATCTCTAAAATGAAAAAAAAAAAAACTAAACAAAGTAGGAAGATATGATTAGACTTGTTGGCCCAAAGATCCACCCGAAAAGTGGAAGGGTTTGAATAAAAATATAGACTCGAAAAATAGGCTTGGGAAAAAAAAATGCTCGTTTAGAAAACGAGTCCGGCCTCAAGTAAGGCTTTTTTGGCCCAAGTCTGGCCCGAATTTGCAAAAAAAAATATTTTTTTTGTTGTTGTTATTTTCTTGTCATTTTGTTGCTATTTTCTTGTTGTTTTCTCACTATTTTGTTACAATTTCACTATTATATTATTACTATTTTATTGTTGTTGTTTGGATATTGTATAAGTCTTATTTTATTGTTAATTTTGTTACTATTTTAAAAGCATTTGCTTATTAAGTTATACATATTTTCTAAATTTTTTTAAATTGTTAGAAAATATTTATTTTAATATTTTTAATATATTATATTTTTAAAAATATATAAATTAATACAAACAAACTGAGCTCAGCTCGAGTTTTAATATTTTTATTTCGACTGCACTTAAACAAAATTTTAAATCTATTCTCAAGCAAAATCTAAATCTATAAATAGGACTTAAAATTTTGATTAAACCCCACCCCACCAATGGAAATATGATATAACCAGGACAAAAGAAAAACAAAAAGTAATCGTTTACGCATCGTGTTACGTGTAATAACTTAAGAAGAAAAAGGCAAGAGAAAACAAACAGAACAGAATGTCATGGAACCATTTTCCAACATATAGCATGTTGCTTGGTATGCCAAACTCTCCCGTGACTCATTATTTTTTATTATTTTATATGTACCTTAAATTTTATATGAGCAATGTTTGGTGTCCGCTTTTATTTTTTTCTCTATTTAGATCAGATAATTTTAGATACAATAAAATAATATATATATAAAAAACAACATAAACGTGCTTATAAATATATTAATATATAAATGTTACGAGTTAAAATTTTAATTTTGCAACTCAAGTGGCTTTAGACGATTTTTAATTTTAAATTCGTTTAAGTTAGCTTAACTTTTGGAAAGTAAAAATTTATAAAGAAAATTCTTTAAGGCACTGAAAATAAAACGGAAGTAATTCAAAGACAAATAAACAACGAAAGAGCAAGAAATCCATAAGAAAGTAACGCTCACAAGCTGCTTGAGTAAATCGTGTCAAAATATATTGACTAACTTTAAATGAGATACAATTAGATGATTACAAATGAGAGGGGAGAACTCTATTTATAGTTGAGCTCCTCTATATCTAACAACAATGGAATAATTACAAATGAGGGGAATGACTTTATTTATAGTTGAGATCTTCTAAACCCAACCGTACAATTTACTTTACATCAATGGTCGAGATCAAAGCCTATCTATAATTAATATTATTAAGGGATTTATATGATCCACTAAGATTACAATCAAATCTTATCAGATTACATATATTAGTTTTCATATTTACTTAGGTAGTCCTAATCTTCATTAAGTGATTCACTAGGCTACAAAAGTTTCAAGTAGATAAACTTCTCCATATGTTTCACATATTCTACTATGTGCACATTCATCAAAGACTTTAATCACGGCGTGTGGCATAAACATAAATACCCAAAAAAAATTATTAATTACGAAAATACTCACTTTCAAAACCATGTACGTAAATAACCTGTTTTGAATAGTGAACTTTAGTGCTGCCATTGCCACTACGGCACTGAGATTCACTATTCAAAATGAATCATTTTTATATATAATTTTGTAAATGAGTCATTTTCATAAGTAATTAATTAATTTAGATTATTTTTGAAAAAAAACCCAATTATATATAGTATTTTGGGGACATGGGAATAGGGATCTTTCTTCATAGTTGAAAAATAAATTTTTGGAGTGTGTGTGTCCCGTGAACTTAGTGGACCTACCCTTCAAGTTTTCTTCGATTATGACACTTGGACAACCAGGCACAACTCTTTTTTCATTTATTGATATAAATGTATTTTAAAATTATTTTAAAATGAATTTCAGCTCACAAATGCCAAAATATATGAATATTTTTTAAATATATAAATAATTAAATATAATTACAAAAATTACCAATTTGTGAGAACATAGGGACAACATTAATATATTTATTTGAGAAAAAGATGGCAAATAATCCAAAGCTATTATTAGAGGGAGGGAATTCTGCCCTACTCACACCATCTCATGACAAAACTCATATATATATATATATATATATATATATATTTAAAATTATTATTTTTACTTTTATTGTATTATACATTTTTACTATGTTTACTTTTATTTTATTTTTTAAATTTTGGAATCTTAAAATTATCTCTATTCACGTGATGAAACAAGGAAATGGAATATAAAAATTAAAATATACCAAAAAAATGTTTCTTAAAAAATGATTTACTTGAATTGAAGTAGGTTGAAATTGTAAAATATATTAATTATATACAAAAAAAAGTATAGGAAAAATCTCAAAATTATGTATTAACTTTGATTCAATGCGTAGTTGTATACATAAACTTTAATTTGATGTAATTATACACGTGAAAACTCTAATTGTGATTCAAATGTATACTTAAAACTTTAATTTTGATTTAATTATACACATTTAAAAAAATAAATATATTAATTTATTTTTATGTTAGATAAATGTAATTATTTATGTATGCAATATATAAATATAAAATGATGTTATATCAATAATTGTGTTAATGATTTACAAGATTTGGATCAAATAGAAATTTTATTTATAAAATTACACAAAATCAAAGTTCACGTATACAATTGCACATTAACCATAGTTCATGTACAATTTTATTATTTATCCCTTGATTATATAATAGTCAAATTTCAAGCAAGTGAAGTATTTAGTAAAATAAACAATTCTAAATATTTTTAAATGTAAAAATTTTGTGTATTTTCAGTGAATTTATTATTAATTTGATTATTTTTAAATTTTTTTTACTTTCGAAATGTATATTTTTAATTTTGAGGTCAATTTTTTATTGATTTTGTTAAATAATCTGACGTGACTTATTTTTAAAAATATGATGTTGTGATATATATAACTTAACAATTTTTGCATATTTAAAAAGACAAAAAAATAGTATAATATTTATCCAACGGTACAAGATATGTCGAGATGCATATGCTACGCCACCATATGTTCAAAAATATATGAGAGAATTAATTGAAAAAGTTATCCTCAAGATTAAAAATACACATTTTAAAAAGTGGAGGGATAGAAAATTATCGGATTGTAATAAAAGTATTATATCCTCCAAAAATGCATAGCATAATGACTTTTTATACAATTTGATATATTTATAAAAACAATATTTTAACCAAATATTTATTGGTGAAAATTTTTTTCTCTCTAGCTCTGATACCAATTTAAAAGATTATGCTTATATTTAGTCGTTGCAAGTCTGAATATTTGGTAAATTACAATTGTACGAAGTGATAAGTCTAAAGTAAGAAAAGAAATGAGCACGATATACTTGTTTATGTAATGTGAACTTATTATACAAATGCGGAGCCTTGCCTATAGAGCTAATTCATTATACTTCCAATACAAGTAATAACCAATAGTTTAAGTTCTATACGCTCACTATGTAGTAACCTCACTCTTCTATTCTAATTTGGATAACTCTTCACTAAGGTTTTTCTCTTGAAAGTTTAGTTATAAATAAGTGATTCACTTGAAAATTCGCATTTTTCAATGCAAATCTTACATAGCACAATCAACAAAGGATTGATATTTCTCTTCCTCCTTATTTATTTCGATCATTGATTTAAGAGACACCTATTATAATGAAATCTTTAAATAGATGTCACTCAATATTGTTTGAGTCAAACCATATCAACCGATCAGATTAGTTGGATTGAGAATCGATCAAGGTACTAATTCGAAAAATTGCTTTGAATAAACTAGATCGAGAATTGACCTACTAAAAACCAATTGAATTGGTGGAGCCGGATTTTTAAATTTTTAACATTTATGCGACCCTCAATTGATATTATAAAGATGCCAAATTGATTCAGAATTTATATATATAAATATATATGTGCAATCTTTGTTCCAACTGAAACAACTTCCGGTAGTTTTAATGGCAAATCTAGTTTTAATGCGCACTTCTCTCCTATTTTTATCCACTCTTTTTCATTGTGTTCATCTTTCAGACCAGTTTCAACCATTTCAATACAATGCTCTCAAGCAAATCCAGCAGTTCCTCAATTACCCATCGGTTCTTACCATCTTTGACAACACTTGGGATTTCTGCAACGTCGAACCATCACCATTTTTAACTATCGTTTGTTACGAAGACAATGTAACCCAGCTTCACATCACAGGCAACAATGGCGTTTTCCCACCATTGTTGCCCCACAATTTCTCCATTGATGCTCTGTTTTCAAGCATTTCAAGTTTATCAAATCTCAAAGTCCTTTCGTTGGTTTCATTAGGTTTATGGGGTCCTTTACCTGCCACTATCGGTAAGCTTTCTTCTATGGAAATACTCAATTTAAGCTCCAATTACATCGATGGTTTTATCCCTTTGGAACTTTCATATTTGAACAATTTGCAGACACTTGTTCTTGATCATAACAAGTTCACTGGTCAAATCCCTCATTGGGTTTCTTCTTTTAATGATTTAGCTGTTTTGAGTTTGAAAAATAATTCACTTTTTGGGTCACTTCCAAGCTCCATTTCAAGCTCTGAAAACCTTCGAGTTTTGGCTATGGCGGATAATCATTTGTTTGGGGAAATACCCAGTCTTCAAAACTTGACAAATCTTCAAATACTCGATCTAAAAAACAATTATTTCGGCCCAGATTTCCCTGTTCTACATCACAAGGTCGTCACTGTTGATATCCGTAACAACAGTTTTAAATCCAGTGTTCCAAATGAATTAAACTCTTATTTTCAGCTTGAAAAGCTTGATATCTCCATTAATGGACTCATTGGACCTTTCCCTCCATCTTTATTTTCATTGCCTTCCATTACTTACATCGATATCTCCGGTAATAAACTCACCGGCAAGCTGTTTCAAAACATGTCTTGCAATGAACACCTTGTGTTTGTTAATTTGTCTTCGAATCTTTTAACCGGCGAGTTGCCGCCGTGTCTGCGAGAAAAAGTCGAGGAAGGGGCTGTTTCTTATGACGGGAACTGTTTGTCCGGTGAAGAAGGAAATCAAAAGCCTTTGAGTTTCTGCCATAACGAAGCGTTGGCCGTCGAAGTTTCGCCTCAAAAGTTGCGGCATAAAGAACGTAAAGCCATGGCTGTGCTTGTATCGAGTTTAGTGGGAGGGATTGTTGGATTAGCGGTGATAGTTGGTTTGAGTTTATGGGTTTTTCAGAGAAGAAATAGAAGGGCGGCCATGAAAGGACCTTCAACAAGGTTGATAACTGAGAAGCTTTCAACGGTTAATACAGTAAAGTTATTATCTGATGCAAGTAAGATTCGCTCTCTCTCTCTCTCTCTCTCTCTCTCCTCATTATTCAACCTCTAATCCTAAAAAAATCAATGTAAAATTAAAAATAATTTTATATATTTTCATAATTTTTATATGATTAATATTTTAACTATTTAATTATATATGTAAAATTTGATGTAAATTTAAAATTTTTAATTATTTTATATAAAAAAATTTAACGATAAATATATATTAATATATAGAATATTTTAGATTAATATGATAAATATATTGGAGCGATTCAAAAATTTATATGCATGACAACTACAATTATATTGATAAATTTAATGTTTGAATCGTTCAAATATTAATCATATAAATAGTTATGGAAGTGTGTAAACAGGGAGAAGCCTAAATTTTTTTTCAGGGACGATCGAAATTAAATTTTAATTTTTAATAGTTTATATAGGATTAAATCATTTTTATTATTTTTAGGGGGCTAAAGTGTAATTTTACTTTTACTTATTTAAAATTTTAAAATTTCTAAATGACCTGAATGGATACTTTTCCATTTTAGGGTGGTTGGGGCCCCTCCCAACCTCCTAGATACACCATGTAAATAATTTTAATTTTTATACTGTGTAAGTGGATCCCTCCTCATATATATATATATATATATATATATATACATGTATGAGATATACTATACGTATCTATATTGTATATTAAGAATTTACAAAGTTGATATTACAAGTCAACTGGGTATAAACTGGGTATAAACTTAATTGTATTTTATTATTTATATAAAATCAAAAAAATATACACAAATTATAGGATTTGAACCTAACTTTTATAGTTATTTAACATTTATACTTTATAATTTCAATCATTACTCATTTAGTATTATAAATAAAAAGAAAATTAATATTGTTATTAATACTAATTATAAATTTTTAATTCAAAGTTAAATTGCATCAATACAAAGACAAAAGATAATAAAAGAATTAAAATAACAATAAATTAAGGGAATAATAATTTATTAGAATAAAATTAAAAAAATATTTTTAAAAAAAAAATTATTTTTAAATATCAATCAAATATGCCACATCATTAATTTTTAAAGAGATAATATATATTATTATTATACATTCTATTACATTTAATATCTTCTCTAATTCAATTTCATTAATTAAATGTGACAAAATGTAAAGAAAGTATAAAAATTAAAAAATTATTTTTAAATATCAATCAATGCCACATCATTAATTTTTAAAGAGATAAATATATTATTATATTATACATTCTATTACATTTAATATCTTCTCTAATTCAATTTCATTAATTAAATGTGACAAAATAAAAGAAAGTATAAAAATTACATTTTACAACAATATTTATTATAATAATCAAGATATTGTAAAATAAATATTTTATGTTTTACTTTTAGGCTCTATAACATCAATAGCCATAAAATATGAAGTACCTTATTTACAAAATTTATTCTCTATAATAATTTTGTCTTAAATTTTAATAAATTTAGTTCTATCCCCAAGTGAAATAAAATAATAAATTTTAACCAAAATATTATTTTAATAAATGTTTAAATTTTATATAAAAAATATTCGCATTTTATAAAATGAAAACAAATATATATTACAGTTTTTAATTTAATTTCTTAAAAAAAATATTCAAATACAGTCTAAATCTTAGATGTTGTTATAAGTATCTCAAATGCTATTATAGATGTATAACATCTACTTTGATATAATATCTAATTTTTTGTCAAGTAAATGAGACTGTTGTACAGAGAATTAACTATATATGTTACATTGATTTGGCATGAAGATCAAGTATATTGTGTGCTTGACGAAAGAAAATCAAATATTATTTTAAAAATGTATTCAAATATAAATATTTTAAGAAAAATAAAGAGTCCGAATAATGGTACGGTGTGACTAGGCTTGTTCATGGGCCAAGCTACCCGAACAGGCTTGGTGGCTTACCCAAAATTTGAGAGTGTTTAGGCAACAATATTAAACTTGAAAAATAAGTTTGGGAAAAAAATTAGGCCCGATCAAATACATTCAGGCTCAAGCCTGACCCGACTCATTTTTCAAATTTGTCATGTTTTATATCATGTTGTTTTTACATATTATGTAATTTATAACATATAAAAGATTAAATCTATTGTGATATATGATACTAAACATTTAAAAAATTAAGATGATTATATATTAAACTATAATAAATAAAAATTTTATTAAATTTAAAATATATTTTAAAAATATACGCAGCCTAAAATGAGTTTGGGTTAACCATTTCATAAATATAGACGGGTTTGGACAAAATGATAGGTCATATATTGAGTTGGACCGAACTTGGACAAACATAAAATATGTTCATATCATATTTAAATCCGACATAAACCGACCCATGAACACCTATAAAAATCTATTAGATTTGGTATAAATTGCAGGGTATATATCAGAAACAATGAAGATGGGAGCAAACCGCCCTACATATCGTGCCTTTGCTTTGGAAGAACTAAAGGAGGCTACTAATAATTTCTCTCATCCATCCATCGTTGGTGAACCTTCACTTATTCAAGTATGTACCTTATACGAATATTTTTTATTTTTAATTTTTTTATATTTTTTAATAAAAATTAATGAATCATGCCATTTTATTTATGTCCAAAATACGAATCCAATACAAAGATTCTAATTCAGATTATTTCTGAAGAAAATGAATATTTAATTAATAAATTACAATTCGTAATTCTAATGACCAATTTTATTATTCAAAAGAAAATTGAAATAATAAAAATATTTTCATTAATATTTACATACCTTTTATTATTAGATAGTAATTCGAGCCTAGTGAAGTCGGATTTGAATAAACTTTGTTCTAAGACTTGGCCCTTAAAAGAGGTTTGGTTCAATTATGAATTAAACATGAATGTTGAATATTAATACTTAAATGTTATTGTTGGGTTCATAACATTAAGATATATAGATTTTGTCTATCCACGTATTTAGAAGGTTCTTAAAGAATCATATCTTCATATTCATGTTCGACGAATTATTAGGCATGAATGCTGTAAGAAAATTAAAGAGCCGGAATAACATAAGATTACAATCTATCGGTGTTTACAACTATGTTACTCATATAAGGTGTAACCAGGGAGTTGTGCTTGTCACCTTAGTCCGGCCCTTGGGTGTAATTGTCGGACCCGGCGGGTCTGTGAGTTGGTAATCGTGAATATCATAAAAAATTTTATAAAATTTTTTCTTTATCATTGAACTAATCAAATCCCTCGTTCTCGGTTTAATTGTTATAAAATAAAAATTTTCAAAAAAGAAAAAGGAGTTGATATTTCTATCTAAAATTCTTCTTTGGGTATAGCATGTGATTCACACTCAAGTGTGATTTATGGACATGTAGTTGGTTAATTATACTTTAGTATTGTTATGTTCATATGATTCAGCAAAAATTAAGGTTGGTGATTGAAGAACTTACATTATTTGTATGAAATAAAAATGACAGATTTACGGAGGAAAACTTGGGGATGGAACAGCAATTGTGATTAGAAGCATAAAGATGAGAAAAAAACACAGCCCCACCATGTTTACACAACACATAGAGATGATCTCAAGACTCAGACACAACCACTTGGTTAGTTGCATTGGTCACTGTTTCGAATGTTGCCCTGATGATTCAACCGTCGGCATCGTATATTTCGTGTTCGAATCCCTTCCAAATGGCACCTTGAGAAGCTCCATTTGTGGTAAATCCTATCCATTTCTATCATATGCACCTGTGGATACAAATACATGTTTGAATGTGAATGTGAATGTGAATATAAGCTAATATAGTTAAATACAAATACGTGTCCGAGCAGGAGGAGGGGAAAGGCTGAACTGGGCACAAAGAATAACAGCAGGAATAGGGGTAGCAAAAGGGATACAATTCCTGCATACTGGGATCATGCCAGGAGTTTTCTCAAATCATTTGAAGATTACTGATGTTTTGTTGGATCCCAATTTCCATGTCAAGATTTGCACTTATAATCTCCCTCTTTTAGCTCATCAAAATGCTGGATTAATGGTATGAAAACTAGTAATTTACAATCAACAACTTAATCCAACATTTAGCCATGAACTTAGTATTCTTTTTCATATATTTTGGTCCTTAAACTTTTGGTTCACATTAGTTCTTAAATTTGACGGTTTTCTCTTCTTTTGGTCCCTATAATAAGGCGACACTCGTGTCACATCATTAGATAGACCAAAACTGAGAAAAGCTACCAGATTCCAAGATGAATGTGTACATTCAAAAAAAACTTGAAGGGCTAAATTGAGAAAAATTACCAAGTTGAGGGACTAAATATTACTTTATCCCTATTATAATTGATAGATTTATTATAAACAAAACTAAGTTGTTTGAGTTAAATGCATATTAAATGCATATTAACTTTTCTTTTTTTTATCAATTTCAGGGTGGTGCTGCAGTTTCTTCCAATGGACTCAAATTAAACATTGGAGGAAGGTACATTTCTTAATTTCTAAATAACTTGATATATGATAATTACAATACCGATATACAAATGTCTTAAAATTTATATAAAATATGATTATAACATAATAAAAATATTTATTTTGGTACTAAAAATGCAGGGAAAAAGAGGAAGAGAAGGATGATATTTATGACATCGGTGTAATATTGATGGAAATTCTGGTGGGAAGGCCAATCATGTCCCAAAATGATGTTATGGTTGTCAAAGATATTGTGAGTTATTTCTTTAATTTTTTTTCGGATTTAGTAATATTAGACACGGTACGAATTTAAAAATAACAAAATAAGTCACTAAAATATAATATAACATAAATACAAATACACAAAATTACAGATGACATAAATACAAATAGGTTTAGGTTTTATGGCAAAACTAAAATATGTCTGCAGATACAAGTGAGCAATAAGATGGATGATGCGGCTCGAAGAAGCATAGTGGATTCCACAATTATCAAAGAATGCTCAACTGAATCCTTGAAGACAGTGATGGACATATGCCTGAGATGCCTGTCCGATGACCCGACCGCTCGACCTTCCATTGAAGATGTCCTTTGGACTTTGCAATTTGCGGCTCAACTTCAGGATCCATGGCGACATGATTCTCATCACATCCATCGTCTATCTGACTCGAATCCGAATAACTTACAAGAACAAATTTCTCGTGGATAAACCTTTTGATGGCTTTTGGAATTTATAGTTTGCAGCCATCACTGATTTGTAAACTGCATATGAACAAGTTCAATACTGCTAATGATTGCATAAATGACTATTTCATACATAAATGACTGCATAAGTCTACGCAAAGGATATCTTTAGTTTCAAGTTCAATACTGCTAATGACCAATGTATATGAACAAGTCAACACCAAATGAGATACTCCATCCATTCGTGGCCCAATGAAGTTGCTAAGAAAAATAGAATACCATTGAAAAAATCGTAGGCATATATTTTTACTCAAGTAAAAGATTGTACCATGATGCTGCCTTGGATCATAAATCACCATCTGAGACGTATCTGGACGAAGGACTTTAAGAGAAGCAGTTGAAGCACCTGATGGTGCTGATGTACTCTTAGATGCACAAATGAAAACAAAAATTAGCCCAATGAGTATTAATAGTAACCTGGAACAAGAATAAAAAGAAGCGGTTTACCTGTCATTGAAGATCCATTAGAGAGCTGACGTATCCACTTTCTTACCAATGTTTTTAGCGAGCCACTGAAGAGAATACCAATGGAGTTCAAAAATTAGCAAATGCAATTTCAATGATTCAAACATAGAGGCACAGAAGCAATTTTATGAGTTATAGGTACAATTTTCAAAGGAAAAAGAAATTACACATAAACAAGTCCCAAATTTTTTCATATCTATTGTTGAGAGATGAGCAACAAGTTTGGGGTTTTATGAAAGAACAATAAAGCATCTAAAAAGTAGATGTTAATCACGTTATCCGGACAGGTTTCAATAATCTGGGGCAAGAAAAGATCATAATATTTCATTTTGACTGGAGGTTCCAAAGGCAGATATGCATCTGGTACAATCAGAAGCTCTAAAAGGAGCCAAATATGCATCGGCCTTTGCAATGACATTACAATGACCATAACAAACATCAAGGTTATGACTAAAATAAAAGAATAACATCCCTAGTTGCTGATACGTTCTATAAAAAGTTGGAAATGGTACATGGTTATCTTGACATGGAAATTTCCAACCTCGTTACATCAATGAACTTCAAAATTTCCCATCAGTCGTAAACATTTTACGACACACTTCTCAAATACATGATATCAATCTAAACAGTGATCAATTGTAACACTCACCTGCCACCCTCAATATTTTGATAGAGATCTCTACAACTATTCTGTATCATGGAGGATTAAGAAGAAGGCCCTTGTTGTAAGACCAAGTACCAAATAAGGCTACAAATCTTCCGTGGACTTATTTGGCTAAGATACTTGCTAGAGGAACTTCATTCATCTTCTTAGGTTTGCACCTACGCGATGTGTGTGTATGTGTGTATCTTTGTCCCCTTCTAAAATTTTCAATACTTCAAAACTGCTACCAAGCATAAACCCTCCATTCTTTTGGCTAGTAGCTTCAACATAGAAGCCAAAATGCTGCTTGCAAAAAGTGGCATAAACCAAAATCACCATTCACAAACCAGGGCGGCACCAAACATACAACTAATACGGTTTTCTTACTACTAGTAATCCTACATCCATATTTCTACCTTCAAACCAAATTATATACTTCCCGAAAAGATACTTTCTAATCTTATTATTCACATTTAATGTGCTGTAAAAATACAAAATAAAAAATTATCAACCAAAATGAAAACCAACCTTAGCTGATGTTTTTAAGATGCAATTCATAAAAATCATTCAATTTTTTACCAAACGACAATCCCCTTTTCTTCATTTCACTCAAAACAACCATAGCTTCCACTTCCCTTCCCAAACTCACCAATTTATTAGCCAAAACCCCAAAACTCTCTTGATCCAACATTGCATCCCTCCCTCCACATGCCTTTCACAAACCTCACCGCCCCGTCATAATACCTAATACTCAACATCCCATTTATCAGGTGCGTATGCGTCGAATACATCACCGATTTTCCAGCATCCATCATACTCCTCAACAACACCAAACCCCCTTCCACCTTCCCCACCCTACACGCTCCCAATATTAGCGCGTCGTACGTCCGCAAATCAGCACCCAACCCTTCCTCCTCTATCTTCTTCACCACCGCGCTCGCCTCCCTCAACTTACTCTCGGAACAGTACGCAGTCAGTAAATAATTATACGCCGTCACGTCCGGTTTAACTCCGGCGACTCTCATTATATCCACCACCCGCCACGCCTCCTCCATCTTCTTCTTCTTCGCCAACGAGTTCAAAATCGGATGAAAGGTGGCGGCGTTCAACTCTCTTTTTTCCATCATCGTCTGTACCACGCGCAGCGAATATTCGATTCTCTCGATCTTGCAGAGACGTGCTATAAGCAAATCGAAAGCCTGCTTGCGCGTGACGCCTTTGTCTAAACGAGACAACGTTTGGATCACAGGGTCGAGGATAGAGAGAGAGGAATCCGTATTGGTGATGAAGCTGAAAGTTTTCATGGTGTTGAAGCACCCGTCTTTTATTCGCTTGTTGAGAAGGTAGCCTACTGTCGCCATATCTCCATTTCGGCCGGCTTTGTAAACCTGGTGGTCGTAGTAGGACGACGTGGGCTCGTCGGGAAATGGGTCGTCGAATGGGCCGGGGTCAACATACTGAGCGGAGGAGGAGAAGCGCGTGAAGAAGAAACTGGAGATAAATTGTGGGTTAAGGGATTTGGTGTTGAGTTTTCGGAGAATGGACATAACAGAACAAGGTCGGAGAAATGTAGGGTTTTGGTGTTGGGGACTTAATCTAGGGTTTAAGGAGAAATTTATAGTTCGCATAATAATAAATTTAGTGCATATTTTCTATTAATTTAACTCTTTTTTTAATTAAATTTAATATTAATTTTTGTTAGAAAAGTCAAATTAGTTTACTTAATCAAAATATTAATTAAAATATCAATTTTTTAAATAGTATAATAATATATAGTGACAAAAAAAGCAGATCTACGAGGACAGGTCATGGATCTCCATTAAGCATAAAATTACTTCTATTTGACATTAATTGCATAAGTAGAATTCATAGATAACTACTCTTCTTCTATTTGACATTAGTTCGTATTTTCATTAAAAAATCAATTTAATTTTTATGCCAGCGTTAACTCTTTTTAAAAATTTAAAAATCAAATTTAGGTTAAAAAAGAATAAAGATCAAGTTGACATTAAATATATATGTTAAAAGGCTAATTTTGATATTATATTTTTTTAATTTTAATAATTGTTTTTAAAAATATTTATTTTGTAAATACATATTTTGGTTTTTAATTGAAATTTAGTAATCATATTATGTGATATATAAATAATATAACAAGACACATAAGCTTTATAAGCCACAAGTGATACTCTCTCATTTTTTCATGCACTTCCGTGCATTTTTATATATATTTTTAATTAAAATTATTATAAATTGTATAAAAAAATTCAAGATAAAATAGTGAATGAATTCAAGTAAGACCATATGTTAAAATAACTCAAAATATTAAAAATATTTTAATATAAATAATTGATAAACTTCAAATATAAAATGACCCTATATTTTGATATATTTTAAGTTTACATAATGACCTGTATATTAAATTATATTTAATAAATTTAAATGACCCATACTCTTTGCTTGAATATAAAAGCTCTTGAATCAAACTATATATATAATTAAAGGTGATGGGTTGGTGGTTGTTCCAATTTGTGTGCAGGTACAAGTGAGCAATAAGATGGATGATACAGCTCCAAGAAGCATAGTGGATCCTACAATTATCATAGAATGCTCAACTGAATCCTTGAATACAGTGATGGACATATGCCAGAGATGCCTGTCCGATGACCCGACCCAACCGCTAGTCCTTCCTATGAAGATGTCCTTTGGACTTTGCAATTTGCAGCTCAACTTCAGGATCCATGGCGACATGATTCTCACCACATCCATCGTCTATAAAGCTTATACATAATACAAGGACTAATAGCAAAATATGACCTTTAAATCTTTCATATTTTATTATTAAAAATAAATAAAAGGAATAATTTAAGCTCATCGAATCCAAATTATAAGAAACCATGTCCAAGCCTGGAGAAAAAAACACAAACAACGAAGAGCTGCACTCAAACTACTCTCACAAATATGAATTATGAATATATAAAAGAAATCATTTATACATAGAATTGCCGAAAGTGGCCAAGTGTATATAATACAAGTACAAAAAGATTTAACAAGTACTGCCAGAGAGATCCCCAGAAAAAGCACTTCCATAAGAAACGGAACCTGTTTGTGAAGCTGAACCTCCTCTTGCTTTCTGCATTTGTCTTATTCTGAATGCATCTCTTTGCAGTGGCTGGCTTTGTACTGTTGTACTTTCCTCCTCTTCTTGCCCTTGTAAAATATAAACACACAGATTAGCCAAATACTACCCCTCAAAATGGATGACAAGTTAAAAACACCTATCTTATCTAAACATACGGATGTAACACACTGATTAACAACACCTATGGTTAGATGCAATGGAGTCTTGTACAGTAACACACTGACTAACAAGGGGTCTTCAACACTAACGCTAATATGAGGATGTCCCCATAGCTGTATGTCACGCGTTTAGTCCTTGGGGATATAAGTGGGTTCATTGCAATCCTACAAGACATGTTTTTTGGGGAAGAGGGTAATGGTCCTATGACACGTGCCCATTCCCAAAAAATGTACTAACAAAGGCACCTAACTAGACTTAACAAAACTTTGCATGTACAAGTGCCACAGCACCTATGTTACTCGGACTCTGTTGTGTCTAACCTGAGTATATCCAAAATTTTCAAGATTTGGAGAGTCCATGGAAAATAATATCCCTATACCCAGGATTATGTCAGATATAAACTGGATACCTCAAAAATTGAAGGGTTGGAGCAACATGGGAAAACACATGCTAGTTAAATTCATTTCAATTACCATGACCAGTCACCCATTCCAATAAGAAATAAGAAATAATGCAGTTGATCCTCAACAAAAGTGATATTCAGACCAAGAAAGTAATGGCAAGTAACTTACTGTCTTGATCCTTTCTTTTGCCGAGCTGTCTGTCCCGTGGCCTGAAAGATGAATTACTGGGAATGGGATGGGACTTGCTTGACCCAGAAAGATCACTTGTGCTAGGAGCAGGACCTGCAATCCTTTGAGATGGAAGGCTCGTTGCTTTTTTTGTCTGGACAGTTGGATAGTCATTCTGCAAACAAATAGACAATACAATGTCTACATTTGGTGCCGGACCTGAAATCATTACCAAAAGAAATGACTAACCAGGTGACAGACGCAATTTGAGATAAGCAATTAGAGTTTATCATGTACTTAATGATCTTACTACCACCCTATGTTACTCAGCTCGGGTGTGAATATCAAGATACGAATATGTGTCAAATATGGAAATCTTCAGTTTTCTCTTAAGTTTTTCTGTATATTTGAAGAATCCTTTAAGGATCATATCCCATACCGATGGCCAAACATGCATCCACGCAGGTATCAAACGAGGATCACATCCCATACTCATATCCTTATTTGACACTTGCCCCCAACCCAAGTAACATAGTTTTGTGTGTGAACATGTACATATACCATTTAATGTATTCTTGACAGAAACTATGATGAAAATTTTCACTTAAATATTTTCCAACAAAATCCATTGTATAACTTTCTCAAAGAGGTTCTTTCATCGTCGGGCATGGGTGTTGAAAACAGATACTTTAAGAAAAATGAAGACTCTGACAGGGGTATAGAAAATGGATACTTCAAGCAAAATGAAGAGTCGGAGAAACATAGCTCTGTATATTCTCTCAGTTGCTATATTTTTTGGTTTTATTACCTTATTCTCTGAATTTCTTCCTCAATGAGGTTCTATTTTATTTTTTGATTCTAGCTTTGCCCCTATGGCATGAACCTTGTGATGAATTAAAAAATTAAAGAAATATATAAAAATGGGTAAAATTAACAATGAGTCATTATTCCAAAGTTATAAACTAGTTATTCTAATAGGATATTAAAATGCCAAGAGTGCAAAACAAATAATTTTCCAAGGATACCAGATCAGAAGGGACTTAAAAGGCCAACTAGACAGAGAAATTCAAGCAGATGCGTCGCTGTATTTCATCATATGTTGCATTTTGGATCATAATTCAAATTCAAATACAGATTATAGGTTAATATCAATCAGCATTAGATATTACAGCATGCACAACTGCAGTAGGAGTTTGAAAGATTACCCTCGATAGAAGGCAAGCCAGCCAAAAATGCTGACAAAGCAGGTGGTGTTGCTTTCAGTACTTCATCAAATGCATTGGAGGATACACCATCTACCATTGAAACTGTGGGATTGGACAATGGGTTTGAAGCAGCACCAACAACTGTAGCCACGGGATTCGACAAATTGGGAGCAGCGAGAATTGCAGTAGTGGTGTTTGATGGAACTGTAGTTCCTACATTCAAACAAGTTCAGTCAGTTAAGTATCTAGCATTTCAATATGATTCAACAAGCATACAATTCAATGTTATAAAAGGTAAAAGCATAACATTTGCCACTCAAGTCATGTCAATTGCCGGAAGGTAAATAAGCAGAACTGCTAAAAGCTAGTGACCTTTAAAGCCATTATCAAGCCCAAAAGAACAGCAAAATAAAATAATAATTCGTTATACATATCAGATATAGATTTTAAAGATCCGACCCCAGCCTCTCTCAAAACCTTCCCTCTTCTATCTCAATGAGGAAATGACACAAAAAAGGGAATGGAAAAAGAAACACCGTAAAATCCTAACAGCTATAATTCCTTAAAAGTTACACCAAGGAGTATAACTGCACTGCATCACATGATCAACCAGCACCATTTCTATTGAAGTTAATATATTGAAAAACAGAAATATAACTGCACTGCACCACACGATCACCCAGCATCATTTCTCTTGAAGTTAATACAAAACTGTTTTCAACAAAGTAGTAGCGTAGGAGATACATGTTTATGTTTGACCCGTTCTAAGCCAACACCCTTGACTTTGAAAATTGGAGAATCTCTATGGTTCCTTTCCTTTTTCAATGCCTGACCCTTTGGCTAAGTTGAGCTTTTCTCTTTATCGTTTACCATTCTAATACATTCATTTTATATTTCTCTTCTCTTAATACTCATATTTGGTTTGCCATTTCAAAGATTCACGATGGTAGTTATACAAAGATGAATAGGCATATTCCTGGACATATATGACAGTTTTAAGTAAAACTGCTTTGCTATTTATAGATCAATGATTTAGGCTTGATTTATAAATTACTCATGTGCATGCACATCTCATAATCCTTCGTATTCACCAGCGTGCATCAAAGATCATCTAATAAGATAAATCCCAGAATCAGCCATAGGACCTCACCTCAGAATGAAGAGCTCAATCAGACAAATAAAACCTACGGAGCATTTCAATTGCTCTCATTTCCCGTATCACTTACATCAATAACAATAGTTTTGGTTAATTTCATTTCCAAGTCAAATTACATCAGAAGTTCACTAGAAAGAATCAGAAGGGTAAATTTTGTTAATCACATCAAAGCAGCACTTGAATTTTCATAGATGACCACATAATTCTCTAAAAAGGACTTCTTGAAAGCTTCTATTGCACTCTCGCTAATGACCAAAGCATATAGATAAGACCTTAATTAAAACAAAGACAACCACCTAAAGTAGCAAAGGAAACTAAAAAACTATTGGAAACAATCACATGACTATTGAGGCAATGAGGTCTAATTTTTTCTACAGAATCATATGCCTATTTCATGCATAAATGACTGCATAAGTCTACACAAAGGATATCTTTAGTTTCAAGTTCAATACTGCTAATGACCAATGTATATGAACAAGTCAATACCATAATTAAACAAGATGACAAAATGAGATACTCCATCCATTCATGGCCCAATGAAGTTGCTAAGAAAAATAGAATACCATTGAAAAAATCACATGACTATTGAGGCATATATTTTTACTCAAGTAAATGCTTGTACCATGATGCTGCCTTGGATCATAAATCACCATCTGAGACGTATCTGGACGAAGGACTTTAAGAGAAGCAGTCGAAACACCTGATGGTGTTGATGTACTCTTATCTGCACACATGAAAACAAAAATTAGCCCAATGTGTATTAATAGTAACCTGGAACAAGAAACAGTTTACCTGTCATTGCAGATCCATTAGAAAGAGCTGATTTATCCACTTTCTTACCAATGTTTTTAGAGAGCCACTGAAGAGAATATCAACGAGTTCAAAAATTAGCAAATGCAATTTCAATGATTCAAACATAGAGGCACAGAAGCAATTTTACGAGTTATGGGTACAGTTTTCAAAGGAAAAAGAAATTACACATAAACAAGTCCCAATTTTTTTCATATCTATTGCTGAGACATGAGCAACAAGTTTGCGGTTCAAGCTTTTAGCATCTAAAAAGTAGATGTTAACCATGTTATCCGGACAGGTTTCAATAATCTGGGGTAAGAAAAGATCATAATATTTCATTTTGACTGGAGGTTCCAAGGGCAGATATGCATCCGGTACAATCAGAAGCTCTAAAAGGAGACAAACTATGCATCGGCCTTTGCAATGACATTACAATGACAATAACAAACATCAAGGTTATGACTAAAATAAAAGAATAACATCCCTAGTGGCTGATACGTTATAGAAAAAGTTGGAAATGCTACATGGTTATCTTGACATGGAAATTTCCAACCTCATTCCATCAATGAACTTCAAAATTTCCCATCAGTCGTAAACATAGCATATTACTTTTATTTACGACATACTTCTCAAATACATCAGATCAACCTAAACAGCCATCAATTGTATAACACTCACCTGCCACCCTCAATATTTCGATAGAGATCTCTACAACTATCTGTATCATCGAGGATTAAGAAGAAGGCCCTTGCTGCAAGACCAAGTACCAAATAAGGCTACACAGCTATAGCTCATTCTTCTGTGGACTTATTTGGCCTTACTTGCTAGAGGAACTTCATTCTTCTTCTTAGGTTTGCACCTACACGATGTGTGTGTGTATGTGCGTACCTTTGTCCCCTTCTAAAATTTTCAATACTACTAAAAACTGCTACCAAGCATAAAGCCGCCATTCTTTTGGCTAGTAGCTTCAACATAAATGCCAAAATGCAGCTTGCAAAAACAGGCATAAACCAAAATCAGGTAATCATAAAAATCCCCACCTAAAGAGCAAATCACCATTCACAGACCAGGGCGGCACCAAACATACAACTAATACGGTTTTCTTACTACTATTAATCTTACATCCAATTTTAAGAAGTCTTACTTACTAACAAATGATTCTACCTTCTTGCACACAAATAATAATAGTTATTAGTCCTAAGCCAATGTTTAATGAATGTCCTAGTCAGACCCTCCAGCATTCATAATCGTACGTTGTACCTTAACCATCCTCTCTATTACCAAAAATTACTACTCTCAATGTGTATCACCAAACATAGTTCCTGTTCTAACTAATAGTCTGCATTATTTCACAAGTTTTCTCCCTCAAGATTTCTAAGATTAACCCAGTTAAATATGCAAACCATTAACCTTAGTAATTTTCTTTCTCATGCAACTGATTTCTCTTTTCCATTTTCTGATTGAAATGTTCCATTTATGAGAAGTGTGAAATAGAAAGAAAGAGAAGAAAGAGGGGCTGCTGTTGGTTATTGTTTTGGCTGTAACAGCCGTGAAAAAGACAGTGAGAAGAGAAGAAAAAATGAAGAGGAAAAGAGAAAATTATGTTCTGAAAATATTCTTTGTGTATATACACTCCATTACACAACCTATTTATACTAATAATCAGATATACTAAGAAGGAAAGTCAAAGATTACACATTACACAACCTATTTATGCTAATAATCAGATATACAAAGGAAAGTAAAAAATTATACATCCTAATGTTGTGCTAGTCAATCCCTAGAATTATGATACCTTAAAATCTTAAGACTACTATCACAACAAGAAGCATATTTCCGTCAAATAATTTATAGCCAGACAAATTAAACATGCAAAAACTAGAAAGGAATGAAGTAAAAGCATCACTGAGAACTTCAATAATGTATCAACTTCACAAATACACATGAATATTTACACATAGATCAAACAAATGATGAAGGATGCAACCTAGAATGTAATCCATCTAAAATGACAATGGTATATCCTGATAGGAGTAACCTCTTGTCTGGACAAGTGATCAAGATCCTTGGAGGAACAGGGCCAGAGATCCTTGAAACTGTAGCGTGATATAAGATCTAGTAGAGAAGTCTCCAGTGCAGAAGCACCCTCTTCACTTGTTCCAGAAAGAGCTTCTTTCCGCCTTTGTTCAACCTACATGGATAAAACAATAGTTATGGCTCTTCTTTTTTTTTTTTTTTTTTTTTGGGGGGGGGGGGGGGGAGGGGGAGAAAAACAACTCCCAAAGATGATGATTGAGGGTTGACATCTAAAATATAATTGAAGATATTGTTCGGCAAAGCAGATCTAGACCAGCTTCAAAATAATATCAAGAACTCCTTCAGGCATAAAGAAACAAGGATCTAAGAAATCTTCAACAGCTTCGAAAACACACTGGAAATATATTAAAGTACCGAGTATGATCCAACAGAAATTCTCTACCTTCAACATGCTAGCTAGATCGCCATAAGTTTTCTCGAACTGGGTGAATCGTTTCCAGACCTGCAAATGAGGAAAACAAACATTAGATACTATAATGTTAACAAATATAACCAAAACTCACTGTTTTACAAACAAAATATAAACTAGTCATTTCTAAGAAATCTTCAACAGCTTCGAAAACACACTGGAAATATATTAAAGTACCGAGTATGATCCAACAGAAATTCTCTACCTTCAACATGCTAGCTAGATCGCCATAAGTTTTCTCGAACTGGGTGAATCGTTTCCAGACCTGCAAATGAGGAAAATTTCAAACATTAGATACTATAATGTTAACAAATATAACCAAAACTCACTGTTTTACAAACAAAATATAAACTAGTCATTTCAAAAGATACACTTTTTGAAAATAACAAAAAAAAACATTTTCAAAAAGTAACTATTTCTCAGGTCTTCTATCATAAGCTTGTAAAGGTGTAGTGTCAAGGATGTGAATGAGAAGATTAATTAAGATGCTGCCACCTTCTGCTGGTTCTAACTGCTCAGAAGTCAGTAAGATTCTCTTCAAAGTGCAAAACAGTAAAACCAAGGATGTGGACACTTCCCCTTACAGCCGGATATCTATTTCCATTTTCATGTTGAGGGTTGATAATATTTTGGACAAGGGCTATTAGCAATGACTTCTAGAAAATTTTATAATAAATCAGAAAAGGGATCTGTTCTTGCATTCACATCCTTAGTGGTAGCTGTAGATATCGACACTGATTAACTATATACAAACTTAATTCAAGTAAACTACTCAGAAAATTTTATGCTTCTCTAATCCTTGTCATACTATCTACAAACTCAATACAACTTCTCCAAGAGAAAAAAACAGTGCCCCTGTATGCTCTAGATTATTCAAAAAAAAGAAAAACAAACTAACTAACTAACTAACTAAAAAAAAAGGAAACAGTTTATTAATTTCAATATAGTACCTCAATAGATTCTTCTTGTGGTAGTGAGCTTAAGGCTCGCTCAAATAATGCCCGGATGTTTCTGTCATCATTCAAACAAGACAAAAAATCTGCGTATCTGCACATATCAGAATATAACAGTGTCTTTATCCATATTGTACAACATTAATTGCAATGAAAGCAATGAATCCTTTAGCAGATTATATGAAAAAATATTACGACATTCAGCACACTTGAGAACAAGTTGATCACATCCAAAGAACACTTGAGGCACACAAGTTTACATTTACTTAATATTTAAAATAATAACTGCAAACTACATAACAGATCAACAGGGCCTTCAGCACTCAAGCCACATGCAGGGAACTCGCACGAGCTGTTCTTAATCTAATCTCTTGTTCTTCCCAACAATTTCTCTTTCAAAACTAAAAACCTGATTTCACTAACGTTGTAGGACTAAGGAAACTTGAATTGAGAACTCTAAAACAATGGTTCATGTAATTACTCTTCTGACTTAGATGATTTGCATGGGATTAATCTAAATAGTCTAAGTTTTCATAAAACAAATGATTGAATATGTCAAGTTCCCACTAAGCAGTAACTAGAAAACCAAGAATTTCAAATGATCTAGATTGAGAGTAAAATTATTGTTTAATTAGCCATTGAGGCAACAAGGGTAAGTATAATAAAGGGAAAGGAGTTAACACTTTGACTTATCTCAAAATTTACTGGCATGATATTTTGAACTTTTACTTTCAAGTAGGAGACCTAATATATATAATGCTTTTACTACCAGTGTTCATTTTCAAGAACAACATCAAAGAGAACAAATTCCTACAAAACTATCCAACGAGGTAATACCTAATATGTTAATAAAAATAACGAAAAAAACAAACGTACTCTAGAATATATACAGGCTCGTGCATAAATTGTTTCAACCCTGCTTCAAAAACATTGTGAGCAACCTGCATAAAGGATGGTAACAGCAAAAGTTATGGCGAGTTTTTTTTTTTTTTTAAATAAATTATTCACATGGCAATTTTTTTGTTGGAAAATAATTAATTGTTTCGATCATGTAATAACATTAAACCTCCACAAACCAGGGGAGAAGAAACAAGAAAATGAATGGTTCTTATGATAATCATCTTAAGTAGCACTGTTTCCTTTATTCCTTTCACTTCCCCACATACAAGCTATCATTATCTTTTCTTTCTTTCTAATTTTTTTGAGAAAATGAAACAAATAGCACCTTTGGGTCCTTGTCAAGACAAAAGGCCATCAATGCATAAGCAACATAAACATGGAACGTGCAACTAGGTGATTTGCGAGCATCTAAGAAGTACTTGCGAGCTGCTTCAACACCTTCATTCCTTCTTAGAAAGCGAATAAACTGCAGCAAGAAACTATGAAACAGTCACTAAAATAAATAAGAATAGTGTTATGACATACTTTTAACTTCTTATAGGTCATTTAAGGACAGACAAAATTTGGAGAGATAACCTTAGTTTAGAGAGAATAACCTTAATTTTAATCATATAAGAAAACCATGTGCGCACTTGATAACAAGGAGGCAATTTAAGCTGTCTTAACTCCTTGCAATGTATTGATAAAACTATTATATTTAGTAACCTATAACTTCCTTACTTGTATATGCGCCAGCGCTGTGGTCTCAGCAGCATCCCCCAAAATGCTTTCATATAGTTTCTTTGCAGACTGCACCAAAGGGGAAGCAAATCAAAAAGGCAAAGAGCCAATAGTTAAACAACTTTAAGTGGAAAGATTGAACAATTTACATACTTGAAGCGATCCACGGGATTCCTCTAGTTCTGCATATGCATACTTCAGCATTTCTGACTCTGATAAACCAGAAACCAGATGGAAAGTTATAGAAAGTGAAAGAAGAAAGGTGCAACAGGGCTACACCGTGGCAGAGGCTAGATACATATGAGAATATGTTACTAGAAATATTCTGAACAACTTTCTTGCCAAAGAGAAAAGAACCAATTACCAGGAAGAGCCTTCAAGGCTCGCTGAAATACCTTGACTGCAGCATCCATGGAGCCACTTTTAGCTTGCCATGTAGCATAGTCATACCATATATCAGGATAGTGGTATAAATACATCAGACACTGGGTACATGAGAATGCAGCAAACAACATTAATAGAGAGAGAATGAAGAAAAGAAATAAATAACAGCAAGAAAATAATAAATAAAAGGGTCACTACAAACAAACAAAATTAAATGGTAAGAAGTGAAACTTGTAGAACTCTTTGTACCATATAGTTTAAAGGTTAGTAACATTTGAGAATATTTCAATCCTTTTTTCACCTACTCATACAAGAAACTGGTACCCTTATTCATTACACTCAATATTGTCCAGGCACACACCAAGGCGTGCCTAAATGCTGCACTTTGACAATAAACAACAAAAGCATCTTAGACCTTTTTTAGTGAGGGACTGAGGCGCATTTGATCAGGCACACACCTGACACACCAAAGTGAACTTTTTTTTGCAAGACTATAGGTGCAAAAAAAGTAAATGAAATTCACTTTTCTTTTATTTTCACAGTTATTAATTAACTTTACCTCTAAGAATTAAAAGAGGGATGTATCACACTCTCTACTTCTCACAAGGAAAGGGTGCATGTTGAGCAAAAAAGGAAAAATTTTGCATGTTTAGTAGGATAAAAGTGTATCACCCTTTAATTTATTGACAGAATTGTATTCTTATGCTTATTACACATATATACACACAAATAACAACTTGCATGATGTTAGTTGGCCCACTCTCAACATATCATCTAATGTAGTCAAGGCATGCGGCTACACCAAGGCACAATGCACTTAAGAAGAGCATCTTGCACCTGTTAGGGTGAAGTACCTTTTTATTCTACAAGAAACAGTTATGCTTAAATGGGTAAAGTATTTGAGAGCCCATTTTCATTACTTTCTTTTTCTTCTTTGATTAAACATAAATTTGCTCTTTATTTGTAGCTTCAGATTTTGCTTTGTAGAAACTTTCTTGAATGCAAAAAATATTCAGAAAATTGCACAATAAGCAACTGCAAACAAAAGCTAGGAAATAAGTGTTGACTCCCTAGATTTTCACATAAGCTTAAATGCATTAATGCTGAAGATGCTATCTAGAAAAAGATATCAATTTTAGACACAAGTGAGTGCAAATAGTATACATACATAATAGCCAAAAGTAGATACATCAATCATTAAATGAAATACTGAGTATTAAGATACCTGTTCATACGAGAATATAATTCGCTTATTGGAGGCACTGTCTATCCTTTGTGGATTTCCTCTGCAACAAAGTTGAATTCAAGAGGTTAAGGATGTAAATAATAGTATTCAAGAGTGTAGGAACAGATGCACTTTTATCCGACCATAACATAAATCTTCAGCTATTTATACATTTCAAATATATATATATATAAATTGCTGTGTAAATTTATTTTATTACAGGCACATCAGAGAAGTGGAAACGTTGTTGCAAACCACCAGAATATAAGAATTTGTAAATACTAATATGATACACGTATAGAAGCAATCAGTAAATATTTCCTTTGCTCTTGTACATGTTTCACCTTCTGACAAGAGATATTGATGGCAGTCCATGTAACTGCTCAACTTATTCCAGTTCATATGATATTTATACTCATTAGAACCAAAAATGTCAATATCCAAAAACAATGAAATAAAAAGTAAGAAACCATTTCTTGTACCATAAATCAAGAGATCATATTTTCTTAATTAAAAAATAGTAAATTCCTAGAGTGGTAGTGCCCAGGTCAATGAAACTTCTACCATGGGTGAAATTTAAATCATAAAAAAGGGGGTGGGGAAGAAATGCTGTGTGTCTTACTTCTCAAAAGCTAAAAGCCTCTTCCATGCAACCCATTGCATCTGATCCTGTAATAGATAACAATAAAATATTAGAAAAAGAAAACAGAAATCAAGATAGTAACATCTTTGATGAAAAAAAGGAGTATTCAAATCTTAAGCATATGCAGTTGTCGTCAGCTTCCTATCATATAATCCACCACAGAACAATCAGCAGAGACCTTGCAACCTTGTAAAGACTTTTGCTATTTGTTCTTCTGAAGCCTATCTGCATGCTATTTATATGCATATAAACCTAATCATATTTGCATCATAATTTAAAACTTCTCAAAGCCTATTTTGGCACTTGTCTTTCTAACCCATGAACAATGCCAGTTACTAATGCAAGGTTTCATGCTGTTAAGTGCAACAAAGAATCTTAAAACAAGGTAGAAAAGGAAGATAAAATGCTGAAGCCTTTAATTTAGCACATGTCCATGGACGAATAATTTTCTGAAACTTGCATACTTCTACCAATTGAACAAACTAATTTTATGGTTGCAGGTAGAAGGTAGATCCCATTTTTACCAAGCTTTAGTTCAATTTTAGAAGTCTGCTGAATACTTAAGCTGACATTACATAAATTTTGATGTTAATCTGGTCTTAATTTGTTCTGCAATAGACAGTAAATCATATACTATTTTAACAGAGTCCGCCATCATACTAGGAGTTTAAAATTTAGAAACTATACTGCAAGATATAGATTATGTGAAGCAATCAACTCCGGAAATTCAAGGAGCTTTAGCTCTTAAACCTAGAATTTATATTTTCTTTGTTTCTTCATCCATTTCAGTAGTTCAGAAACATAAATTCAGATCATTAACCACCTTTTTTTGCTAATCAAGAACAATAGAAATAATTGTTGCTACTGGAGAACAATAGCAATAATTAAGAGTTTCTTTTCTTTTCTTTTCTCATCTTTAAAGTTTCATGTAAGATAGACTGAGAGAGTACTATGTTGGATTAATATTTCCACACGATACTAAACCAAAATCACAAGATGCAATCAAGATGCCACTTAAACAGAAAATTTCCAAGAAATCCCATTTTTTAACTAATACAATATCTCATCACAGTCATAATTTTCTCATCTTTCTCTACCTTTCACAATTCTTGCGCTGCAACAGAAACACTTGTGTTGCACAGCAATTCCATAATACGATAAGGGTTACCCCTATATAACCAATCCAAATTTAAGTGCATGCACTAGACACTTAAGTTCAATGAGCCGAAGGAAAAAATGAAAACCAAAAATAAAAGGCTGAAATTAGCAAGAAAATACCTTGCAGGAGTCGGTCGGTGGTATTGCAAGCATATTCCAATCAATTTCATCGACATATTTCTTCAGTTCCCTGTACACAGCCCTCGCACTGTTATATTTTGGTTGATACTCAGAGAGAAGTCCTTTGGCCTGCCCAATAAGATAATAAGTACAGCATTCTATAAATTTACATGGAATGCCTGCACCAGAACAAAACTAGAAACTACCCAACCAAAAAAGTAATCACCATGATGCAAAACCTTACCAGTTGGCGGCTAACAGAATTTTCGAAATTCTCATAATCCCTCCACAGTTGTTCAATGTGATGTGTCGGAGTAACAATAGCTTTCTGGTAAGCTTTTCGCACTGCAGTCATTCGCTGTGTCTCTTCCTGAGTGTTGGCAGCCTGCAAACCATCTCTTTCTAAGGAAAAAATTGCATATACACACATAAAAGGTTAATGGAACTTTACACTAATGGAAAATCGAGGCAAAAAACTTCACCAACCGGCATTGATTTTAAAAAAGCAATGTACTCCATCCATACGGGTCCAGATGCTATGTCAGCTCCTGATAACATACACATCAGAAACAGGGAAAATTAGTTTCCTGAATAGGGTATAAAGACTGCTGTATTGATCATTCCAGCATAGGCACAGGCACAGGCGCAAACACACAAATACATATACATACACATATATAAATCCTTTCCATTTTTACTTCTAAAATGCCTGAACCAACACAAAAGCAATATGTACTGCAAAAGAGAAAAGCCAAAAAGATTTTAAAGTTCAAGAGAAAACAAACCAACATAGCTAAGCATAAAATCAAAAGCCTTTCGAGTCTCTTCCTGACCCTCAACACCTTTCCTGTCATTGACCTTCCTGATGAATCGAATATAGCAGCGCCTACAAAACCGATAGGAACATGATGAAATAAGTTCTCACATCAAGTAAGCATTATTTCTATCCAGTTAACACCACAGCACAAAACACTACAGAAGACATATTAACGTTGACACTCAGCCATAACATAATGAAATTCTCATTCCTTCGGGAAAAATACACGACAAGAGGTATCCATTCGTTTTGCTAATTCTGGTTCAAGATCTCTGAAATGAATGTTAAAACACACAGGAAAAATATACGACGAGGTATCCATTCGTTTTGCTAATTCAGGTTCAAGATCTCTGAAATGAATGTTAAAACAACGCGTGTGTGTGTGTGTGTGTGTGTGTGTCAGAGAGAGAGAGAGAGAGTGAGAGAGAGAGAGAACGCACTCGTTTGCTTATAATGTCATCAAAACAAATTAATAACAAAACAGGCAGATTAATCGCACACATAATTGGCAATATAAACATAGATGCAACAAGTATGTTAGCTGCTTGTTCAGAAGAATATCTCAGTGGGTTTTGTCAAACCTAACAGTAGTACTGTTATGTTCGGTTGCTTTTATTCCATGCTTAGGGTTCAAAACTCTTCTATTTCCCAAAGTAATAGTCTTCCAAGCTCCATTTAAAAAGAAAATTAAAGAAGAGAGAACACAATGATTTCCTATGGCAGCAAACCTGATGGTTTTGAAAACATGATTCAGAATAGGAGTAGAAACATGTAACCAACCCTCCAAGAAGTTAATTTTCAGAATGCACCGTTCAAAGGTGTTCCTTCTAACTTTAGGGTTTAAGGAATTGCCATATAATCTAAAAGGGCTAAAATATTTATTACCTAAACTTATGTTACCCGGAGTTGGGGGTAAGCGTCAACAGCAAGTGTTTCACACAGATAATATTTTTCTTTTAATAATTTTTTTCATATACTTAAAGGATTGTACCCCATACCAATATCCAGAACTCCAAATATTTTTCAAACATAGATGTCAAACATGGGTACTTTAAGGAAAATAAAGAGTACACGTAACATAGACCAAAACTATCTATCTTACCTATCTTAACTGGTCTATATTACTTAGTTTTTGGTTCCTATAGCAGACTACAAAATCTGCATTCGGAAAAGAATAAAAACTAATATTCCAGAATTCAAAAAAATTAACAACGTAAATTTAAGGAGCAATTACGTTAGAATTTGTGTTTGCATATTAATTGTTTCTTCAAATTTTTTTAACAAAATAAAAATTGATTAGTAAAATAAATAAAAGGAACAGTAAAGGACCAAACGGAGCCTTAAATTTTTGGTTTTTTAATATTTCATGAAAGAAACAGTATGAGAAAGCATTTACCAGAGAGGAACATGAAGACAATTCAACAAACAACGACTAAAGATCTGTTTGGTAGCATCGTCGTTATTTACTCCCATCTGTGCTTCCACATATTGCCTCCAATACTTTGCCTGAAATTTTCACATTCAAAACTAAATAAAAACCAATTCAATTTGAACTTTAAAGTAAAATCAAAAGTAACAAAAAGAAGAAATTTACAGCAGTGGGAAAGATGGTCAAGAGTTGCTCATAAATTGGTGCCGCCTGTGTAATTGGCAAATGCTATAACAAATAAAATTAAAAATAATAAACAACAAGAAGGGAGAAAAAAAAAAGAGTTGGAGAGATGTAAATTAAATGAAAAAGAAAATGGCGGACCAAGGCACTGTTGGCGAGAATTTCAGCAGACTCGACGTTGTACTTATCAACGGCAGCCATGGAAGTGGGATTGTGATTGGAAGCTTGGGTTTAAGTTATTTTCTGGTTTTTTTTTTAATTTACGAGCAAAAAAATATAAGTATTCAATTATAAAATCTTCTTCTTCATACTTAACGGATTGAATTATTTGCAACTCGGAACTAATTGAGGAACACGAGCTGTAAGGGTTTTTAAAAAAATCAACAACAAATACGATTTAAAAACATTAAAAAACCCAAATTTGAGAAGAAAACAGTTATTAAAATCACACCCGATTCCAAAAATCAATTTTAACAAGTGGTTTTACGACTACAAGATCTAGATTTTCAAACAATTAAAAAAAGAAAAAATAATTTAATATTTGACAAAAAAACTAAACCAGTAAAAAGAAAGAAGACGAAGAGACTAGGGAAGTAAAAGAAAAAAAAAATCATAAAAGACGCCGGCCGGTGGCGACGGTAGACGGTTCAAGCGGCGGCGAACGTTGGCGAAATCTGGGAAAGGAATGGCGGGAAGGAAACAAGAGAATAAATTGGCGATTAGGGGTTTTCTTCCAGCAATTTATATTACCCCCAAAATGATGCGTTTTGGGTTAAAGCGAGGGAAAATGATGAGGATAGATTAGGGTTAGCCCACTTGGATCTTGGCCCATCCTTAGTCCACTTGGAGGAGAACACAACAAATTTAAGAATACCAAAGGTGAAGTTTTACCATTAGTATTTGTACTTTAAGTAAATTGTATATTTAGTCCCTGTACTTTAATTCACTTTTTTAAATTTTGAAATTTCAATTATGACCCAAAAGATAAAAGTTAAATCTGCTTGGTTAAATTTGAAAATACATGTTAACCTAACTTTCTTATTAAAATTTATTGAATTTATTATATGCATATTTTAGTGTTCCCTTTTGAAATAGGTAAAAATAGTTATAAAATTTAAATTCATGTTTCTATATCTCAAACAAATTAATCTATTCTTTGTAAAAATGTATATTTACAAAATGATAAACTACTTATTAGTGATTAATAGAAATAAAGCTTAAGATTGCAAAAAAGTTCTCGATTTTAAAAAATAATAATTAAACTCTTATTTTTTTTTTTACATTCAATTAAGTATTTAAACGGTCAAAACTCAGAAAATGACCCATTGCCCAACATTGACCGTTAATTTTTAATGGTCAAGATAATGTGGCAGTTAAGTTTGACATTTTTGTTATGTTTTTGTCAATTAAGACGCCACTTCAAATGCCATGTGTACTGTTGATGAACATTTTTTTCCTGATATGTCATCAACAATACATGTGACATCCGAGCTCAATTGGCGAAAAAACAGAACAAAAAAGTCAAACTTTACTGTCACATCATCTTGATCATTAAAAATTAATAATCAATCTCGGTCAATGGTCTATATTATTGAGTTTTAGCAGTTTAAATACCTAAATGAGTGTAAAAAAAAAAAATAAAAGATCATAATTGCTTTTTTGAAAAAATTCAAAAAAAAAATACACCCTTAAACCTAGAAATAATGATTGAAAAACACGAAACTTCCTCAATTGTCTTCACAAACAATAACTTAGATTCTAATCACAATTTAAAAAAAAAAAAACAACTGAAAACTTCTTCGATAAATAATCAAAGTTTTACTGAAAATTATCATTTCAACATCACATTTTACTCGTCACTTTTCGATCATGACATTATCAACTTCCTTAGAACACTGTTAAGTTCACGTCTACCACTACGGCGAAATGTCATATAATGGTCAAAACACCCGCAACCACGTCCACCATAAAATTCGCCAACATGATTCAGAACTACACTAATAATTAAAGTTAGGAAAGACATGAATATTACTGTTGTCGAAGAGAAGAGAGGACTACGTCTTGGAGAGAGCTGTCTCTTTGCATGGCATCCTTAAATTCTTCGAACGTAACCTTCCCATCACTGTTTGCGTCCATTCGATCGAATATTTCATCTAACTTTCCAGGTTCTGTAATATCTGGTGGAAGACAGTCATCGGGCAATGCCTGTAATGAATGAAACCTTCATTATTTTGAACACAACATACTTCTAAAATAATTAATCCTAGTTTATTTATGTGGCAATACGGTAAAAATAAATAAATTATTATACTAAAAAATTACATTAGCTTCAATTTATTCCTATGAAAGATTAGAAAAATCACAAACGATCCTACTTAAAAACCCTATAATATTTCAACATTTACTATCCTTATCTAAGGAATGACGATAGAATGATCCAAGATAAAAAGCCCCTCATCCTCTTCAATGCCACTCTCGCATGGATGCTAAAAACATTGATATATCCATAACTATTTTATGCAACTCCATCCCACTTTTTCTACTAACGATTTTCAATGTAATATTGTAATATATATATATATATATATTTATATATTATATTTAGTAGCAAACTTTGGTATATAAATTTGTTTAGTACGTGCACAATATAAATATATATTAAAAATATAAAAAAATGGTTATTTGTCAAAATTGCCTCACACCACTACCTACATCCACATTAATTAGAAAAATAAATTATAAGAATAAGGAAGTGAATTTACTCTTAACATTGATGCTAGTTCTTCTTTAGAAATGCAACCTGATCGATCTGTATCATACATCTATCAGCCAAGAAAATACAAGCTTGTTAATAAATAGAATAAAAAAATGTTTATGAACGTTGTATGTTAGTTTGATGGTCAAGGTATTTACTGTCTTGGGTGTGACTTGGGTTCAAGTTGTGTTATTCATATTGTTGCTAGGTTTTTACCCTCCTATATTTCGCATTTTTTCTATTGTACGGACTGTTATAGAATATATCTCAAAATTTTCAAATAATTGAAAGAAATTCATTTAAAAAAAAAACTTGCCTTAGCTAGGATAGCAACTCTTTAAATAGGACCATTTTCTAATTACTAAAATAATTGAAATCTCCTTCATTTAAGTTCTCAGGCTCATCCTGGGGGTAGTCTGGAGGTGTGACCGCCCAGGGTCCAAGGCTAAAAGGGATCCAAAATATTATTTTCCAGTTTTTAAAGGGCCCAAAAAAAGGTTTAACTTTTAAATGTCAAAATTTTTTTACCAACTTTTAAGGGACTTAAAACATCATTTTATTATTTTACCTAGGGCCTCAAAAATATTAAGAACGGGTCTCGAAGGTCTTCATGATTACTAAAATACACAGAGTACTTAAACCATACAACTAACAAAATCTTATGTTTGTACTACTTTAACTATATATATAACGTTAGGTAATCCCTTTTTAGAAAATACGAATAACTTTATTTTTATGATAAAATATATATATATATATATATATATATATATATAATACTGTAAGTTTAATTTAAAAAAAAAGCATCATGATTAACTTAATAGTAAATAATTAAAAAAATTATTTGGATAATACACAAAATCAAAATTGATACATGTCATTCATTTAACAGTGTTTGTCGAGTTAAAAATTTTTTATTTTGAAAAGAATACTAACCCTAAATTAAAACACTATAAATACATTAAATATAAAAAGTATTTATAAAATAAGATAAATAAAAGATGTACCTCGAAGCACAAGCGAAGAGCGTCGTCTCCTTTAGAATTCTTAAGACTAGAAAATCCACACACAATTTCTCTCATATCAACAGTGCCATCTCGATTGCTGTCGAATAGGTCAAAGATACGAGTAGCCAAAGGAAGTAGTGAAGACATGTTCATTGCTTTTAGCACCTCCTCGAATTCGAGTAAAGTAGCATTGTCACCATTAGCACATCTGTAAGTTACCAAATACTGTATTTAAGAATGGATGCATAAACTAATATCCGAGTTGTAAAATTTATTAAGTATTATCTCTTAATAAGACTACAATCAAGGATAAGTGAAAGGGTTGCAGTGTTGGGAATCAAATTTGTTGGGAATCAAATTTGGAGGAACACTATCACTTAAGAATGGTCCTAAGAACTAGTTACGACAATGTCCAATTTTCTAAGATCTATTGTAAAAGTGATTGCATAATATAATTAGTATAAGATCAGAGTTCGGGCTACAATATGAGAATAGGGAAAGAGATGTAGATGTTAAATCCAAACTTAAGATTATTTAAAAATTATCTTTTATGAATCAATTAGGATGAGATCTAATTTGTTCAATATTAGAGAAGGAGAGGATTGCAAATGTTAAGATTTGAAATCTCGAACTTATTAAAAAGGGAAAAATAAAAAGCTCAGTTTTGAATGCTTACATTTTCTTAAAATTCGACTTGAGATTATCAATTTCGTCCTTTGAAAGGTCATGGGAGCCTAGCAAACTCCTTAACCTCTTCGTCCTTAGTAAAACCTTGCTGCTCAAGACACTGGCTATGGCGGCAGCACGTAGCTTACGACGCGCGTTAAAACTCTGCAATCTCGAAACAACCTCCGCATCTATTTGTTCTTGCTTTGCTGAATCCCCAATGACCCATGGATGAGCTAGAAGCTGTACAAATTGAAAGAAGGCATTTGATTTAATTTGCATTTCTTTTCTTTTTTAATTTTTAAATAGTCATTTTTTTTCAAAATCGAATAAAATAGAAGGTAAGTTTAAGCCCTACGGTGATATTCTTTTTAAATCAATGGTTGTGGTTAAAGTATAGAAAAAAATTATAGCCGTTTGATCAAATCACGTTGAAAGTTGGGAAATTTTACGTGGAACATGTTAAATCAGCTATAAAATATTTTTCCTTGGAAATTAATTTCACTCCTTTAGTGTCAAAACCAATTGAATAGGTTAAAAAGGTAAAATCATATTTCTCCATGCAAATCTTTACGTAACACAATTTACGGTGGCAGAGGCGAAGTCAAAAAAAAATTAGGAGGCTGAAATTAAATTGTAATTTTTACGATAATAAAAATGCAATTTCACATTTTGAATAGCATATATTTTTATAATTTTTAAAATATTAAATTAATTTTTTGTCATTTTAAGGGGACATAGTGTAATTTTACCTTTACTAATTTTAAATTTTAAAATTTTTATAAATACTTAAAAGAATAATTTTTCAGGGAGATGGGACATTGACAACCTGCTAATTAAAAACGTCCCTGTTAAAAATATCTCACGAGATGTCACTAAAATAAGATTATTATATTTTAAAATAGATGCTACCATCCAAATCCAACCATAGACTGTTGCTTCAAATGTTAGGGGAAAAAAGGGGTTAAAAGAAAGGAGATGATATACATACTTGTTCAGCACTAGGTCTTCTATCAGGATCAACTTGCAGCAGATTAGAAATCAAATGCTTTGCAGATGAAGAAATGTTCTTCCATGTCCTCTCATCGAAATTGTATTCTCCCTATCAAGCCATCAAATATTAATTTATTATTCAAATAAATCCAGTGAATTATAAAGAAGGAATGAAAGTAATTAACATACAGCCATGATCATCTGTTGTTTTTGACGATTAGATTGAGCAATAAATGGTGGATACCTGCAAAATATGAAAGTAGGGAAATGGCATTACAATTATGGTGTGAATATATTACGTAAATTCAGGAATATGTACATGTTTGCTATATTAGTGTTAATATATGTTAGATTTGGTATTACTTTTTTTAATTTGATATTTGAGTTTAGTTTTTATGTTTAGTTTTATACTTGAGTTTTTTCAATTTGATACTTTGAGTTTTTCTTTGTTCCATTTAGGTACCTGAATTTGGTTTTAATATTCAATTTTATACCTGAACTTTTTCTGTCTCAATTAAGTACCTATATTTTTTTACTCGAGAACATGTGTTTAATACTCATTGGGCTACATAATATCATTTTGTTTGGGAATCAAATTAAATATTGAAGCCAAATTCATGTATCAAATTGAAAAAAAAAAAAAAGAAACTTAAATACTAAATTGAACTTTGAAACTAAATTTAAATACCAAATGATATATTAACCTGCCATATTATCATACTCGAGTTAGAATGTTAGATGCATATATACACATGGTGGAGCCAGGCCTCAATGGAAAATTTTGTATTTAGACCCTTTATAATTTATAAAATTTTAAATTAGTAATGGTAAAACTGTACTTTGACCCCTAAAATGATAAAAATTTGATTTAACTTTTTAAAAATTATAAATATATAAACTATTAAAAGGATGGAATTGCATTTTTACTGTTGTAAATATATAAACATGGATATGAGTTTAGAGTTCAAAAGCATGTTTTGATTTTAGATTATGCAAATATATTTGAAAATGCTCAATCTTTGAATATGTTTATTGATGTATTATCATATGGTATTCTTTTTTGTTTAAAATTATCGAGATGAATCGAGACAAACATAAATTTAAATAAATAAAAAGAGTTTAATATGAATTTTATTGCTTTACTTAAAAAAACTATAAAGTTAATCATATATATTCCTTTTGATATAAACAATAAGCTAATATGCTTCAGCGTATTCGAACATACATCCTTCTGTATTGACAATAATATCCATGCCAATCGAGTTAAGACTCCATCGAGAATTCCATAAATTATTAAACAAATAATTTTCATATCTACTATTAATAGTAAATTGTAATAATATTACTCAATTAGACTTATTTTTCTGATAAATTAAAATAAAAAATTTTCATTTTTCCTAAAATAAAAAATAAAATTCAATGACCAAATAATAATAATAATAAAATTAAAAATTTCGAACAGCGGGAAAGGAAGATTTTGGGAACATACCCTGAAAGCAAGATGTATAAGATGACACCCAAAGACCACATATCGCTCTTTGCTGTGATTTTCCCTTGAGAAAGCGCCTCCGGCGAAACATAATCTATGGATCCAAACAACCCGATAACCGGATCCGTAAATTCCTCCACCGAACTCAATCCAAAATCCATGATCTTCAACGTTGAATCTTTATTTTTATTCAAGAACAAGCAGTTCTCCGGTTTTAGATCTCTATGAACAATGTTCGCCTTATGGATAGCCGCTAATCCTCCCGCGATCTGCCGTACCACAGCTGCCGCACCGGCTTCCGAGTACCGTGTTTCCGCCACTATCCGATCGAACAACTCGCCGCCGGAACACAATTCCAGCACCAAATGAACCCCGGCTTGATCTTCGTAAACGTCGTAAAGATCGATCACGTTCGGATGCGGCGAAACGTTCTCGACGATCTTCCTCATGACGAGGATCTCGTTCGTCAACAGCGCGTCGGAGATGGAAACCTGGTTACGCGTCGGCAATAACGCCGCCATCGAAGCTATTGTTTTCTCGACTCGAGCTGGTGACGGCGTCGTTCCGAATCGTTTCAGTGTTTTAATGGCGACTTGTGTTTTCTCATGATCTGATCCGTTCTTTCTTTTTATACCTTTTCTTACGACTGAGAATCCACCTCGTCCTAGTATATCTAGGATTTCGTATTCTTCTACTAGTCTCGCTTTATCTTGTCCCATGGGGAAATCAATGAAAATGAGATGATTTGAAGAGCTTTTGAGCTTTGTAAAGCAAGCAACAATGGCGGATGAGGTTGAAGCTTGAGAATTCGGTTGCTAAAATAGTCAACATAATCAAGAAATAATAAGGGGAAACGCGGATTGACATCAGCAATTGGCAAACAGTTGATTCATTAGTTTATGGTATAAATTATGAACCAAACTCAGATGGAACCAAAGGAATATATTATAAGGGGAAATAGCTGATGATGAAGTGACAAAGTTATAGTCAACTATTAACTAACCACTTCTTCTAGAAAATAAAAATAAAAACAAAAACAAAAATTATTTACCGCTTTGGGTGCAGTGATAGAAAATATTACACTTTTAAAAATTGAATTTAAATACTAGAGATAATATTATAAAAAAGAACAATCACAAATCCTAAAGCGATAATCTTTATAAATTATAAAATGAAAATATAAGATACTTTAATTTATTAAAAAAATTATACTTATAAAACATCTGAATTAAACTCCTCGATTGTTCAATTAAATATTAGTGTTGAAATAATTTAATTCGAATTCTGTTATAATGTTCGTCATTATCCGTTCCTAGACCAAATCGTTATCCAACTAAGATCAACACAATTCTTCTTACTTCAATTGTCATGCAGTTCGCTTGCATGGTTCGCCTATATACTTTGTCACCATGTAGACGAATTCATACTTAAGAGGATACATGTTAATCCTAGGAGAGGGTATACGTGTCAACATAAAAAGACCTATTTGATTCTAATACGTCACATCAAAATGTCGTAACTTATAAATATAGAAATAAATCCTCTCGGGAGAGGAGTACAAATGAATACTCAATAAACTCAGATGAAATTAAACATACAAACTTGAGATCAACTCAAATACACTCCCACAACACAAAATACAATTATAAAATATGAGGCAAATAAATGAATGTTTAAATATATATAATATTAATTATATACAAATTACTAAATAGCAAAAAAAAAAGGTTTTTTAAGTTTTTTTTTTCAGTGAGAAGTTAGAATAAAAGTTAAAGAATGGAAATAAATAATTAAAAATGGATAGAACCACCCAACTTTGGGCAATTGAGTACATTGTTTAGGCAAGCCATGACATATATGTGAGAATATATATATATATATTAAAGCATATTGATTAAGCATATATGACTCAGTCAAATGTAAAATCTTATAGATATAGACAAGATAATATTACCATATATAGTGTTTTTCTTATTATGTAAATTTTAAATAACTTTATTATTTTTAATATTTAAAATTTCTGGGTATAGACTCAAAGATAATAAATACGGGTTCAACTTCAAATAATATAAAATTTCCAGTGTTTGATTAGGAGTCGAGTCATATATCTAATTTCGAAAATTCGTTCAAAAAGTAAGAGGGTTTAGATAAAAATATAGATTTGAAAAATAGGTTTAAATAAAAATTAAAACCCATTTTTTAAACAGGTCGAGCCACGAGTAATATCAGTTAATTTTTTTGTGAACTTTTAATAATATATTTGCTTCACAATTTTTTTTTTATCCGCATCCTGAATGTGTCATGAAATTGCAATACATCCACTATTGCAACGTAGCAAACTATCAAATTCTATTACGTTTATAAGGAATAAATGATGAGTGTATTTTTGTTTTAGAAATGTTCAAAGCTTTTATTTTTGGTATTTTTCATGGTCATTTTAGGGTACACTAGAATTATTCTTTCTAACAATCGTCTCTAAAATTTTCTATATTTAGGATGATATAGAAAATAACCCATATTAACATTTAATTTTAAAAGTCCAATTAAAAGAATAAAAAATTACTGAAATAACTAATCTTAGATATTTAATTTTGAAAGAACCAATTAAAAGAAGGGTAAACTATAAAAATAATCACTTTTATTTGTTTTAGGTTACATTTTAGTCACTTACGTTATCGTTTTGTTACGAAGTGGTCACTCTACCGTTAAGCTCCGCTGCCTCCCTAACGGAGGTCCTACGTGGCAATCCAAATGAATTTTAAATACCAACTTGGATGTCCTACGTGGCAGTCCAAATCAAAATTATTTAATTAAAAAACCTATTTTTATCCCAGCAACTGGACATCTCAGTTGGCATTTAAAACCCATTTAAACTGCCACGTAGGATTGCCGTTAGGGAGGTAATGGAGTTTAACAATAAAGTGATCATTTCGTAACAAAACAATAACGTAAGTGATTAAAACATAACATTTCAAATACAAATGACTAAAATGTAACCTAAAATAAACAAAAGTGACTATTTTTATAATTTATCCTTAAAAGAATTGAATAATAGATAAATAATTTAGTGGGTTTAATCTGAACCCTAACATAGACCCAATATGACTAACCACGGTAATTAATATTGGAGGGGGAAATCTCATCATAATTCAATGTTATTAAAATCAAATTGGATGAAGTATCGGTTTGGAGAGATTAATTTGGTGATCTGTAACTTAAGATTAATTAAATTGAATTAAAATAATTAGTTGAATAGATAATTTTTTAAACCCTTAAATTAGAAAATAATACATATTAATGCGATCGAATTTATGTCTTTTTGTATGAATTTTTTAAATTTTTAATTATTTAATTAAATTAAAGAATTGATGTAACTAATTGAATCGAAAATCGAAAATTTAATGAGCGGTTTAAGTCCGAAGGCTTATCCTTATTCAAAAATATTAGAATATAAATATAAAAATAATAAAAATAAATTTAAGAAAAAAATCACATTAAAAAGTGGGCTGGGTTCTAACTGCCCATATTCAAAAGCCTTTCAAGTTATTTGTTGGTTTCAGTGTAAAAACGAAGCATTTCAATTTGCAGTTTCTTAGAGGGAGGCGTGACTGCAGAAGATTAACGAAGAAAACTTGCAGAGATCGGATTAAGAGCCAAATTCGAAAAGGAAAAAAATGGAAGATTTTGAGAAGAAGGTTTCAATAAAAGACTCAATGGATATTGAACAAGAAAACAGCAATCTCAGTAAAAGCAATGAAATTCTCAATTTGCTTCGCAAATTCCTTGAAATTCAACAGCGTAGAGCTCAGGCTTACTCCAAGCTTAAAACGTAAGCCTTCTTCATTTCTTTTTGCTCCCCAAAAAGAAACCCCTAAATTTGATTTGGATTTGTTTAAATCCATTCTTTTATTTCAATTTTTTTTTCTTATTCATAACTATTTCTTGGGGTTCGCTAATCAATACTAGTTTTAAATTGCTAAAAATCACGGAAAACATCCATGAATAGTGAATCCATGCGTCTAGTAGTTCTTGAAATCCCTCCCTTGGGGTTTAATTTTTTTTTCTTATTTGTATATATTTTGGTGGTAAATAAGTGATTCCATGCGCCTAATTAGAACCTGGGTTTTTCAGTATGAAATGCATGTACTTATATTAACGCTTTCTTAAGCTTTATCTTGAAATGAAAAGAGTAAGAATAGGAAATTGTTTATAAAACGTTTCTTACGGCTGATAATTCATATATTCATGTTGTTTTCGTGTTGGAGTGATAAGAATGTACTTTGAACATGTATGATACTGAATTCCTTAAATTTGGAAAGTCATGTATTTGTGTAGTTTTCGTGTTTAAGGTATTATATACTTCTAAAATTTTTATGGACATGTGCAAGAATAGGAAATTGTTTGTAAAAGGTTTCTTCGATGCTTAATGAACCATTTTCATGGCATAAATTGTGTCCTTGAGTGATGAGAATGTACGTTGTGTAAGTCCCATATCGTGTTCTTTAGACTTGGTGATCTTTGTTTTATGTTGTATTCATGTTATTTATTGTCATAATGTTTAAGGTGTTATGTGGACTTTGATACATTCGTATATTCTTGTCTTGTTCGTATTATTATTTGGATAAATCTGATTTTTATCATCCAAAAGAAGCAGAAATCTAAAGATAACTATTCATGTTCGTATTATTTTTTGTATCATGTTTTTAGTTGTTTTTCTCGTTTGCTTGTTGCCTGGTATAAATATAACGCTTTAAAAGGCTTCGACTGAATGTAGTATATGTTATGTTTACTATGTTTTTTTTAGAGAGAATTTTGAACGTTAGTTTTGGCATTAAACTAATCAGGGGTTTTTCGGAGTACATGAAATCAGGAGGGGAATTGGCCTACCAGCAACTTTGCCGTGAGATCACAGTAGAGTTCAATGATTGCTCGAAACAAGTTCTGAGTTCAACACCTGATCATATCATAAGCTTTGAATTCATTTTTTTGAGACCATATGTTCTTACTACATTGGCTTGAGTGCAGGTCCTTGAGATGGAATCTCTGTTTTTAAACCCTGATTACTGCCGAGTTGATCTAGCTGAGCTGCTCAGAGCCATTCAAACACAGGAAAAGCAGAAATTACATTTGGTATGTCTCTAGTCATTCTTGTACCATTGCTGCTAAGATTATTATATTGAACAATGGAATTATAATTTAATGTTGTCATTCTATGTTATTGGAGATGAATGTCAGGTATGGGTATATAAAACTCAATTTCGATATTATATTAAATATATATGATACATGTTCTTTGTCATCAACCTTCTTACCTGTATGGCTATATTTAATCTGTGCCTTAGTGTAAAATCCTGCATTCTCTGCTGACGATGTATTTTATATATTCCATACATAGACTGCCATGATTCAGGTCTTGAAAAAGGCAGGTCGTCCGTCAGAGCGTCTGGTGAACCACGAGAATTGCTCATTTAAGAAGCCAATGGAGCATGAATGTGTGCATCTCCAGGAGATAACAGAAGCTGCCGGAACCGAAGAAGCAGAAGCAAATGCCGAGTATGATAATGCTGTCAAGGAAGCCATTAGAGGAGTGCAAGATGCTGTAACTGCCATTAACGAACATTTAGAAGAAGTGAGATATGAAATCGCAGCCCTTGAAACAGAGTAAGTTCAATATTACATAACCCAAAGTGTTTAGTCACTCAAATTATATACTCTGCAAGGATTACAAGAAAAGGGTTCGGGGTCGGATTCGGGTCAAGGTTGGTGTAAAATGCATGTTCTGTGTGCTGGGTTGGGTCAAATTTAGTCTAAATTTTTTGTGCTTGATACATAGGGTTTGGTTGATGAAATGTAAGGTTTTAAAATTCCTTTTTTTATATTCAGTATAGAAATAGTTTATATTATGGCGTTGAATAGAATCTGGGTATTCTTTTAGGTTTCGAATTGCTTGGTTGAAAATACGTGCTGTTTCTTGCTTTTTTAAGTCATATCATTCTTTGTATAACAATTAGACTTGATCATGGATTGAGCCACCTGGTTCGACCTAAAGGCTCGTGAGAAGATTTAGATAAGAATATAGGCTTGAAATCAGGCTTGGACAAAACTTTCTGTGTATTTAAAAGTTATTGAATGGTTGGATTATGATATATGCATGGAGTTTATAGATGAAAGAAAGTAATGAATGACTTAAGCGGATTTAAGAGTTATGTGTTATGAATTGATTATTATTCTTTTTTGCTAATAATATTAATTTAAGAGTTACAAATTAATAATTTAAAGTTTAGTTTATTAAGACAGTTTTCTACTTTGATTGTTTTGGAAATTCTTATCCCAAATCATTAAGTTAGTACTACATTAAGAAATACGTTTTTGAATGCTTTTTAAAATTCAAGTTTAATTGTTAATTTTTTTAGGTTAAATTCAAGTTAATTACATCATTCGTTTAATTATATGGTTATTGAAGCCATAAAATATTTTTTTGAATTATAATTAAATTGTAATTTTTATGATAGTAAAATGTAATTTCAACATCTTAATAGTTTATATTTTTATAATTTTAAAAGGATTAAATCAGTTTTTTATAATTTGCAGGGAGGGTAAAGTGTGATTTTATCTTTATTAATTTATAATTTTAAAAAGTGTTTAGATAAAAAAATTATTTTAGGGGAGCCGGGCTCCTATCAGCCCTCGGCTATCCCTTAAATGATATATCTTTTATTGGTGTTAATAATAAGTGTAGGATTTGGATTTTGAAATCTAAAATATAGAGATGAAATTGTTAAAAATAAAAGTATAAAGACATGTGCTGCTTGTCACCTATTCAAACTAATAAATGTACTACTAACCATCAACGGAAGCAAAAATAGTTACCATTATTATTTATTGTTACAAAAATAATTTAATATGGTTAAGATTTATTGAGTTTTAGTTATTAGATAAATTATGAGTTAAATATGTGTAGATATTTTAGTAATTAATTTTTAATTGACAATGAGTTGATTAGAAATTAAACTTAATTTGGAAAAATTATATATTAGAGTTATGGTTCTCAAATTACACTTAAATAATTTTATGGCTTATAGGCATAGGTGTATTGGCCTGGTCTACTCTAAAATGAAAATTTTTCCATTTAGGTCTTCTAAAATTTTTAAGATTTAAAATAAGTATAGGTAAAATTGCACATTGCCCCCTAAGAATTATAAAAATATAGGTTATTCAAATTGTGAAATAGTATTTTTGATATCGTAAATATTACAATTTAATTTTGGCCTCTCCTAGCAAAATTTTCTGACTTTGCTAGAAAAAAGTCAATTATAATTTTTTCTTTTAAAAAAATTAAGCTCATCTACTTAATTGGCTCCAAATTAAGTCTTTCAATTAACTATTTTCTTCTCTAATAACATTAACCGTTAAAATCGATTGATGAATCAATTAAATATATAAGAATATATAGATAACAATCAAATTTGAGTAAAATATGTAAGCATAACAATTTCTTATGGTTTTCGACTGATGTCCATGTATTCACGGCACGATTAAGTAATCTTAAACCCATAAACAACTAAAATAATTGCCTAATTTACAAGAAAAGAACAAATTATAATTTAATAAAGAAAGCAAAGTATTATTCTCGTAGAAATGCTTTATTTAGTTTGGAATTTTATAATAGATAAACTTTACTTTTACTTTAATTATCTTTTCTTTTAAGAAGTTCTTTACTTCTTTGAATTGGTATGCTTTCGGATCAAATTCTTTGAGAATATCATACATTTGATGCATTAAAAAAATTTAACTATGATATAAAAATTAAGACTAAAGGATCTTTAAAGCCCTTAAACAAATCAATTAAACTCTCCCACTTATTTTGCATCCAATTGAGTCATTGAACGTTAAAATTTGAATTTATTAAGCATTTAACAGTTAAAGAGTATGGAGGTTGTTTTCACCACGTGATACACAAGCATTGTGTCATGTGGCGAAATATGGTATTTTATATTAAAAATTGTAAAAAAATAATAAAAATATATACAAATTTAAAATATTATAAATTCATAAAAATATATAAAAGTGAAAAAGTTATAAAGATATATTATAAATAAAATAAATAAAATGTAAACATTATTAAAAAATTGCAAAACAAAAATAAACAATAATACTAGGACAAAATTGAAAATTTTTATAATTTAATAACCAAAACAGAAAGATGCTAATAATAATATATTATTATTCATATGCATAAAATGTATTTATAAGTTTAGGAATAAAATAGAAGAGAGGCATGGTCTTTTGTAGTATTTCCCCTTTAAGTAGACAAAGTAAAGTCTGTGCTTGAATATCAAGCAAAGCACAATACTTTAAATTTCTTTGTACTTTAGCATCTCAAGCTTGCAACTTACTCATGCATATACCTTTCTTCCTACAATTTATGGCAATATGCCTTGTTTTTAATTAATTATTATATGAAAGGATATTTGCTACTCTTAATTTTCTTATCTTTCTTCTCAATAAATTTCTTCTCAAAAAAAAAAGTATATAAATGAAAAAAATATTAAAATTTGAAAAAAAATTAAAAAGCATTAAAATTAAAATTTAAAACTATAAAAATTATGAAAATTGTCTAAAATATAAAAATTTATTTAAAATATTATAAAATATAGAAAAGTGAAAATGTTATAAAAAAGTTTAAAAATTAGATGAATTACAAAAAGGGTAAACTACCAAAATAGTCACTTTTGTTTACCTCAGGTTACATATTAATCACTTACGTTAACGTGTTGTAACATTTTAGACACTGAGCTATTAATTGTCATTAACGGTGTAATGGTAAGCTGACGTGGCACATTAAATTGTCATTTCAAACAAAAAATTTTGGCTAAATTTTACAATTGGTCCCCATATTTTTTTGTTTTAAGCAATTTAATTTTTTTCATTTTGGTCCCATAAAAAAGTTTTAACATATGGAAAACTACGTTCAAAGAAATAAATGAGGGACAAAAACAGAGGGAGAAGAAGAGAATGAAAAAAAAAAGGGGAAGTTTAAAAAACATAAAATAAAACAATTAAATTGCTCAAAACGAAAAAAATATAGGGACCAATTATATAATTTAACCTAAAATTTTCATTTGAAATAATGATTTAACGTGCCACATCAACTTATCATTACACCGTTAATAGAAATTAACGCTTAGTGATTAAAATGTTATAATACGATAACGTAAGTGATTAAAAATAATCAAAGTTATAATAAAACATATACAAATTGTAAACATATATAAAAGTGAAAAAATTACAAAAAAATTATATAAATGAAAAAAATTTAAAATTTAAAAAATTTAAAAAGTATTAAAGTTAAATTTTAAAAATATAAAATTATAAAAATATTTTAAAATACAAAAAATTATTTAAAATATTATAAAATATAACATTTCAAAAATAAATGATTAAAATACAACCCGAGACAAATAATTTGCCCTTATAAAAATAATACAACATTGTAACAATTATGAAAAAAAAATGAAAATTATAAAATTATTAATAAAATATTATAAAAAAGCATAAAAATTTTAGAAAACGCAAATTAATTTTGAAAAAATAAAAAATTAAAATTTAAGTAAATAACAAATTGAAGTTATTTGTAATTCTTTTTTTTTTTTTGTAATTTTAGCCACTTTTCAATTTTCTTAATTCTCATAACACAATAAACTTGATTTACCATTTTTTTAAACAGCTTTTCAAATCTTAATCCATCTAATATGTTTTTAAAAAATTTAAGTAAATAACATCATCTCTTCCTTTTTACATTTTACAATATTTGTTTCTAATCTACTTCTTCACTTTTTTAATTTTATCAAATGAGACATCTTACTCTTAAACCACACCTCCTCCAACTACCATTTCTCCATCATTCCTCCTTTTTATCTTTATCCCTTCTTTTCTTTCCTTCCTCCCTATTATCTCCTCCATTTCTCACAAACTCACTAATCAATGGAGATGGATAATGAGAATGAGAAACATCCCTCGCTGCAACAGATTACCCATCTTTTTCATGACCAACACCCCTTGGTGTTAGTGGCAGAGCAAAGCAATGAAGCTCTCAAAGCTTACTGCCATGGATGTGGGGAACTGCTTTCAGCTCCATGCTTCTCTTGTATTCCTTGCAATTATCACCTTCACAAGCAATGTGCAGAGGCACCCCTTCAAATTCCTAATCACCCTCTCCATCCCAGGCACAAAGGATCGGGTCTTTTTCTTCAACAAAGGCCACATCCTGATGATGACGACGTATATGGTTGTGCATTATGCAAGGAAAAACGTAACATGTTTTTTTATGAATGTAGAAGATGTTATTTTTCCATTGACATCAAATGTGCTCATTTATCTTCTTCATATAAGTTTAACCAACAGCCCAAACTTGACATCCACCCACATCCATTGACCGTCATAGAAAGTCCCATGGCCATAGATGTACTCATAAGATTCAACTGCCCCTGCTGTCATGAACCATTGATTGATGCTATATATTTTTGTTCTGACTGTCCATTCATCATTCACAAGAAATGCCTTGATGAGTTGCCCACTAAAATTAATCACCCTTCCCATCACATACACCCTCTGTTCTTTAATCGTAATGATAATGATAGTTTTTGCAAGCTATGCCAAAAGAAACATTCCGGAACTTTTTATGGCTGTTCTCTTTGCCATTTTAACATCAGCCTTGAATGCACTTTGTTGAGGTCCATTGTTGAAGTTAAAAGAAGCCATCAACATCCATTCTCCTTGCTTTGGAGACAAGGTTCATTCATTTGTGATGCATGTGGTACTGAAGGAAATTATATTTCTTACATATGTTTGAAATGTTACATTGTAGTCCACAAGAAGTGCACTTCACTCCCACGCATCATCAAATTTTCTCGACATGATCACTGCATTTTTCACAAATATTTTCTTGAAACACAAGAGCTTACAAGGCAAGATTGCAAGATTTGTTTCAATGAAGTGAAACTAGATCGTGGGAGTTACTCTTGTGGGAAACCAGGTTGCAATTACGTTGTCCATGTGAATTGTGTCTTAGAGCATGATGACTTGTACGAGGTAATTGAGGATGAAAAGCAATGGGAGGAGCTTTATGAAAAATCTATGCAGTCATCCATCATTCGTGTTATTGAGGTGAATGAAGCTGGGGAAGCTACAAAGATTGAACATTTCAGTCATCAACATTGCTTGGTGTTAGCAGACAAGATGGAGGAGGAAATTGATAGAAAATGTGACGGGTGCATGCTATCTATCTCAACTCTCTTCTATTATTGTTCAGAATGCCCCTTTTTTCTTCATAAAACCTGTGCTGAATTGCCAAGAATCAAGCAACATTGGTTTCTTCAACACAATGCCGACCTCAATTTCAAAGACGTCCTGAAATGTAGATTTTGCAAGCGACGTTGTAGTGGTTTCTTCTACAAAATAGGAGGAAGTTGGGATATGTGCATAAGGTGTGCTGAAGTTGCTGATATCATTGAATGTGAAGGACACCAACACTTCCTCTTTTTTGATTTCAAATGCAATGAGAAATGTAATGGTTGTGGCGCTGATAACTACTATAGTGCATTCAGATGTGGAGTGTGCAGATTTGCTTTGGATTTTGGATGCTTAACATTACCACATTCAGCTCTTCACAAAATTGATGAACACATGCTAAAGCTTACTTATGATGATGATAAAGAGCAAAGTTATTGTGATATCTGTGAACAAGAAAGAGATCCAAGCCTTTGGTATTATTCCTGTTCAATTTGTGATACTTCTGCTCATACCGAATGTGTTCTTGGACAATTTCCATTTCTCAAGGATGGGATCACATTTCCTCGTTATTTTTATTATCACAATCATCGTCATCATCTTAAATTTTTTAGGAAGGCCGAGGGTTTCCCTGAATGCTCTCATTGTGGTAAGTTTTGCCAAGAAGAAATTCTCAAATGTGAAGAGTCTGCATGCGATTATATTATCCATTGGAGATGTTTGTGGTAAGTAATTTGGATGATTAAAGAGCTATTATTTTTTTTTAAAGATCATCAATGTTATTATTCTTTCATGATTTTATTTTCATTATTAACACCAATTTTAATTGTCTACTTGATTGAAGATGTAATTTGCTCAAATGGAAAGCATCAGAGGTTTTATCCGATCCAAACAAAGGATTTGCCGTTTCATGCCTACTTCTTGGATGAAAAGATGTTCAAATTCTAAGTGTGATTTGGTTGAAGTGTTGCTTTGTTTAAGATTTGTTTGGGTTTTGAATGATTTGAATTGAAAATTAGGTTGGAGTTGATGTATGATTTGTTGGAGTGTGTAAGATTTGATTTCAATATGATTGTGTGATTTATTGGATTTGAATTATGAAAATGAATAGTTATTTGAATGATTTGGGCAATGTTAATTAAGTAATTAAAATATGTGTTATTGTATATATTAATGAAACACCAATTTTGGTTCATGCTAAATGCTTTTCTACTACACTTGTTTGTTTTGCATATATTTATTTTTATATGAAATTTTGAATACAACATAATTATATGAAATAAAAACTTAATAAAAACATAATTGCGCACCCTAATTGCAAAAAATTCAATATCAATTTTATATTAAAAATTGTAAAAAATATAAAAATATTATAAATTTATAAAAATATATAAAAGTGAAAAATTATAAATATATATTATAAAATAAATAAAATAAAATGTACAAATTAAATATTTTCATTAATTACTTTCCCTTTTTTGATAAATAATTACTTTATGCTTTGATTACATTAATCGTTAAACTCAATTGATAGGTCAATTAGATATATAAGAATATATAAATAACAAATTCTTATGATTTTCGATTGTTATTCATGTATTTATGGCATGATTAAGTAATCTTAAACCCATAAAGAACTAAAGTAGTTTCTAATTTTGCAAATAATAAAAAAAAGAACAATATTTACTTTAATAAAGAAAGCAAAGTATTAATGTTGTAGAAATGCTTTACTTTGTTTGGAATTTTTTATAATATAAACTTTACTTTGAATTTAATTATTTATTTTTTCTAAGAAATTCTTTTTTTTTTTGAATTGGTATGTTTTTGAATCAAATTTTTTGAGTATATCATATATTTGATGCATTAAAATAAATAGATATTTGAATTATTTGTTATGTAAATCGTTTGCGCAATGTTAATTAAGTAATTAAAATATGTGTTATTGTATATATTAATGAAACACCAATTTTGGTTCATGCTAAATGCTTTTCTACTACACTTGTTTGTTTCGCATATATTTATTTTTATATGAAATTTTGAATACAACATTAATCGTTGAAATCAATTGATGGCAATAAAATCTAAGTAAAAAAACTAATAATTATTAAAATAACAAAAAGTATATGTAAATTACAAAAAATAAAAATTTTAAAATTATGAAAAAATATTTAAAAATATATAAAATTATTTAAAATGTTAATAAAAATATTTAAAAATTATGGTCATACTGAATGTGTTCTTGGACAAGTTCCATTTATCAAGGATGGGATCAGATTTCCTTGTTCTAGGCATTATCATCATCATCATCTTAAATTTTTTAGGAAGGCCGAGGGTTTCCCTGAATGCTCTCATTGTGGTAAGTTTTGCCAAGAAGAAATTCTCAAATGTGAAGAGTCTGCATGCGACTATATTATCCATTGGAGATGTTTGTGGTAAGTAATTTGGATGATTAAAGAGCTGTTATTTTTTTTAAAGATCATCAATGCTATTATTCTTTCATGATTTTATTTTCATTATTAACACCAATTTTAATTGTCTACTTGATTGAAGATGTGGTTTGCTCAATGGGAAGCATCAGAGGTTATCCGACCCAAGGAGTTCACAGAGTATTTGCCATTTCATGCCTACTTCTTGGATGAAAAGATGCTGGAATTGTAAGAGTGATTTGGTTGAAGTGTTGGTTTGTTTAAGATTTGTATGGGTATGAATGATTTGAATTGAAAATTAGGTTGGAGTTGATGTATGATTTGTTGGAGTGTGTAAGATTTGATTTCAATATGATTGTGTGATTTATTGGATTTGAATTATGAAAATGAATAGTTATTTGAATGATTTGGGCAATGTTAATTAAGTAATTAAAATATGTGTTATTGTATATATTAATGAAACACCAATTTTGGTTCATGCTAAATGCTTTTCTACTACACTTGTTTGTTTCGCATATATTTATTTTTATATGAAATTTTGAATACAACATAATTATATGAAATAAAAACTTAATTTCAAAATATTCAATATCCATTCCAATCAACTACATTTCATCACTTATCACTTGTGTCTATTTAATTTAATTTTATTTTATTATATGATTAACATTTGTTTTTAATATTTAAAAAGAATATTTAGTTATTTATGTGACATACACGTGAATTTTAATACCACATTACTAACATTTTATAAATATTTATAAAAATATTTCCTATCATATAAATATTCATGCAAATATATTGAAATAAATTTCCCTTTAAATCGGATTTATGGTTGCGAATCCATTGTTCCGATAACCTTGAATTTAGGCCATTACATATTCAAAATTTTATTTTTTTACAAACAACTACGTTTCATCACCTCTATATGTCTAACACTCGCGAGATTAGACTCTTTGCTTTTCCATCTAAGATTTAGACAACTTTCTCCTAAGTTTTCTTCCTAAAAACTTAAGACAATACTGAAGTAACACTCTTGATTTTCCACTCAACACACCCAAAGAAACATTCTTTAATGAACAAGATTAAGTGCTCTCAGATCAATACATCATCTATATAAGTCTCCTCAATTTATAAAGAATCAAGACTTTCTTATCAATTACAATCAATCTCAATCTCCCCATAAAACTAGCATGACTACTATTTAAGAGGATATCTTCAACGAGCTCAAGATAAGTATTGGATATGTTAATATAAAACAGTTTGGATGTTAAGAATGGGTTTGCAGTCATTTCATGCCTACTTCTTGGATGAAAATATGCTCAAATTGTAAGTGTGATTTGGTTGAAGTGTGATTTGGTTGAAGTGTTGGTTTGTTTAAGATATGTTTGGGTATGAATGATTTGAATTGAAAATTAGTTTGGAGTTGATGTGTGATTTGTTGGAGTGTGTAAGATTTGATTTCAATATGATTGTGTGATTTATTGGATTTGAATTATGAAAATGAATAGTTATTTGAATGATTTGGGCAATGTTAATTAAGTAATTAAAATATGTGTTATTGTATATATTAATGAAACACCAATTTTGGTTCATGCTAAATGCTTTTCTACTACACTTGTTTGTTTCGCATATATTTATTTTTATATGAAATTTTGAATACAACATAATTATATGAAATAAAAACATAATTACGCACCCTAATTTCAAAATATTCAATATCACTTGTGTCTATTTAATTTTATTTTATTTTATTATATGATTAACATTTGTTTTTAATATTTAAAAAGAATATTTAGTTATTTATGTGACATACACATGAATTTTTTAGTAGATGCTCCAAATTAAGTCTTTCAATTAACTATTTTCTTTTTTAATAACATTAATCGTTGAAATCAATTGATGGCAATAAAATCTGAGTAAAAAAACTAATAATTATTAAAATAACAAAAGTATATGTAAATTACAAAAAATAAAAATTTTAAAATTATGAAAAAATATTTAAAAATATATAAAATTATTTAAAATGTTAATAAAAATATTTAAAAATTATGGTCCAAGTACTAAATTGCGGTCAAATTAAAAAATTAAGAAAAAGTAGCAAAATGACTAAATTAAAACAAAAAAAAGTGAAAGGACCGGAGTTGTAAATAACCTGTTTAACGAAAACACGCGGATCCTAGGCGGTTATGGGTCGGGTTTGGGTCGACCTCCCCAAAACGACGCTGTTTTGGCGTCTGGGAGGCCTCATGAAAACGGCGCCGTTTTATTACTTTATAAAGAGCCCAAATTTTTTTTTGGACTTCATTTTTAGCCTCCCCTTTCAAAAAAAAAAACCAAAAAAACTTTCAAAAACTCTCTCCCTCTCCTCAGAATCTGGCCAAGGGTTCGGCCACCAACCACCGCATTGGCTGCCAGTCGCCGGCGACGGCGCCGCAGTCCGCGGTGGCCGAAAAACACCAAAATCCTCACGAAAACGTCACGAATGTTAAACAAAACCCTTCGATTTTCGGCCACTTTTCATCAAAAGTGTAATACCCCTTACCCGAGACCGTTGCCGGAGTCGAGCACGAGGCATTACTAAACTTAACTACTAGTTCGGAATTACCGATTTTAAAGCTTTGTGGTAAGTACTTTGGATGGATTAAAGAGCTATTATTTTTTTAAATATTATCAATGCAATTAATTGTTCTTATTTCATGATTTTATTTTCATTATTAACTTTGCTCAACTGGAAAGCACTAGAGGTTTTATCCAATCCAAAGATTTCACAAAGGATTTGACATTTCATTCCTACTTTTTCGACGAAGGATGCTCAAATTTTAAGTGTGTTTTAATTTAAGTATTGCTTTGTTGAAAATTTGTTTGGGTTTGTATTATTTGAATTCACTATCACTTTGTGATTCATCTATGATTTACTTGAGTTTGTAAAATTTAATTTCAGTATTATTTTGTAATTTATTGGATTGGAAACATGAAAATTAATAATTATTTGAATTATTTCTGCAATTGTAATTAATTATTTAAGCTATTGTTTTACCCCATATATAATGAAACTTTTGGGAGCCAACAATTTCCCTTCATGCTACACTTGTTTATTTTGCATATATTTATTTGAGAAATATAAATATATGAAGTTTTGAATACAATAACATAAAAAAGTTAGGGAAATTATGTAAATATGAAGCTGAATTGAGTTCAATCTCAACTATAAATAAAGTTAATTCCAATATTAGGCCCCTTGCTAGAGTGAAATGTTCAATTGGACATCTTAATTTCAAAATTATAAATAAAACCTGCATGGTACAATTCACATTCAGAACCATTTGAAGAAATTATTTTCATGAGCTTGATGGCAGCATAGGAATTGAGGATACAGTACCACATAATTAAATAAAAGTTAAGAAGGAACTAAACAAAGATTATTCATTGAATGATAAGAGTGTTTGCTTCAACTTGTCTCACTCAACACCATCACCTAAACGAAAATAATCACCCAAAAAACCATTTATGTTATACAATCAATATAACGTATCACATTGAAATATTTTGGACAGATTGACAAACTTGAGGGGCATCTTAGCAATTATTTGCAGGAACAAAATTGCAGTTCAATGCTGCTGCTGTTGTTGCGGATAATCATTGGGGTCTCTAAAGCACATTGGCCATCAACATGCCTCAAAAGTCAGTCATATGTATTAACAACACAAAGTCGGAAATAGCAGATCCACTCACCAAAATGGTTTTCAATTTTAAGATTCATTCATAGGTTACTTACTAATGTCCTTGAAAAAGCATGGATCATCAAAGTTCAGGCCAAAGCACCACCCACGTCCGCAATGAGCGGAGGGACAAAATTGTAACCTTCAAGAGTCTGCTCAAAGATGTGACCCAATTTTACTAACTTTTCCTGCAACAACAAGGTCATGGGAAAAAGAGATGACTTTGATTATCAGCAGATTTCGACTATTCCGGTTTTCCAATGCCTGTGCATATTTTGGCGTTCCCTCCAACACAATGCTACAAGCTCTTTACCTAAAACAAATATTTTCTCACTGAAATTACAACAATTCTAGCTACACAACATTGATTAGCTCGCACCAAGTGATCCATGTCTCCAAATTATACACTACGCTCGAAGAAGCCATTTCATAAGCATTGGTGCTTGGCAAACTTCGTCAGCAATTTGCACCACTAAATAGTTTAGGGGAACTTGCAAAATGAAGAATAACAAGTTAATTAAAAAATGAGCAGCATACCTCATCAAATGCCGGACCAATGATTTGAAGGCCAACTGGAAGGCCAACAGCTCCCCCTTCAACAAATCCGCATGGCAAAACCAATGCAGGTAAGCCCGCCGAGTTAACATTCACCTGAATATGGATATGGAATCTCAAAATGGGACAAGGGCAAATATATTATTTCAACTATTCTACCACCTTTGAAGAAGTGAAATGGAATTACTTGCAATAAAGAAGAAAAAATATGACACAACAAATGAGGCCAGAACAATGCAGGGAAAGCCACAACCTTAACTATATATATTCTTAACCAGCCAAACATTCATGTACTAGTTCAAAGCTGTGGAGCAATGACTTAAATAAGATAATTGCAGCACCTAAATGTTCTTACCGTCATAATATCTCCGCCATACATTGCCAATGGGTCATTCTTCTTCTCACCTGCAAACATCATAATCAACTTTGTAATTCAATGTTTACCGTTAATGACCATCTATGCACGAGTCATAACACCCCTTGCACTATCATGCAAAGAAGGAACAGAAAATAGATTAGACAAACAAGTAAAATAAGAAAAACAGCAATTCAACTAGCATGCCAATCTTATATGCAGTGGACGGAGCTGCAGGTGAAATCAGGATGTCATTTCATCCAATGCTGCCTTGAAGCTTTTCCGAAACACTTATATAATCATGAATGTTTTTCTTTAATAGCAATGCTCCTAAAAGAATCACGTGTTTGAGCATATGACAAGTAAAATGGTCAAATTAACATACACATTCAAAACTATATATAAGGTTAATTACATATTTGGTACCCTTACTACAGTCAAATGTTAAATTGGGCACCTTAACTTCAAAATATCCAACAATGGACTCAAATTTTGAGTCTGTTTAGCAGATTGGACATACAACTAACTATATTCGCTGAAAAATGTGTAGCATATGTCATCATATGGCTCTGATATTAAGGACACATCACATTTTCCAGAACGCAGTTAGTAGAATGTATAATCTGGTAATGAGAAACAAAGTTTGAGTAACATATTGCACATTTTAGACTTAAGGTACCAAATAGACATTTGACCATAGTTGGGTACCAGATATGTGATTAACCCTTATAAATAAATTGCGTGGCCAAAGAATCATTTACACAAGAATAACAATGGAAAACCAAGAGATTGCTAGAGACTATAGATTAACTTCGTGATTTAAAATACCAATACTTTAATTGCTAAAAGAAAATAATTACTTGAATTAAAAATTTAATTTAAACATCAAAAAGTTGTTTTGTGCATCTATGACAGCTATTAAGAATTTTAGCAGCTGAACATTTTGACTTTAAGGTGACACATTAGATTTTATGAGAAGGCAACTACAGGTATATTGCTAGCCAGTTATGCATCTTCAGATTAGGACCCTGTAAGGGATTCTTTTGGTTAAGTGAGGAAACGTTACAAATCAGTAAAATGGAGTGTCGTGGAGAGATGGAAGAGAAGAAGGTCGGAGTAGACTCTAAAAAGCAAATACGGTGGTGATGGAAGCAACAGGGGCTGAGAAAAGTGAGAGTTACTGTGGTTGTAAAAAATAATAGCAAGTGAGTTGCAAGGAGAGTTTTAGAGTGCTTCAGTTTGCCAAAAGATCAAAAGTCCCCTAAATGATAACTTTGGGTTTTCTATTTAAGCCTTTCCAAAGTAGTTACCGCAACTAACGGTTATGAAAAAAGTCAAATATTTGATTGAACATAGGAGAGGTGTGGGTTAATTCACAAGAACGTGTAATGAATTTTTGGGTAATGAGAGTGGATGGCATCACGTTCATGTTGGTTGTAGTGAGCAATGGGAGAGCAGTCATGAAAATAGTGGATATAAAGGTAGTTTAGTGGAAGTTACACTTATGTAACTCATTTTACCAAGGAGAGAGCTACTTGCAAACTTAAGTGCAAATGCACACTTTGATCAACGAGGAGAGGGAGAGAAAAAAAAAAAAAAGAAAAAGAATTGAACTCCAAAGAAAGGTTAAGAAGTAGAATTCTTAACAATATATGTATCTAAAGCCTCCAAGCCATGCTCTCCAAGACATCCTGACAGTGGAGCAAACCTAAGAATTCTGCCAACCTTCTTAAGCTTAGCTCCACAGTCTTCTCAACAAGGAGTGGTCTGAAAGCAACAATATTTCCTGACACTACTATTGACAGAAGCGTTAACAACCAAGGACGAGTATCTACAGACCCATAAGATAATCAAAGTAAAGATGTATTTACTGTAATAGGAATGACACCTGTTGAGCACGCTTGTAATATGCATCATAATATAAAGCGCATATGTTCCCATTAATATTCTCATTTTGACCTGCACAAATTGAAATGCATTCATGTCAAAATTCCAGATTGCTATAACTAATATAACACAAATTTCTCAACAGTGAACTCATAGACAGACCTCTGATCCAAATCCTTTAGCCCTCGATTCTTCATAAAGGGCATTTAGCTCATCAGATGAAGCTTGATTCCCATATCTGGATTTATTGAAAATCAAGGAAAACCATGGAATAGTAATTAGTTCCAAACTAGCATTTATCCATCTGCATAATGCATGCTTGAAAATGGAAAAACATTCCGTAGCATGTCACCTGACACCATCATATCTTGATAAGTTTGAAGATGATTCTGATGATGCAAGAATATAGTAAGCTGGTAAACCAAGAGAGAATGATGGCAATGAAACCTGCAATAGTTTCAAAAGAATAATGACCATGTAAAACCAATATGCATTGGATTCCACACACACACAAAAGAAAAAAATGAAGCCCGTGGCACTTTTAAATTACACCTCTTTCAAAACACATCCTAGTTGTTCCAGATGAGCTGCAGCACCCTGTATTGCTGATTTAACTCCAGGATCAACACCAGCATCAACAGTTTCACGGATAAGACCGACCCTTAACCCCTCTAATGGTCTGGATTTCAAAGAACTTGCAGAAGTGAATTGAGAAGTGATGTCAGGCACCTCCTGAAAAGCAATATTCTTACACAATTAAGCCATATATTAAAGCAATAAGGCTAAAAATAAATAATGCTAAAATGTCTTCAACTCAAAGTAGACGGAAAGAGCCAAAGTAGCAGTCACGGTAATCAAAGTCTAAGATTCTATAGCATGGTACAATCATTAATGCGACTAAATGCCAAAGAGAAGAGAAAATATAGGAGCTGAATGCAGAAAATATAGGAGCTGAATGCAGAATAGGTTAGAAAAGTAAGCAAGAAGGTAAAGAGAAAAATGGAGCCCTTAAATCAGGGTAGCAAAAAGGAAAACAGGAAAGTCACACAAATAAAGGAACCTTCTCATTCAAAAATGATCACACCAATGATGAATCATATCATAAGAAATTTCACTTCAGTAAGGTGATTAAAAGGCACAACCGCTTAAGCTCTAGGTGGTAGTACTCAGATATAGACTCATTTTCTAAGCAGCTCAACAAATAAAGAACATATGCACGAGGCATGACAATTTGTTCTTGGATATGTATATCACTGTCGCAATCTTCCAAACAAATGTATATGGTTAATAAGATATTCTTTGTATTATCAGCACCTAAACAAAGAAAACATCACTGCTACTTTTAAATTGAAAGAGCACTTAACTCGTTTACTGCAAGTAGCATCGAGTGAATCATGACCAGAAATTGCATGAAGAAGAATCCCAGTGTCAGCAACGGAGGAACCAAAACATCCGATAACATCAAGGGATGACGCATATGCCATAAGTCCAAATCTCGAAACACATCCATAAGTTGGCTTCAAACCAACTACACCGCAAAATGATGCTGGTTGCCTCACACTTCCACCAATGTCACTCCCAAGTGACACAACACATTGCCTGGCTGATACAGATGCAGCAGAGCCACCCGAAGATCCCCCTGGCACCCGAGAAAGGTCCCATGGGTTCACTGTCACCTATTCAAACTAATAAATGCATTACTAACAATCAAATGAAGCAAAAGCAGTTATCAAACAGAATTAAGGCTCTACTTAGCATTATTGTTGGTACAGCTTTTGACCTCAAAAGCTATTTTTCATAACAAAAGCAAGTACATATCTTGGCTTCTGTTGTTAACATCATGATTTAACAAACCAAACCCAAAAACTTGGAAAAATGATGTTTTTAGCTTTTGGAAGTTGAGTTTTGGATAAAATAACTTTATTATCCTCTTATCTCTAAAATTTTATTATTTTAAATGTATATCTTCCTTACATTTCAATTTCAGCAACATCAAATGCTTCTAAATTTTCAAAACCATGATTTTTTTACCACATTTTTTTGGATTCAAGCTATTTTCTAAACTAGGCTTCTCTACACAAACACTAGACTAGCCCTAAATAATCTTGAGTGGGAATTTAACCAAACCTTAAAAGCAGAAGCTTCAGTAGTACTCCCCATGCCAAACTCATCCAAGTTGGTCTTTCCAACAACAATGGCGCCAAGTCCTTCAACCTCTTCACGGCAGTGGCATCGAACGGAGGACGGTAGCCTTCCAGGATGTGAGAGCCACCAGTGGAAGGCATATCAGCCGTACAAATGTTGTCTTTGATAGCGACGAGGACGCCAGCAAGGGGACCCACCTCTTCATTCCTTTTTATCTTGTCGTCAATATCCTGCGCTTGTTTCAGGACCTTGTCAGGGTCGGAGACGTGAAGGAAACAGTTGATATGGGGCTCCGTTTGTTTGAGACGGTCCAGGTAGGAATGGGTCAGTTCCACAGCACTGAGGTGACGGTTGAGAAGCGAGTCACGAATGGAGAGGATTTGTGATTGGTCTGCTGCGAAGGAGGTCTCGGTGACGGGCTGTGCGGAAGAAAGGATGTGAAAGGGGCGGGATTTGGTCTTGCCCCGGAGTGGGAAACGAGAAAGATAACGCGGGGGTTGAATTGTTGATAGCATTTTTTCAAAACAAGGAAACGAACGGACCCAAGAAGAATTTTTCATTTTTATTGTGATGACCCCACGTCACCAAACAAAATAGCTGACCGCATCGGTAAAAAGAAGATCGTTTTGGAAAAAAAAGGAGGAGAAAATTTTCCTGGAATACCCAATTTCTGCCCGGGCCCATTTAGTCCAAATAAACCAAATTTAAAACTCAAATATTATTAAAGGGTCTAAAGTCCTTTTACACCAGCCCAATTATCAAGCCTGACCCATTAATACAAGCAAATAACCCAGAGTTCATTAACCCAGGCCCAAAACTAAACTAAAGCCCAGTCAAAAATAAATGTTCAGATTAAATAAACAGTCCCTTACAAACCAATTAAAATAAAAGCAGACCAAACCCACAAAACCCAAATACAACCAAACCCACAAAGCCCACAACCTAAAACATTTCAGCCAACCAAACCCTAGCCACCCCTCTAGCGCCGCAGCCCCCATGACCTTCTGTCTGCCACTCAGCCACCAACGCCGACCCACATGCGCGCACTGGCCACTGTCGGCCACCTCGCCAGCCCATGACCTGCAAAGGAGAAAACGAAAACAAAGGCAGCAATAGGGAGAAAAAAAAAACAAAACATATTGTATTTTATTTCAAAGAAATCGGTTATATAAACCGAACGAGAATACTGTACGATGACCTCTTTTTTTTTCGAAATCAAAAAAATATACAGACAACCCTTCAAATCTAAATAGTTGCAAAGATCCAGAGGCAAAACCTTTTTCTTGGCAATCGATCGATCAATAAAAAGCACGAAAATACTCAAAACAGATCAAAAAAATATTAAATCGAAAAAGATCCTATTCTTCGATCAAAACAGTAGGTATTTTGGTTCCTTTTTTTTCTTTTATTTTTTACTTTCGATACTAATATTGCTCAAGTTTTATCATTTTATACACACATATTTTAAAAAAAAGAAAAAGGGAAAGAAATACCTCTTCCGGCCACCGTGGGCGGTGGCCGGCGCGGCGCCACGGCAGACCCCTTCGTCGGAATCCCCTTTCCATGCGCATCTGCAGAGAAGAGGAAGGAAGCCAAAGTTTTTTTTAGAAAACAGGGGAAAAATGAAGCCAAAACAAAAAAAATTGTCTTAAATAGGCAAGCAAAACGGTGCGTTTAGCACCTGTCCCAGAAACGGCCAAAACGGCGCCGTTTGGCGCGACCCGGGCGACCCGACCCGTTCAGACCTTAGATCCGCGTGTTTTGTCATGGAGGGGCTAATTGCGCTTTTAGCCCCTCCGCCTTTTCATGACTCGAGATTGAGTTTTATTTATTTTTTCAAATTTGACCCGAGAATTTACCACGGCTTTCGATTTGGTCCCTCCTTCCAGCGCATTGTTTTGATAGGGGTTTATTGCCGTTTCGGCCCTTCCAGGTTGTGCGCATGTCGCAAATTAGTCCTTTTTCTTTTGATCTCTTTCAAATCGACCCCAAACCTTGTTTTAAACACAAATCGATCCTTTTTAGTTATTTTCCGATCTTTTAATCCTTTAGTTATTGTATTATTATTATTATGACTATTATTACTATATTATTATTACAACTACCGCCATATTTTTATTATTACTTAGTACATATATTGTATATTATTGCTAAACTCATATTATTATTTTATATATATACATCGCATATTATTATTATTATTGTTACTATTACCATTATTATTATTATTATTATTATCATTATTATTATTATTATTATCATCATTGTTATTATTACTATATTATATATTTTCTACTACTATTAATTACTATTATTATCGTCATTGCATTATTATTTGTACATACTAGCTTTATTATTATTATCGTTACTATGTCCATGATAATATTTTGTACATAATTCGTGTTGCATCACCATTATTCATCGCATGACTCTATTTCCATTTTCAAATAACGTTTCCTTAAAACATAGTTTTTTATCAATTTCACCCTAAAAACAAAAATTTTCAAAAAACGAGGCAATATTTCGTGTCTGGAAATTCGAGGGACCGTGCCCTATGTGTTGGGTTTCGGTTCTCTTGCTTGACCAAATAATCGAATAACCTCTTGTTATTTTGATAAATGAGTCTTAGGGATTAAGAGACGACCTTGGATTTGAGGATTGAAATTATTGTATCCTATGTATTGGATGTGATATTTGATCCCTTCGAAGCAAGGAAATCTTAATATTCAATTTTTTTTGAGACTCAATCATTTCCAAAAAAGACCCAAGATTTCTAAATTCATTTTTAAATTTTCAAACTTTCGACATTGGGATATCGATTAATCAATTTGGTACCAATTTCGGGCGTTGCGAGGGTGCTAATCCTTCCTCGCACGTAACCGACTCCCGAACCTATTTTCTCAGATGTTCGTAGACCATAAACCCTGTTTTAGTAAACCGAAATGTTTCATTAAAACAAAGGTGATCCGATCACACCTCATAAAAGATCGGTGGCGACTCCCACGTTTTATCATTATTCAAAACCCAAGTCCAATTCCCGTCTTTTCAAAAGAGGGGTGGTTTCGACATTTCCCTTAAGCATTTTATCAAACAGATTCTGTGCGCAATCAACCTATATATCAGTACAACGGCATGAGAAGCGTAAATAGAAATAAAACTTATTAGTGAAAACAAAGCAGTTCTCCGACGAGTGACGAGAGGAGAGAGGAATGGGGGCAAATCGCAACAACGGAATTGAGAGAAAAAGGCCTACCCCAGGCGTCACTCACTTTAGTTAGGGATTGGGCTGGATGTAAGAGTATTTTATTGTCACCAAGTTAACCACCAAGTTAACCGTCTTATACTGGGTATGGATGGGCCGTGAGTTCTGGTGCTGTTAGTTTAATCTTATGTTATAGTATTGTTACAGTATCTAATATTATTGTCACCTTTATTTTTACACCAACTCCAAACCCACCCTTAATCCAAATCTACTTAATAGTATGTCTGTTAAATCGAATTATTTTGGGGTAAATTAGATCATCAATCACTAAATTATGTGTAAATTTTTGTTTTGATCACTTAATTAAAAAAAAGTTACAATTTGGTCATTAAATTATTTAAAAGTTTTCATTTAAGTCATTAGGATGTTGCTATATGGCTTTCTCCGTCCGCATAGCCTAAACCAATCGAAAACTCTCTTATTGCTTCTCTTTTACAATTCAGTTTTTTTTTCTTGAAACAAATTCGGATTTTACGAATTTGCAAACCAAAATTCACACAATTTTTTCTTTAATTTCTGACACTGATCATTAGATCGACTTGGATCTAAGGTATGTTCTTCGACTCATTGATGGATATTGATCTACCGTATCAATTGTTGAATTATTGCTTAGAGCTCGCTGCCAAAACTATTTTTTATAAAAAAAAAAACTTAACAAGCTAATGACTTCAATAAAAAAACTTTTAAATAATTTTGTGGTTTAAATGAAAACTTTTGAATAATTCAGTAATCAAATTGTAACTTTTTTTAGTTAAATGAACAAAACAAAAACTTACACATAGTTTAGTGGCTAATGGTACAATTTACCTTACATTTTTTAAGGGAGAGAACACGTACACCGATATAAAATTACACATTTTCGCATATTTCAATATGATTAATATTTTAACGATATGAGATCTTTTCTCTTGGCCGGAGGAGAAATTACCAAACGTCTAGCATTCCCTCATGCTCGACGCCAATGAGTTTTTTTTTTTTTAATTTGATGGAAAGAGAAAAGAAGATTATGCCTTTGCCATATGAAATATGAATTAGTAAATAATAATAAAATGGCACTTCGAATTTAATATATTTTTTTATTTCTTTTTTTCCTAAAATATTAATTATATATCGAAAGAGTAGTGTGAGAGAAAGGACATTTCCAATTTTATCTTTAATTGTTGTGAACCCATCTCAACGTCACAAACATTTTTTCTTTTCAAACTAAAGGCTATTAATAGTATTTATGTTATGAAATAAAAGAGCACGAAAAAAAAGACTATATTTTCTTTCTTTTTTCAAAAAAAAGAAAACTTTGGAATTGTTGAATCTAAGACGAAATAAATATATAAAGCTATGGAGCCATCATAGTAATTTTGAACTTTTCTGAAAAAAAGAGAAGGGTGATAATTAGATTATTTAGTGAGAAGAGTAATAATTAGATTATTTAGTGATCTAAGTCTAATTAGATTAGAAATGCAAGACAACCAATTAGAAATGTCATGCAATCCCCTGCTTTTGGGGGATGTCCTTAGCACCAAGGAACGTGTACTAAGATGTATGTGTGATTTGTTCAGATCGTGGGCTTAGAAAAAAGAAACAACTTTTTCAGTATCAGCGATTCGTACCAGTGAATAGAATGGGGTTCGTCCGTTCACTATCTACAAAAGATAGATCTATCATATCCTTTTATTGTGTATGAAATTTATGGTTTTCATTGGTGCAAATCCAATCTTGGAACTTAGGAGGAGAAAAAATTACCCATTGGTAGCAAATGCTTATCCATTAAGAGGGAAAAATCCTATTTAAAAAGCAAAAAGATTATGCTTCAACTCTTGCAAAGAATGGACTAACAGGGTCAACTGCCCAATTAATCCTTATCCTTATATACTGTTACTTTATAAGATAGATCTCGTTGTGAAAGATCTATTATTGGAAAATTTATGAGTAGAGTCGATGAATGTGAACTGCACAAGTTACCTATTAAATGAAGGAATGAGTGTCATATTTCATTCATATAGATCATGCATATTAAATTTGACATAAATTTAAAATTTCTAACTATTTTTTTAGATAAAAAACTTTCAACTTTTCAATAAATATTAATATATACAGTATTTTAGATCGATATGTTAGTGATATCAGATTGGTTCAAAAATTTACATGCATGATAAGTACAATTATATTCATAAATTTAACAGTTGAATTGTTAAAATATAAATCGCACCAAAATATACGGAAGGGCATAAAACTACTTTTATGTTAAAAATATAAGACAATCAAATTTTTTCACCGTGAAAGTGGATCTCTCCTCTCTTTTTTTTTATATTAAAAATATAAGGTAACTAAATTTTTTTAATACAAAGCCTACAACTAGCATAACTTCTACTTAATTCTTAAATTGAAGAATAAACGCACTTCAAGTTCAAACTCACGTCTTCTTGCATTAGTAAAATAAGTCTTTTTTTTTATAAAATGACTTACCATTTTGAAAAGCATAAGTCATTTTCAGGAAAAGAGCTCATCTATAGATAATTTTATTTTTATATAAAAGTTAACTTAAATCAAGCTTAATATTATTATATTGATAATAAATGTTATTTTATTTTTAAAAATATTTAAAATATTATAGTTTTCAATATTATTAAACATACATATTTAATTATTTATATTTAGTCATATAATAAATTATTAATATAATAAAAATAATTTATTATTTTAATAAATTATTTAATATTTCAATTTATTTTATAATAAATTTTAAAAATAATAATTTTAAATAATATTATTCACATATTATTGAAAATATTCAATATTAATATTTTAATAATAAATATTTATTACAATTATAAATATATTAATAATAAATATTTTATTTTAAATAATAAGTCTTTTACAGATTTGTAATTTAGTTTTGTACTTTCATTTTCAAGATTTGTAATTTCACAGGTTAAAATATGTTATAAATATTAATATTTTGTACTTTTCAAATTTGAAAATCAAGTCCAATTGTTGACATCGTTATTTTTTTTGTCAATTTTGTTGATGTCATATTTTTAAATAAAAAATACTCACTTAGTAGTCATGTAAATAAAAAATGACGTTGTAATGAATTTGAATTTAACATAATATTTTTAATATATGTAAAAACAATGTAAAATATAAAATTATAGATAAAAATAAATTCAATTAAACAATGAAAAAAAATAAGAAAATCTCAAATGTATGCTTGTTTAATTGAAAACAACTTTTATGAAATATTATTAAGAAATCTACCAAACAACAAAATTTTTTTTACACAAATTCCTCCAAACACTAGAAAATATTAAGTTTTCTAGAAAAGTAATCATTTTCCAAAAAATATTTTCCGAAAGTTATTTTTAGTGAAATAGTTTATATTATGGCGTTGAATAGAATCTGGGTATTCTTTTAGGTTTTGAATTGCTTGGTTGAAAATACGTGCTGTTTCTTGCTTTTTAAGTCATATCATTCTTTGTATAACAATTAGACTTGATCATGGATTGAGCCACCTGGTTCGACCTAAAGGCTCGTGAGAAGATTTGGATAAGAATATAAGCTTAAAATCAGGCTTGGACAAAACTTTCTGTGTACTTGAAAGTTATTGAATGGTTGGATTATGATATATGCATGGAATTTATAGATGAAAGAAAGTAATGGATGGTCTAAGCGGATTTAAGAGTTACGTGTTATAAATTGATTATTATTCTTTTTTGCTAATAATATTAATTTAAGAGTTACAAATTAATAATTTAAAGCTTAGTTTATTAAGACAGTTTTCTACTTTGATTGTTTTGGAAATTCTTATCCCAAATCATTAAGTTAGTACTACATTTTTTGAATACGTTTTAAAATTCAAGTTTAATTGTTAAATTTTTTTAGGTTAAATTCAAGTTAATTACATCATTCTTTTAATTATATGGTTATTAAGTTTTTTTTTCTTCAAAATGTCATCAGGGCAAATCCATAAAATATTTTTTGGATTAAAATTAAATTGTAATTTTTATGACAGTAAAAATGTAATTTCAACATCTTAATAGTTTATATTTTTATAATTTTAAAAGGATTAAATCAATTTTTTATAATTTTTAGGGAGGTTAAAGTGTAATTTTACCTTTATTAATTTATAATTTTAAAAAGTGTTTAAATAAAAAAATTTATTTTAGGGGAGCTAGGCTCCTATCAGCCGTCGGCTATGCCTTAAATGTTATATCTTTTAACGGAAGCAAAAATAGTTACCATTATTATTTACTGTTATAAAAATGATTTAATATGGTTAATATTTATTGAGTTTAGTTATTAGATAAATTATGAGTAAAATATGTGAAAATATTTTAGTAATTAATTTTTGATTGACAGTGGGTTGATTAGAAATTAAGATTAATTTGGAAAAATTATATATTAGAGTTATAATTCTCAAATTAACCTAAATAATTTTTTGGCTTATAGGCATAGGTGTATTTAGCGGGATTCGTAGGGGCCCTGGTCTCCCTTAAAATGAAAAATTTTCCACTTAGGTCTTCTAAAATTTTTAAGATTTAAAATTAGTAAAGGTAAAATTTCACATTGCCCCCCTAAAAAATTATAAAAATATAGGCTATTCAAATGGTGAAATAGTATTTTTGCTATCATAAAGATTACAATTTAATTTTGGCCTCTCCTAGCAAAATTTTTTGACTTTGCTAGTAAAAAGTTAATTATGATTTTTTTTATAAAAAAATTAAGCTCATCTACTTAAGTAGCTCCAAATTAAGTCTTTCAATTAACTATTTTCTTCTCTAATAACATTAATCGTTGAAATCAATTGATGAATCAATTAAATATATAAGAATATATAGATAACAATAAAATCTGAGTAAAATATATAAGCATAACAATTTCTTATGGTTTTCGACTGATGTCCATGTATTCATGGCATGATTAAGTAATCTTAAACCCATAAACAACTAAAATAATTGCCTAATTTACAAGAAAAGAACAAATTATAATTTAATAAAGAAAGTAAAGTATTATTCTCGTAGAAATGCTTTACTTAGTTTGGATTTTTATAACATAAAAACTTTACTTTTACTTTAATTATTTTTTGTTTTAAGAAATTCTTTACTTCTTTGAATTGGTATGCTCTCGGATCAAATTCTTTAAGTATATCGTACATTTGATGCATTAAAAAAAAATTAATTATGATATAAAAATTAAGACTAAAGGATCTTTAGAGCCCTTAAAAAAATCAATTAAACTCTCACACTTATTTTGCATCCAATTGAGTCATTGAACGTTAAAATTTCAATTTATTAAGCATTTAACAATTAAAGAGTAATGGAGGTTGTTTTCGCCACGTGATACACAAGCATTGTGTCATGTGGCAAAATATGATATTTTATATTAAAAATTGTAAAAAATATAAAAATATATACAAATTAAAAAATATTATAAATTTATAAAAATATATAAAATTGAAAAAATTATAAATATATATTATAAATAAAATAAATAAAATGCACAAATTAAATATTTTCATTAATTACTTTCCTTTTTTTGATAAATAATGACTTTATGCTTTGATTACATTAATTGTTAAACTCAATTGATGGGTCAATTAGATATATAAGAATATATAAATAACAAATTCTTATGATTTTTGATTGTTATCATGTATTTATGGCATGATTAAGTAATCTTAAGCGCATAAAGAACTAAAGTAGTTTCCAATTTTGCAAATAAATAAATAAAAAAGAACAATTTTTACTTTAATAAAGAAAGCAAAGTATTAATGTTGTAGAAATGCTTTACTTTGTTTGGATTTTTTTATAACATATAAACTTTACTTTGTATTTAATTGTCTATTTTTTCTAAGAAATTCTTTACTCTTTTGAATTGTTATGTTTTCGGATCAAATTTTTTGAGTATATCATATATTAGATGCATTAAAATTTGTTAACTATGATGTAAAAATTAAGGCTAAAGGATCTTTAAAGCCCCCGAATTTTTCCAAAAAGATCAATTAAGCCCTTATACTTTTTTTTGAATTCAATTGAGCTATTGAACATTAAAATTTCAATTTATTAAACCATTTAACAGTTAAAGTTAACGGTCAATCGTTAAAGAGTAGCGATAACTATTTTTAAGGGCTATTTTCGTCACGTGGCACACGAGGATTGTGCCATGCAGCGAAATATGATATTTTATATTAAAAATAATATAAAAATAATACAAATTAAAAATATTATAAATTTATAAAATATATAAAAGTACAAAAAAATATAAAAACATATTATAAATGAAATAAAATATATAAATATTAAAAATTGTCAAAAAAACATTAATAATTATTAAAATAACAAAAAGTATATGTAAATTACAAAAAATAAAAAATTAAAATTATGAAAAATATTTAAAAATATAGAAAATTATTAAAATTGTTAATAAAAATTACAAAATATTATAAAAAAACATAAAATTGTTAATAAAATATTTAAAATAAATAAGTTAGTATCATAAATAATGACACATTTTTTTTATTACTATTTTTCAAGTTTGTTTTATTGTTCATGTTCTAGGTTCGTGATGGCCTCTCTCAATAATATTGTCTTCAAGGTTCAAACCTTCGTTCTTCGCTTAAGAGTGTAATGTGTATTATCAGTGCAATGTGCAATTGCTTTTGGCTTATCTATTTAATTGGTTTCCAATTAAATTATTGTCGTTAATAAAATATAAATTAAATATTTTCTTCTTTAATCACATTAATCATTAAACTCAATTGATGAACCAATTAGATATATAGATAACAATTTCATATGATTGTGGATTGTTATCTATGTATTCATGGCATGATTAAGTAATATTAGACCCATAAAAAAAAACCAAAGTAATTGCCTAATTTGCAAGAAAAGAACAAAAATTACTTTAGTAAAGAAAACAAAGTATTATTATTGTAGAAATGCTTTACTTTGATAGGAATTTTTTATAACATATAAACTTTAATTTTTAATTTAATTGTCTTTTCTTTTAAGAAAATTTATGCTTTCGGATTAAATTCTTTGAGTATATCATATGTTTAATGCATTCAATTTTTTTAACCATGATGTAAAAATTATGGCCAAAGGGTCTTTGAAGTCTTTGAATTTTTTTAAAAATATATCAATTAAGCCGTTATACTTTCTCTCTCTTTTTTTTTGGCATTCAATCGAGCTATTGAACATTAAAATTTCAATTTATTAAACCATTTAATTGTTCAAGTTAACGGTCAACTGTTTAAGAGTAATGATAACATTTGTTTTTAATATTTAAAAAGAATATTCAGTTATTTATGTGACATACACGTGATTGTTTACCTAGATGCTCCAAATTAAGTCTTTTAGTTAACTATTTTCTTCTTTAATAACATTAATCATTGAAATCAATTGATGACAATAAAATCTGAATAAAATATGTAAGCATAACAATTTCTTATGGTTTTCGATTGTTATCCATATATTCATGGCATGCTTTAAGTAATCTTAAACCCATATTTGCCTAATTTACAAGAAAAGAACAAATTATAATTTAATAAAGAAAGCAAAGTATTATTGTCGTAGAAATGCTTTACTTAGTTTGGATTTTTATAACATATAAACTTTACTTTTACTTTAATTATCTTTTCTTTTAAGAAGTTCTTTACATTTCTCAATTGATATGTTTTCGGATCAAATTCTTTGAGTATATCATATATTTGATGCATTAAAAAAATTTAACTATGATATAAAAAATTAAGACTAAAGGATCTTGACAGCCCTGCTCTCCAAGCCATGCTGATAGTGGAGTAAACCTAAGAATTCTGCAGACCTTCTTAAGCTTAGCTCCACAGTCTTCTCAACAAGGAGTGGTCTGAAAGGAACAGTATTTCCTGACACTACTATTGACAGAAGCTTTAACAACCAAGGACGAGTATCTACAGACCCATAAGATAATCAAAGTAAAGATGTATTTACTGTAATAGGAATGACACCTGTTGAGCACGCTTGTAATATGCATCATAATATCCAGCTGAAAGCGCATATGTTCCCATTAATATTCTCATTTTGACCTGCACAAATTGAAATGCATTCATGTCAAAATTCCAGATTGCTATAACTAATATAACACTAAATTTCTAAACAGTGAACTCATAGACACACCTCTGAACTCTGATCCAAATCCTTTAGCCCTCGATTCTTCATAAAGGGCATTTAGCTCATCAGAAGAAGCTTGATTCCCATATCTGGATTTGTTGAAAATCAAGGAAAACCATGGAATAGTAATTAGTTCCAAACTAGCATTTATCCATCTGCATAATGCATGCTTGAAAATGGAAAAACATTCCGTAGCATGTCACCTGACACCATCATATCTTGATAAGTTTGAAGATGATTCTGATGATGCAAGAATATAGTAAGCTGGTAAACCAAGAGAGAACGATGGCAATGAAACCTGCAATAGTTTCAAAAGAATAATGACCATGTAAAACCAATATGCATTGGATTCCACACACACACAAAAGAAAAAAGAAGAAGCCCGTGGCACTTTTAAATTACACCTCTTTCAAAACACATCCTAGTTGCTCCAGATGGGCTGCAGCACCCTGTATTGCTGATTTAACTCCAGAATCAACACCAGCATCAACAGTTTCCTTATTTCAAAATTATAAATAAAATGCATGGTTCAAAACAGATTAAATTTGTTGCATTATTTAGAACTAGAGCTTATTTGATAGAACGTATAAGTGTTAAGGACTAAACATATTATTATACCAAGTAAAAAAAGCCCACCCCACCATTTCCATTAACATTTTAACTAGTGAGAGGCCAAGTGACCAAAACAAAAATGAGTGACAAAATTAAATTTTTTTATAATATAATAATCAAAATAAAAATATACTAATCATTGGGTGAGTGATTATATAATTATCATTCCTATACATAAAATCTATTTATAAGTTTTGGAATATAATAGAAGAACAGTCTTCCCCATTAAGTAGAGAAAGCAAAGTGATTACTTTAATTTTGTTATAGAAAAGTGAGAAGCCTAACATTGGAAGCTTTGAAGTCACTCTTGCATATACCTTACTTGCTAGAAGTTATAGTATTAATATTCCTTATTTTTAATAAAAGATGTTGGAGGACTAATTCGTAAATAAAAATATGTTTATGGATTATGATAATTTTATAATGACATTTGGAGCTTCATGGCCAATGAAGATCAATGTTGATGTTTTTGCTTTCTTGCAACGATTTGGTACACAATTTGTGTCTTTTGTGGTTAAGTGTTTTGATTAGGTTTTCGAAATTCATTACTTTTTTGAATTGATATGTTTTCGAATTAGCTATCACGGGTCGAAATTTTTTTTTTAAAGAAAATCATTAAGTTCTTATACTTTTTTTTTGCGCTCCATTAAGCCTTTGAACATCAAAATATATTTTATTTTATATTGAATATATTAAAATTTATATATCAAGTAATTGATTTTAAGTTCTAAATAAATATAAAAACTAATATGTCCCACTTTAAAATTTTTTATTCATTTTATAAAGTTATTTTCATTTAAAACCTTTTAATTTTTCTCTTTTTTTATTATTGTAAAATCTATTTAAAAAAAGAAATATTTTTATTGAATGTAATAAAAAGTTTTATATAACAATTAATTTATTGTTTAAAATAAATATAAAATGGTCATATGTGCTTACATTATAATTGTTATTAAAATATATAAATAATTTAATCAATATATTTTTTATTAGTTTCTTTAATTGTCATTTTCTTTGTATCTTCTATATTCGTTTTGTTTAATACAAAAATACATTACAAAATAATAACGTGTTCAGTCTCTTTTTTTTATTATGTAATATTGGTCAAATATCACGTTTGGTCTCGCTACTTGACACATGTTCAGTCTTTTTTGCATTTTACAGAAAATTGGACAAATATTGCTTTGGGTCCCTCTACTAGGCCTAAAATTACTTGAAATTCTACAATAATTTGGTACTGTTTTTTTAATAATGTTTAGTCCAAATAGTTTTTATTGATGATTGCTCTAAAAACTTTTTTGAAATAAATTTTTTTTAAACAAAACACTATTATAACAAAAAAATTTATTTGGAATATTTTTTTTTTAAAAAAAATCTACATCAACTATCAAAATTATTTACTGTGCTAATTATTTGGACTAACTGATGACATGTTTTCCCCCTTTTTTAGTTATTATAAGAAAATGGTAAAATTACAGCTTCAATTTCTCTGCTACGCTCGCATGTGATATTTAATCTTTATATTTCAATTTTACATTATTTGGTCCTTTTATTTTTACAATGACAATAATTAGTCCAAATAATTTACATATTTATATGTGATATAGTTATCTTCTATGCTAACAAGTATGGAAGAATAAAAAAAATATTTATAATTGAAAGTGTTACTTTGTTTAAGATTTGTTTGGGTTTGTATGATTTGAATTCAATATTACTTTGGAGTTCATCTATGTAAGATTTAATTTCAATATTATCATGTGATTTGTTGGATTTGAATTATGAAAATTAATACTTATTTGAATTATTTTGTATCTAAATAATTTTTCATTTAAATCATGTTAATTAACTATTTAAATGATTTTTTATTATATATATTAATGAAACTTCGAAAGCCACCCATTTTTCTTCATGCTAAATACTTTTCTACTGCACTTGTTTGTGTTGCATATATTTATTATATATGAAGTTTTGAGTACAACATGACTATATGGAATAAAAAAACATAATAAGAAGATAAAATATAACATAAAAAATCAAGAAAATCAAACAAATATGAAGCTCAATTGAGTTCAAATCTCAAGCATAAATAAAGTTAATTCCAATATTTGGTCTCTTCTGGAGTGAAATGTTCAGTTGGAGATCTTAATTCCAAAATTATAAATAAAATGCATGGTCCAATTAACATACACAACCTTTGAAAATTGTAAATAAGCATAAGAAGCATGAGCTATTGAAAACATGCATAGTCTAATGTATTATGCAGCAGTTGGCTACTGGCATCACTCCGAGCCACACACCAGCTTTTGGCTTGAACAAACGAGAAGCTGTGTATTAGTAATGGGAGGAAGAGCAATACCAACAGTAAGTGAAACACCCCAAACCCGGCCCACGAGCTTTGACCAGATTTGGTATGTTCCTCAAGTAAACCGGTTCAAAATTCTTTTGTTACTTAGGAAAAACTTGGGTGATTTTTAAAAAAATGTTGTTTGGGTTGGGCTTGAGTTGAAAACAAATTTATCTTATGTTAAAACCCATTTATTTAAGGTGACAAAACATTTAGAGTTAATTCTAAAAGGAATTTACTTAAACTTTAATTGATAAAAATCCATAAACATAATAAATAAAAGAAAAATAAAGTAAACCACGATGGCCTTATTATATCAATGATCCCAAAGTAAAACTTAAAATACTCAAAATAAATTGAAAGTCCAAATCATAAATTTCTTGCGATGCATGGCCACCTTTAAGCTTCTGCCGACCCGGTCCATTACTGCTCATCACCTGAAAAGTATTCCCCAACGGGGTGAGTCAACAGACTCAATGTGTACACAACACTAAGTCATAATAGAATCAGGCATACAAATTATACACATTCAAATCCATGATTACAAGTTATGATGCATTCCCAAACCCAAACCTAATTGTCCATCCGCTACACACCCCCGTACCTGCCAAACACACCGTGGGGACTACTAAGTCGACCCTCCTTCCGCTACACACCAAATTGCGGGCTTAAGTCACCGCATCTGTGGTTATAGATCACCACTTTTCAGATTACTGTGGTCTTAGGTCACCACTTTTCAGATTACTGTGGTCTTAGGTCACCACTTTTCAGATTACTGTGGTCTTAGGTCACCACTTTTCAGATTACTGTGGTTTTAAGTCACCACTTTTCAGATGATTACTGTGGTTTTAAGTCACCACTTTTCAGATTACTGTGGTTTTAAGTCACCACTTTTCACTTCCCCTGTAACACCCCAAACCCGGCCTATGCGTTAAGACCAGACTTGGCATGCCACGCGATTCGAATTTACGTCCAGTCGTCAATGCTTTTAATGAAAATAATTTTTCAAAACGATTTTGAAGACGGAGTTTATCAAAAATCGAGATTTATTTGAAAAAAACCATGATTTTAAAACATAAGAGTTTACAATTTGATTTAGAGAGAGATAATTGGTTGAAAATCTAAATAATTGGTTGAAATGAATTTATAAAAGAGTTTTCACAAAATTTTACGAGTGGGTGATATTTAAGAAAAACCCCCTTTTTATACGCAAGTTTAAGAAAACATTTATAAAAATTTAACAATCCCATTTAAGTAATTAAAACATATTAAAAACCATCCACAAATAAAAATCCATAAAAATAATACTAGAGGCCTTATTACACCGCAATTTAAAATAGTACTTAAATAAAAATACTTAAAAGAAGTCCAAAGTTTTTATAACTCATCATCCGTAGTATGGCCTCCACACGAAGTCATCCTCGGCCCAAATCTCCATCAATTGTCATTACCTGAGAAGGGTAAGAATAAAGGGTGAGTTACTTAGAACTCAGTGTGTAACCCACTTACCGTGTTCACTTGGCCAATACCATTTAAACAATTAGTTGGGCTTGGGCCCATTTACAAATGTGCATTATATAAATAAAATATAAAAATGCATGTGATATGCAATTCCCAACCAAACCTAATTTCCATCCGCTACACACCACCCGTACCAACCAACACACCTGTGGGGATCAAGTCAACCCACCCCGCCAACACACCGATAGCAGGCATTAAGCCAAATATAATATTTGTGGCAGAGCCACCGAACTAGATTGTGATAAAGTCACCGAACTGGAGGCATTAAGCCATTAAAAATATTTGTGGCAAAGCCACCGAACTAGATTTTGGCAACAGGCCTTTCTTCTCTTCGTCAATTATCCCAACCCATGCAGTCATGTATATATATAATGCATAACAATATATTCATAAAGTAAATTTCAACAAAAAGCCCATATTACAAATTATCAATTTGGCCCGTTAGTCAAAATAGCAATTGCCCATTTAACGATCTAGCAAATTTTGGCCCATATATATCGATTTATCAAGTTGGGCCCATATAGTAATTTATCAAATTGACCCATTAAGGGTATTTTCGTAATTCGGTCCATAAGGACATTTCGTAATTCAGCTCATTAGGGGCATTTTTGTAATTTGGCCCATAAGGGAGTTTTCATAATTCGGTAATCGTACTTACTAAGGGTAATTTGGTAATTTACCCTCCAAGGGTATGATGGAAATTTTTGCAACCTAGGCTTAATGACTAATTTGGAGCATAAAAATCAAAACTGTCCATCTGCGTCGTACTGACTAAAATGACTATAACTCGAGTTGGGAAACTCGAAATTTCGGTCTGTAAATTTTCTCTGAAACTAGACTCATATAACTTCTTACTGTAATTTTTCCAGAATTTTTGGCTTAGCCAATTAGTACAGTTTATTCTTCAAAGTATCCCTTGTTTCACTGTTTGACAGTTCTGACCTCTCTTCACAAAATCTCAGATATCTTATTGTACAGAACCCAAATACTGATTTCGTTTGATCCAAATAAAAATAGACTCACTAAGGATTCTAATAATATAAACCATGTCCTGTAATTATTTTTCTATAATTTATAGTGATTTTTCAAAGTCAGAATAGGGGATCTCAAAATCACTCTGAACCAGTCTTACAAAAATCTAAAAATCTCAAAATATACTGATCCTTTGCTTGCTCCGTTTCTTTTATAAGAAAATAGACTCGATTATCTTTCAATCCATATATCCTTAAATTCCTAATTCAATTGCTACTATTTTTGGTGATTTTTAAAAATCACATCACTGCTGTTAACCAAAACTATTTTGTTACAAAATATGATTACCACTTCGAACATACGTACGCCCGAGTGGCCATAGATGCTGGTCTTCGGCTTTTCAATCTTGTGACCGATTCACAGAACATTTCATGCAAACATTTAGAGAGGCATGAGATTACACATCCCATTTCAAACATGTATTCGGAAAGTAAGGGATTACACACCTTGATTAGGATTCCCTAAAGAACCACTCTTCGTTGCCCCCTAAAAATAAATTCGATCAAAAGTTAGCATCGATATCTTAAAGGTTCCAAAAGCCCAAAAGTACTCACTCACAAGAGTCACTTACCACAATCGCGATCCTTCCCTACGAGATTCTAAAATCCGGTCTTCCACTATAACTCGATTGATCAAAGGAGTGAGTGTCAACACGAATGGGAAGAAATGATAAAGACGAGATGAAGGGTTCGGCTATGGAGGAAAAATGAGAAAGAATATTCGGTTATGGGGGTATGGATTAGAGAAGAGAAGTTTGGAGCAAGAAAAAAAAATGACACAAAGTAATGCTAAAAGGAATTTGGCCTAACAAGCACCAAAGTTTTCCCAAATGACAAATGAAGAATTTGGCTACCCAAATACTCCTTCCCAAGCCGTGTGTTGCTTCTCCAAAAATGGATAAGTGTTGACCAAAAACACTTTCTAAAACATCACCCATGAAAATGCCAACATATTCCCCTTTTTACTCATTTTCTTTTTTGTTTCTTTCTTTCCACTTTCCCATATTTTCCTCCATACCATAATTTCTTTCTACTTTCCCATAAAACATTCCTCAATTTAAGCCACTTGTTCCCCTACCTACCTTATCCTATTGATTCCTTTTCCTATGTCAATTTTTGTCTTAATCCATTAGCCACCTTATCATAAAACCAAAAGTCCAACCTTCCAAAAATATAGCTTGACCGACACATGCTAGATGAGTGAAAAGAAAACAAAAATTTTAGTCACAAAAATGCATACCAAGGGATTCGAACCTCTTCCCTCAAGCAAACATACATGGCGTCATATCTCCTTTACCACTTGCTCATCTTATGCTAACTTTTATCACTTAAATAACTTAAATTCCAAGGTTACCTGATTCCTTTTCACTAAAGTACTCTTTTACTAAAATTGATTCTAATTCCAAGTAAATCCGAGCCTTTTCAAGACTATATTTAGCACATAAAAAAAAATCATATTCGAGCTAACACCAAAGATAAACAACATATTGATACTCAAATTTTTAAGATGTTACATCCCCTTTTAAACAAACCCATATGCCCCATAACATATTATGCAATTACATGCCACAATTCACATTCTTAACATATTCTCATGTTACAAATAACATTTTTCATATTCCTAGTAGAAGTAGGAAACGTACCTGAGTACTTAGTACCATATCATGGTACTTTAGCCACTTTCATATACTTAATAACACATATATTAATAAACATAGCCATAATACATATTATAAAGTAGTGTGGGGTACACACATTCTTAATAATACATTTAATTTAAACATAGCCATTTCAAAACTTAGGGTAGGGTACACACCTGATTTGCTTAACGAATTCCTTGAATCCCGAAATCTGATCTACTGCCTTAGATCTCAAATTCCTACATTTGATTAATCACTTACTAATTTAATAAAAAGCCATTCGGCCATAAATCCAAATCCTAGTAGGATTAGTATTCTTAAAACTTACCTTGAAATTCTCAAATCCCGAAATCCTTGTATCCCTCTGTCGAAATCCCTATAACTACATGTTAGATCAATTTCTAACATTTATTCACAACAAATAACCCTTAGCCGTATGTTAAATATGACTTACCTTAGATTCTTAAATCCTGAAATTCACCGAATAACTAGGGAACACATGGCTTATGGTGTACCTTCGGGAAAAGAACTTCTCCTTCCTTGTAGTCGACACTTAGTAAATCCCGAAAGATCTCTTCGGCAACAGATATTAAGGGTATTAGAATCTTAATTTCGACAGCCTTAAAAGAAATAGAATGAGAATCTAACCTAATCTTACCCTTACTGAAGAATTTGATGGAATTCTTGCTTGAACCCTTAGCAGTATTCGGCTATGGCTTTGATGTGGATAACAATTTCGGCTCTTGAGGCTTAGTGAGAAATCAACTAGGGCTATTGGTATTTTCGGCTTTTGATTGTGTTTGTAATGAAGAAGAAAAGAAAGAGAAAAAAAGAATAATGGCAGAGAAAATTCGGCAGAGAAGAGGAGAAACTTTAGAGAATTTCGGCAGAGGTCTTCTTGAAGAGAAAAGAATGAATGAAGAATAGCCTTACTCTTCCTTTTATAGCCAAAATTACTAGCTAGAGTCCTTTACTTGGCCACCACTCTTCTATTTTGATAGCTTTATCCCTTGATTTATCACTTTAATAAAAAATCCAATATCTCATCTCTTAATAATAATACTAATAATAATCCTCTTTTTTCTCTTCCTTATCTATCAAAATAAAAGAAATAAATCCATATTTATCCATCTATTATCTCTTGAAAATAATCTAAAATAAATCCATTATTTATCCCTTATTTATCCACCCTTTATCTCTTAAAAATAAAAGAATAAAAGCTCCTAATTTATAGCCATGTGCCGTCCACCTCACTTCTTCTGGAAGCAAAATAAAATTTCTTTTATTTGCTTCCCATGTGACTCGAACTCAGGCCCAATACCCTTGTATGTGGTGCCATTTCCAGAGGCCCTAAGTGGCATCTTCAGGCCACTTTTCCAAGCCTGTTTGTGTGTCAAATTTCACATACTTTTTCTTTTAAGGCCACCTTGCCTTAATTTCCTCTTTTAAACTTTAAAATTCGACATTTCTAAGTCATTTCTAAGTTTCCAAAAATTTTCGTTCGGCTCTGTAAACTTGACATTTCCTTACATTTCCAAGTTTCCAGAAATGTTCACTTTCCTCTTTTGAATCATTTCCAAATCATTTCCTTACATTTCCTAGTTTCCAAAAATGTTCACTTTCCTCTTTTAAACTTAACGTTTCCAAAGCATTTCCTTACATTTCCTTACATTTCCATACATTTCCACACATTTCCACACATTTCCACACATTTCCATACATTTCCATACATTTCCATACATTTCCATACATTTCCATACACCTTAGGGTTCCTAAACTCCTTAGAACACTTCCAACATACCCACTGAGCCCACTTTGCCACATGTCTTCCTTGTATTATGAGTCCAACACAAATTTTCCTTAAGGCCTCTTTGCCTCGTTTCCTCTTTTCACTTAAAATCCAATAATTTTTCTAAGCTTTCTCTTCCATCCTAGAATTTTAAAAACCCTTAATACACTTCCAAACACTGCCAAAACCTACTAACTCATGAATTATGCACAAACGCATAACCCCTAATCTAGGATGTTACAGTAAGATTGGTACTGCGAGGGATATGAGTTTAAGTTGGTAAAGCAAAAGAGAAGAATTTTAAAAAAGGAGAAGAGTTTGGAGAGAGGAAGGAGAAATAGAGGGAAAGGGAGAGGGCCACTTTCTGTATCTTTTCAGCTTTTCTTTTTGTATTTATTATGTTTATATAGGTAAAAGTAATTCCGGTTTTTCTCAATTTTAATATTAAGTAAATTGGTCCCTATAAAAAATTCGAAACAATTTAATTACTTTCAATTATAAAAGTGAATAATTTCATGTCACCCCTATGTCCTTATAAAAACGGAAGGATCAACGAGAAAGCTATCCAAAAAACCCTACCTTGAAGATGATTTAAACGAAGATTTTGTCCAAACTAAAGCTTGGAAGCATAATTATCATGAGCACAGTAGGACGTATTGTAACGACCCGAAATCTGTGGGCACCAGAAAAAAATGTGTTATTGGGCCTCCGTCTTAGTAAATCGAGTTAGTAAATAATCATTAGGAGTAATTATGAGTCTAGTAGTGTGTTTAATTAGATTTTTATATAGTGAATTTAGCTTAATTTAAAGTAATTAGGAAAAAGGATCAAATTGAATAAGGAGTAAAAGTTTAATTATAGATTAAAAGAAATTATAAAGGACCAAAATGGCAATTATGCCATTTAGCATAAGTTGAGGCAGCATAAGCTTAAAATCTGAGATTTATGGTAAAATATTATTAATATTATTAAATAATATATATATATATTATATTATATAATAAAGTAAAAGTATAAAAGAATAGGAAAAGAAACAGGGAGAGAACAGAGAAACATTCGAAACAAGCAGGAAAGAAGAAGAAAAAGAAGGAAAAAGGAAAAACTAAAGATTTAAGGTTTGAAGTTTTAAAAGGTAAGTCAATTTAGTCATTTTACTAATTCTAACTTAGATTTCATCTAATTTAATCCATAATTCATCTTTTTCTTCAACATAAACTATATTTAAAAACCTAAAAACTCTCAAAATACCAATTTAGTTTCATCAAAATCTTACTTTAAAGCTTCTAAAACATCAAAATTAAGAGAAAATGACTAAATTGACTTACCTTTTAAAACTTCAAACCTTAAATATTTAGTTTTTCCTTTTTCCTTCTTTTTCTTCTTCTTTCCTGCTTGTTTCGAATGTTTCTCTGTTCTCTCCCTGTTTCTTTTCCTATTTCTTTTATACTATTTACTTTATTATATAATATAATATTATATTAATATAATTATTTAATAATATTAATAATATATTTTAACACATAAAATGTAATATCCTAAAATAGGGGCTGTGTGTTTGAAGCATATCTTAGGTGTTAATAGGCCTTAAGAATTGTTTTCATGTGTTTTAGGGGTTATTAAAGCTCGTGGATAAAAAGGGACTATTTTGGAAATTTTGAAAATTTTGGGTCAAAAGTGAAAATTTGGGTGAAGGAGGCCTTAAGAATAAATTTTGTAAAATTTTGGACATGAAAGTCCAGTAGTAAGGTGGCTTCCGTGTGCCACTTAAGATTTGGCGCTAAGCAGGTCAGGGGATCGAGCATTGCTGGGCGCATGGTTTTTATTTTTGCGCTGTATGGTGTTATGGACTTAGGAGGCCTTAAAAGAAATTATGCGAGATTTATGTCGCATGGAACCACTTAGCAGAGTGCTTAAGACGCTTGCAGCATGGAGGCCATCTTGGGGACTCGCGTTCGAGTCCCATTAAGGGCGCGGATGTTTTAATTTTTTTTTCAGTTCCTAGCGTTAAAGTGAGGAAACCAGCGAAGTATGGTTTAAAAGAAATTCTGCGCAACAAATTGCATGAAACGCGCAAAGGGCCGACTGGCTGGGGGCTTGGTGAGTTCTCTCCAGGTCTCGGGTTCGAGACCTGGGGGCTGCAGTTGGGACTTCTTTTTCGGCGTGGGAAGAAGGCCTGCATGGCCCATGCACGCGTGCAGCATAGTGTTGCTGCTTGTTTGTTTTATTTTATTTTAGTTGGGGTATGGAGTATTATTGTTTTATTATTTCTATTATTTATTATTTTACTTGTTTTCAAAAGCTGCAGAGTATGGATACTATTTTAGTTTTAGTTTATTATTTTAATGATGATGGGTAATATATTATTTTTATTATATTTTATTTTATTAATTTATTAAAGGAAGCATGGGTTTTATTTTATTATTATTATTATTACTATTATTTTAACTTTTATTATTGTTATATGCGTGAGGTATATATGGGGATTAGTTGGTTTTTATTTTATTATAAATGGTGATGGGAAGTTGATATATATATATATATTATTATTATTAATATTTTAATGTATGGAAAAAATGGATTAGTAAGGAGAAAGTGGAGATGGCCGGCCTTGGTTTTGTAAAAAGGAGAAGCATGGCCGTTGAGATGCATTGGCATTAGTCCTTTGTTTATTAAAGATTAAGTATAGAAAATGTTGTAGTATGGGTTATATTTTTCTAGTTATTTTATGTTAGTGATGGGAAATAGTTTTTTGTTAGTATGTAGGGTGATGGGAGAAGGTTAAACAATGAAAAGGGATACTTGAACTTAGCAAAAGAAAGAAGCATGTGCGGCATAGGGGTTGTGAATGTATGGCCGTTTGAGGTATGAGAATTAGTTGGTTTTTATTTTTTTATTGATGGAATAATGATTAATCAATGTTCTTGGTAATTGGAAATGAAGCTTGAGGAAAAGAGGGGAGGCATGGCCGGCTATTTGTTTAGTAAACTTAGCCAAAAATTCATTTTCTTCCCTCCTTTTTGGTGATGGCCGAATGTCTCCTTCTTATCCTCCTTTCTTTGCTTTTTGTGTATGCCCGATCTTTGAATACAGCATGTGGGTGTCAAATTTCCTTGTTGATTTCTCTCTTTTTACCAACTTGATGCTTGACCGAAAAGGGGTGAAAGAAAGGACTGAGTTTCGGTTTTGAGGAAGCTAGAAAGTATTTTCGGCTAGCAAATATTGCTTGCCTTGTTTTCCTTCCTTGTTGTTAACCAAATGTTTTGGTCACTATTGCCAAATCTTTCGACCTTTCTCCTTGGTTCTTTATTTTGTTTAACTTTAAATCTCTACCTATTTCGTGTGGTCGATTCTTCTAGAGTAGGACCATCGAGCTTTTGCTTTTGAGTGAAGGAAGGAGACTATAAGAGAGCTCTTGGGTTGTTGAACATCTTGGTAAGCATTATGCATAATTCGGCCGAGGGCCTTTGTTCTTATATTAGCCGAATCTTTTGAAGAATGTTAAGATGTGGTAACCAAAGTCTTAATCTAGTTTACTTGTGGCCGAACCTTCAATAACTATGTTGGTGTGCTCTTTTGTGTAGTTGAAGGAAGGAATCTTAAAAGGAGCTCTTGGATTTTTGAACATCAAGGCAAATAGTGTTTCGGGATCGAAATAAGCAATGGGTGGCCGAATGTGTATAAGGCTATAATGATGTGCTCTGTTTGTGTGTAGCTAGTGTTAAGGGGCGCAAATGAGTCTTTCGGGAATTTTAGTGCTCAAGGGGCTAACCGATAAAAGTAACAGAAGCTTTCGGGACTTGAGTTGATATTAGAATTGATAAATCGAATATCGCTTTAATCAGGTGCGTAGTTATCGCACTGTTCTCTTGCTTGTTTATATGTGTTATATGTAAATGTATATGTTGTGCATGTTAGCCGAAATAAGGGCTAAGATGTTGGATACCCAAGGTGGGTGATCATTTAATCAGGTGTGTAAGCTTTTACACACTTTATTAGTAATCGTTGTTATTATGATGATATTATAACCTCTCGTGTAGTAACTTGCCTTGTGGGCATAAGCTTGGTTCTCGGCTAAGTCCCCTATTACTCGATCTATGATATATGTTGTGTATGCCATCATATGCTGTTAAATGCTATGCTATATACAAATGCATGATATATGGGATCATGATACTTGTTATGTGAGCATGATGATGGTGGGATTGATGAGAGGGAGTAATAATCGTGTCGACGGACACCAGTGGTTTGGTACCACATTTCGTGACTACGGTCACCAGAGGTTTGGCACCTCTAGAGGTTTGGCACCTCATAGCGTCTCGTCCCTGTGGATTAATTCCACCGTGGGTTGGCCCCACATTTGAGATACGGGATCGACGCCAGTGATTTGGTATCACACGATGGGTTGGCCCCATCATTTGATTGTGACTTCGGGTCACCAGTGGTTTGGCACCACCAGTGGTTTGGCACCACAAGTATTGACGGATATCGTGACTTTAAGTCACCAGTGGTCTGGCACCACAAGTATTGACGGATATCGTGACTTTAAGTCACCAGTGGTTTGGCACCACAAGTATTGACGGATATCGTGACTTTAAGTCACCAGTGGTTTGGCACCACCAGTGGTTTGGTACCACACGGGGTAGAAAAAGGAGTATGGATGGCTAGGTTGGGCTTCATAATTGCATATTCATGTGTATGTTTGTTCTGTGGATATGGGCCAAGCCCGTACGTGGGGACATGTGTATTAACTATGCACTGAGTCTTGGTGACTCACCCTTTTTCCCTATCTTTTTCAGGTGAGTAGATCGCGGAGACGGCGCTGGAGAGGACTCGAGGTGGCCATGCATGTTCCTCGGTTTTGAAATTTTATTTCGTATCATTAAAGTTAATATTTATTACATTTTGGTTTGGTTTGTAATATGGCCGCTAGTCTATTGTTTTGGATGTTTAAGTAGTAGCTTTTACCTTATTTCTATTATATTACTAACGAACTTATAAGCTGTTAATCAAACCGGTAAAAGCGACATTTTCAAAATAAGTACTCGTACGCGTTTTCAAAGACGTTACCATCGGGTAGCAAATTTTACCAAGTTATCAATAACCCCGACATTTCTAAAAATCTAAATGATCAAATGGTTTCAAAGGAAAAGGAAAAGTTTTCAACTCAATCGTATTTATCAAACCAACCCATCTGAGTTTTAGCAAACACCGTTTTATAACTTCAGCAAATTTTCAGATTTCCAATTGTTAATCCGAATCTTTCAAAACGTTTTTACTCCGTGATATACCAGATCCGGTCAAGGCTTGTGGGCCGGGTTTGGGGTGTTACATAAAATCTCAGATTTTTTAAGCTTATGCCGCCTCAACTTATGCTAAATGGCATATTTGCCATTTTGGTCCTTTACAATTTCTTTTAATCTATAATTAAACTTTTACTCCTTATTCAATTTGATCCTTTTTCCTAATTACTTTAAATTAAGCTAAATTCACTATATAAAAATCTAATTAAACACACTACTAGACTCATAATTACTCCTAATGATTATTTACTAACTCGATTTACTAAGACGGAGGCCCGATAACACATTTTTTTTTGGTGCCCACAGATTTCGGGTCGTTACACGTATCATCCAATATCTTGTCAATATCATTGAGAGGGCCAACCTGCGAGAGAAAAAAGGTAATTCCCAACTGCTGTAAGCTATCTAAGTTATTCAATATATGTAGTGACTATTATGACAGAGTACTATTGAAACATCAAAGATTGACAAGGCATATCTTCTCACCAGAGTAAGCCATCCCCACATTTCTTGATAGTTGTAAACTTTGATCATTTTCATTTTTGAACTTCAAATACGAATCAAAATTTAACTTAAGTGCAGAAAACAAATTACAAACATTACAGAACAAGTCATTTTTCATAAAAGTATTAGTCTTGAAACCGGACAGGGATAGAAAATAGACCGTAGGGAATGGAAACTTGAGAAGGCAAAAAGGAGGGATTAAGGTGCACTAATTCAGGGCAAGCACCTTTTCCTTTTGGGGGTTCCATGAGTGTAATGATTAGGTAAAGGTGATGTTTGATTGTTACAATTTTTCATAAATATATATATTAGATTAAAATAGTTGCCTTTCCTAGAAAATGTTACCTCCACCCAGAAATCAATAGATAATAATACCTCCCTGGCTTTGGATTGCCGACCCAAACCTATCACCTCTTATCAAACCTTTTCACCCAACATTTCTAGAGGCATAGAATTTGTTATCCCGAACCATGATGCCTGCAACTCCCAATAAAATTCTCGCTAATCAACAGATTAGGAGAGTGAAGAACAGTAAAGGGAGTTCGAAGTCTTCTTGAAACGACCCACCTTATCTTGGTATTGGTTTTGGTATCTGTATGTTGAGTGTTCTTTTTCTTGTTTATGTTACTGCAATGGGATTACTATCAATTACAATCATTGATTCATTTTCTTGCAATGTTTGCATACCTTGTTTCTCAGCCTATCCAAGGGTTAGTTCAGACGAGTATGGAATTTGTTCTTGCTCTCACTCTTCTATCTGCTTGTAAGTGTATGTTTGTAGCTGGTGTATATCTCACAACTGCAACTCTTCATGTTGCTTGTTATGGTACTTGGTATTACCGACCCTTAACCTGATATGGGATCTGAATTGGGTTATACACGGGTCGCACTTCAAGTTCGTATGACACTGATAGTTTGTGTATAAGATATTCGCATCCCCTAAGAGATTGTATGGTAAGGGTTTGCACACCATCACATAAGCGAGCTCAACATGACGAGAGTTTGGACGTCATCACATAGAGGAACCCACATCAAACTCAAATAATATAAGTGCGTGTTAAACTTAGAGTAAGATGCACGTTAACATGCATAGAACCTATCTACAATATCACATATATGAACAGTAACTAAATAATATAGATACCCAACTTCCTGTATTTAGGATTTAGAACACTATTTGATAGGTTTTAAGGTGAAATTAAATAAAGTAAACAACTTTTCTTTTTCTTAATTGGAATATAGAAAAAACACAAGACCTGGAAACAATAGGAATGTAAAGAACCCCTTCATTTTTAACAAGCTTTGTTGTGTAGCCTTTTCTCGGTTAGTGGCAGTGTTGGATTGTTGATGATTGTGGGATTTTTGCCTGTTTCCTGACTTGTTTTGTACGGAGGTTGTCTAACTTGGAAAATCTGTAAAATGATTATTCACCTGCTATATTGATATCATACATGTCCAACAGCTCACTTCGAAATTTGAACTCCTAATATGTCGGATCGGAAATAGGTTAAATTATTAATTTGAAATAAATAGTTTGATTGGTTGACTTGTGAACCGAATAAATCGATCAGACTGATTAAACCAACAATCAAAATTATTATTTTTAAATAATTTATTCAATCAAATCTATCGTATCAATCGAACCGATTGAATCAAGTACCGGTAGCTTAATTTATCTATCTATCGATCTAATTTTGAAAACTTTAAAATTTGTTGATGATATATTATAAAGAAAAATAATAATTTATTGTTACAATGTCAAAAGAACTGTAAAAGAGGAGAAAAAAAAAAGTTCTATCTAATTAATAAAGAAAATTGAACAAATGTGTTGCCCAAGGCATGGTCTAATAGACTAATACGGTGTAGAGACTTAGACTCGAATGCGGGTGTTTTTTATTGTACATAACATTAAATTTAATGGACATTCTCTTTATATATATATATATATATATAAATCTAAAGTCGAAATAATAAAATCTAAAACCATTAAAAAATAGAAATCTAAACCCATCAGAAATAATAAATCTAAAAATAAAAAAAACTATAAATCACTAATCACTAACTCTAATGGCACCTCTTTGGGGACAATGAAACCAAGCTTTCCCTGCAACGAATAAAATCCCATTGCAATAATGACTCAGATTGGCCTTCAATTTGCTTGGTTTTAGGATCATACCAAACAAATCTGTGATGGCTATCTTGAAAGAGAATCTCATTATATTTACACTCCATAATCGATCTAAATATTTGTTGATCTTGTGAGCTTGGTACTTCCATGTTGAGTTGTTTAACCCAACTATCCCATACACCATATTCCTTCATCGCCTACTTCTTGGATGAAAAGATGCTCAAATTCTAAGTGTGATTTGGTTAAAGTGTTGTTTTGTTTAAGATTTGTTTAGGTTTGAATGATTTGGATTGAATATTAGTTTGGAGTTGATGTATGATTTGTTGGAGTGTTTAAGATTTGATTTCAATATTATTGTGTGATTTATTGGATTTGAATTATGAAAATTAATAGTTATTTGAATTATTTGTTATGTAAATGATTTGCGCAATGTTAATTAACTAATTAAAATATTTGATATTGTATATATTAATGTAACTTTTGGAAGCCACCAATTTTCCTTCATGCTAAATGCTTTTTCATTACACTTGTTTGTTTCGCTTATATTTATTTTACAAGTATAAATATATGAAATTTTTAATACAACATAATTATATGAAATAAAAACTTAATCGAGCACCCTAATTTCAAAATATTCAATATCCATTCAAATCAACTACATTTCATCACTTATCACTTGTGTCTGTTTAAATTTATTATATGATTAATATTTGTTTTTAATATTTAAAAAGAATATTTAGTTATTTATGTGACATACACGTGAATTTTTACGTAGATGCTCTAAATTAAGTCTTTCAGTTAACTATTTTTTTCTTTAATAACATTAATCGTTGAAATCAATTGATGACAACACAAGCTAAGAAAAATATATAAGCATAACAATTTCTTATGATTTTCGAGTGTTATCCATGTATTCATGGCATGATTAAGTAATCTTAAACCCATATTTTCCTAATTTACAAGAAAAGAATAAATTTTAATTTAATAAAGAATAAACTTTGTTTGGATTTTTATAACATATAAACTTTACTTTTAATTTAATTATCTGTGTTTTTTAGAAATTCTTTACTTCTTGAATTGATATGCTTTCGGATAAAATTCTTTGAGTATATCATACATTTGATGCATTAAAAAAAATTTAACTATGATATAAAAATTAAGACTGATGGATCTTTAGAAATGGGAGGAAGGGCAATACCAACATTAAGACTGGTACTGCCAGGGATATGAGTTTCAGTTGGTAAAACAAAAGAGAAGAATTTTAAAAAAGGAGAAGAGTATGGAGAGAGGAAGGAGAAATTGAGGAAAAGGGGGAGGGCCACTTGCTGTTTCTTTTCAGCTTTGCTTTTTGTATAGGTAAAAGTACTTTTCCGGTTTTTCTCAATTTTAATATTAAGCAAATTGGTCCCTATAAAAAATCGGAACAATTTAATTACTTTCAATTATAAAAGTGAACAATTTCATGTCACCCCTATGTCCCTATAAAAACTGAAGGAACAACGAGAAAGCTATCCAAGGAACCTTCCTTGAAGATGATTTAAACAAAGATTTTGTCCAAACTAAGCTTGGAAGCATCATTATCATGAGCTATAGTAGGACGTATCATCCAATATCTTGTCAATATCATTGAGAGGGCCAACCTGCGAGAGCAAAAAGGTAATTCCCAACTGCTGTAAGCTATCTAAGTTATTCAATATATGTAGTGACTATTATGACAGAGTACTATTGAAACATCAAAGACTGACAAGGCATATCTTCTCACCAGCGTAACCCATCCCCACATTTCTTGATAGTTGTAAACTTTGATCATTTTCATTTTTGAACTTCAAATACGAATCAAAATTCAACTTAAGTACAGCAAACAAATTACAAACATTATAGAACAAGCCATTTTTTAGAAAAGTATTAATCTTGAAACCGGACAGGGATAGAAAATAGACAGTAGGGAATGGAAACTTGAGAAGGCAAAAAGGAGGGATTAAGGTGCACTAATTCAGGGCAAGCACCTTTTCCTTTTGGGGGTTACATGAGTGATTAATGATTAGGTACAATTTTCATAAATATATATGTTAGATTAAAATAGTTGAATTTCCTAGAAAATGTTACCTCCACCCAGAAATCAATAGATAATAATACCTCCCTGGCTTTGGATTGCCGACCCAAACCTATCACCTCTTATCAAACCTTTTCACCCAACATTTCTAGAGGCTTAGAATTTGTTATCCCGAACCATGATGCCTGCCACTCCCAATAAAATTCTCGCTAATCAACAGATTAGGAGAGTGAAGAACAGTAAAGAAGGGAGTTCCAAGTCTTCTTGAAAAGACCCACCTTATCCTGAAACAAAACAAAAGAGAATGCAGTCACATCACACAAACATAAAATCAAACAGTTGGTCGGCAATCGGGAATACTGAAAAAATAATCCATTAGAGGATATTGAGAGATTCAGCTATAAACGTTTGTCCATTTAAATAAATCCCTGAATGCTTTTTTTAGGCCAATCTAATAATTTATGGGACATAATTAATGGTTACAATTTATCATACTCAAGTATCTTATTTATTTTTATTATTTTATTTTGAATTTTTTTTTAAATTTATGTGCTCTAGCATTAAATTAATTATACTATAACAATCATTTTTATTTGACATGTTTGATTTTCTTAATTTAACTAGAATAATTTCACTCGACTCGATTCAAAAAAATTTCAAATTGAGTTAGAATTATAAAAGAGGACTCGTGAACTCGATTAATTCGAAATTTTTTCACTCGATTTAATCGAGCGCTCACCCCTAGCTAGCAATGACTAAAAAAGAAATTTACTAATAATTGAGTAATCATTTTGTAACTTTTTATAATTGAATAACCAAAAAGAAATTTACTAACTTTTACCCAAATTATAAAGATTTTAAATTAATGCTTAATATGATGACAACCCTTACTAACGAACAAAACAAGTTTTATCAAGGTTTAAATATATAAAAGTACTTTATGCTCATTGAGTCTTTAGTTCGACAAGCATAGGTATTTTTGTCAGTGTAAAAGGACATAGGTTTGAGTGCGCTGAAGCGCATTATCCTCCTATTAGGTTCTAAGCATTGTATAAAAAAAAACAGCTACGATAAGAACCTTGGTATTGGTATTTGTATGTTGACTGTTCTTTTTCTTGTTTATGTTACGCAATGGGATTACTATTAATTACAATCATTGATTCATTTTCTTGCAATGTTTGCATACCTTGTTTCTTAGCCTATTCAAGGGTTAGCTCAGACGAGTATGGAATTTGTTCTTGCTCTCACTCTTCAATCTGCTTGTAATTGTATGTTTGTAGCTGGTGTATATCTCACAACTGCAACTTTTCATGTTGCTTGTTATGGTACTTGGTATTACCGACCCTTAACCTGATGGGATCTGGATCGGGTTCTATACGGGTCGCACTTCAAGTTCGTATGGCACTAATAGTTTGCGTATAAGACATTCGCATCCCTTAAGATATCGTATGATAAGGGTTTGCACACCATCACATAAGCGAGCTCAACATGACGAGAGTTTGGACGTCATCACATAGACAAACCCACATCAAACTCACATAATATAAACACGTGTTAAACCTAGAGTAAAACACAGGTTGACATGCATAGAACCTACCTACAATATCGCATATATGAACAGTAACTAAATAATATAAATACACAGTTTTCATCCAAAACACTCAACATTGCTATACTTCCAACTTCCTGTAATTAGGATTTAGAACACTATTTGATAGGTTTTAAGGTGAAATTAAATAAACAACTTTTCTTTTTCTTAATTGGAATATAGAAAAAAACACAAGACCTGGAAACAATATGAATGTAAAGAACCCCTTCATTTTTAACAAGCTTTGATGTGTAGCCTTTTCTCTGTTAGTGGCAGTGTTCGATTGTTGATGATTGTGGGATTTTTGCCTGTTTCCTGACTTGTTTTGTACGGGGGTTGTCTAACTTGGAAAATTTGTAAAATGATTATTCTCCTGCTATATTGATATCATACATGTCCAACAGCTCACCTTGAAATTTGAATTCCTAACATGTCGGATCGGAAATAGGTTGAATTATTAATTTGAAATAAATAGTTTGATTGGTTGACTTGTGAATCGAATGGATCGATCAGATTGATCAAACCAACAAGCAATTTTTTTTAATATTTTTTATTTTTAATAATTTATTTAATCAAATCTATCGTATCAGTCGAAAAAATTGAATCAAGTACCGGTAGCCTAATTAATTTGTCTATCAATCTAATTTTGAAAACTTTAAACTTTGTTGATGATATATTATAAATAAAAATAATAATTTATTGTTACAATTTTGAAAGAAGTGTAAAAGAGGATAACAAAAAAGTTCTATCTAATTAATAAAAAAATTAAACAAATGTGTTGCCCTAGGCATGGTCTGATAGACTAATACGGTGTAGAGACTTTAGTAGCTGAGTTACTCAAGCATAACACCGAAAGCAGCTAATCTATGTTATTTAGACTCGAGTGTGGGTGTTTTTCATCGTACACAACATTAAATTTAATGGATATTCTCTTTATATATATATATATATATAAATCTAAACTCGAAATAATAAAATCTAAAACCATAAAAAATAGAAATCTAAAACCATCAGAAATAATAAAATCTAAAAAAAAAAAACCATAAATCAGTAATCACTAACTCTAATGGCACCTTTTTGGGGACAATGAAACCAAGCTTTCCCTGCAACGAATAAAATACCATTGTAATAATGACTCAGATTGGCCTTCAATTTGCTTGGTTTTAGGATCATACCAAACAAATCTGTGATGGCTATCTTGAAAGAGAATCTCATTATATTTACACTCCATGATCGATCTAAATATTTGTTGATTTTGTGAGGTTGGTACTTCAATGTTGAGTTGTTTAACCCAACTATCCCATACACCATATTCCTTCATCGCCCATACTTTATAGCCATTCACAATATTTTGTCCTCGTTCATGAATTACGCAGGAGAAGAAGTTCCCATATTCCGTAATCAAAAACTCGGCGTCACCTTCAAAATCTGGATCATTAGGCAAATTAATCTCTCCAAACATCTCATCCTCAAATTGAAACTATACGATGGTTTTTGATAACTTTCTAGGATGGTGGCATCTTCAGTCCTTGCCAATGAAAAGCTCCATTGAAACACCCGTTGCCTCGATACTAAGGCGACAAAGCCCACAAGCTTGGATTTTCCATTTTTATCGTTTTCCAAGAATTCATGTTTAAACTATAAACTTGAACCTGAACTTTCGATGAAGGCGAATCACGACGGTAGCTAATCTGTACCACTTTATAGTCATTGGATTTATGACAAAACCCGAAACCAGTGGCGACAAATAAATCATTACGGTTGTGATGACATTGTGGAGGCTCCATAATTTCTCTTGTGGAAGGATTGCAAATATGTATTCTCAACCTATCATCTTTCTTCAGAAAGCATCCTATCTATTACTTAAGCAAACTAATCCATCGATTGAACCAATTATGAATTTTCGTGGTTGGTCAAATAACGACTTCGAATGTTGGATTCCGTAAGAATAACATCCATAAACGAAAAAGCCATCGGTATTTCTACCGTAACAATTCAAATGCATGGCGATGAAAGTAGAGTCTTCAATGAGATTACGCCATGATTTTTTACGTTTTTGAATCGGATCAAACTTTTGACTGGCAATCTTGATAAAATTTCTCTTTCGATCTCCTCTGGAACTTGAAAACTTCCCTCAGGCTCCTTCCTTCTCATCATCCTCTCCAATAATTTGAATCGAAGAAAAAAAAGAGAGCTTTTCTAGTCAAAACCCTAAACCCTAGTAAGGCTTTGGCATCTAAAAAATTTATTATATATTGTCATAATTTCTTATTTTATTTTATTTGGCACAGTTTTGTTATATTTAAACTTTTATTAAAACATAATTTAAGTTAGATTTGGTAATTAATATTTATTATATAAATTTATAATTTAAGATTTTTTTTTGAATTTTGTGTATTTCAAGGTGTTTATTTTTGTTTTTGTGTCGTGTTGTTGTTAGAGCATTGCCCTCCTCCATATAATTCACTCAAAATAGATATATATACATATATATTCTATATATTCTATAAGTAGACTGCCACGATTCAGGTCTTGAAGTTAAATTAGGGCTGAAGTAAAATTATAAATATTATGATAGCACAAATGTAATTCAATCGTTATATTAATTTATAATTTTACTATTGTTATAAGAATTAAATCTATGATATATTAACTTAAACTTTAAAGAAATTAAACAGATTAAATGGAAATTCTCTCATTTTAAGGAAAAAAAGTAAAAAAAACAAAAAGAAGAAGAAGTTAAAACCAAGACTTGAGATGTCAATGTTTATATTTTTACCTCTTGAAAACAATAAAGTAAAAATGGCAAACTGGATTTAGGTAATGAATAGTTGCACATTTCATTAAAAAAAATTATGTTATTTCAACATATTCATCAAGATATAATTTTATTCAAATAATTATTATAATTATTAAAAAAAAAAACAAATATATAGGCTTATGTAACTCAAGTAATTTACTTATAAAGAATTCGTTATTTAAAGTCTTTATATTATATATTTCTTAATAATGTGGGATTATTAACGTTGCAAACTAAAAACGAGTGCTAACCCAATCTTATTATTTGGAATTTCGTTTTGTTAGCTTGTAAGGACCATAAGCTATTTCAGATGGCTAATAGAGTGATCAAGTGATGGAAATGGGAAAAAGGCAGAAAGCGATGGAGGGGATTATGCTTTTATATCAACAAGTCATTTTGTATCAGCAAGTTATTTTGTCTCTCAATTTTATCGAGAGATCAAATATCTGAAAAGGTAACTTATTCATAAAATGAGAGCATCTTGTTAAGTGTCTAAAAAGGCGAATCTACTTGAAAAAAAGATTCTTATATCATTAACTTATGGTATTCCTAGTTTCTTAGATTTCCAAACGATATGTTATGACCTTTTGCTTGCAACCTTTTTCATGTTGTAGCTGTAAATCTCTTCATACAAGCCTTACTTTTTCTTTTCAAATTCGAATAATGACTTGCATCAAAGAAATCAACGATTTGTGTTTAGCCATCAAGAAAAGATTCTTCAAAACAAGAGTGAGGGGATAAAACTTAAAAGGTTCATGCAATGCAGCAATGGTGGGTTTTGGAAATCTTCCACCGGAGATAGACCTATTTTCTATAGTAGTAAAGCGATGGAGTATTTGAATATGCTAAACTTTTATTAATATTGTGGTAATGATGATGATGATGAAGAAGAAAAAATAGAAAAGATGGAATTACAAAGACAAGGTGGCTTATGTATGAGTTTCGATTTACGAGAGATATGTTTCAAGAATGGGTTATTTACAAGATAGAAGATACTTCTCGTTAAGAGATGGATAAATGTCAAGATGGACCTCAATTAATAGGGTTGAAAGAAAAAAAAATATTCAACATTAATCTCATTATAGGTTCTTATCATATCTGTTTTTTTTTTGTTACAACTAATGCTTAGAACTATCCACAGCTCATTCCCAACCCTTAAATAAGAAGAGAATGCCCTTCAACGCAATCAAACTCATGTCCTCCCGCATTGTCAATAATATTGATACTAATGAAGTTAAAACTATGATTTTTTTCATTTAATCAAAAGTTAAAAAAGACAATTGAATCTTATATTTTAGAGAGAGACTATAGATATAATTATTTTATTAAGCCAAAGAGGGGTCAAGGCCATTACCAACCCCTTGACTACCCCCTAGTAAAGATGTTCGTGGGACATTAACAAGGGTTTCGATTTCTACACTGCTCTATATTAAAGCTTGACATTTTACGTTCTCGAGCCTGCAGGTCAAGGCTAAGAGATGATTATTTATCTAGGAGATGATCATCTAATACAACGTGGAGACTTTAGTTACCGAGTTATTCAAACATAACCCCGAAAACAACTAATTTATGGTATTTAAATTCGAGTGCGAATATTTTTCATCATACACAACATTTAATTCAATCTGTTCGTATTCAAATGTAAATACATCAAAACTCCAAAAAACCATAAAAAAAAATAAAAATCTAAAACCGTTGGAAATTTCACTAATCTCTAACTCTAATGCTAAATTTAAATTCATTATTGGAAAGAAGTGGTACTACCTTTTTTGGGACAACGAAACCAAGCTTTCCTTGCAACGAATACAAAACCATTGTAATAATAACTGAGATTGGCCTTCCATTTGCTTGCTTTTGGTATCATACCAAATGAATCTGTGATGGCTATCTTGAAAGAGAATGTCTTTATATTTAATGTCCCTAATTGATCTAAATATGACTTGATCTTTTGAGATTGGTACTTCAATGTTGAGTTGTTTAATCCAACTATCCGACACACCATATTCCTTCATCACCTATACTTTATAAACATTCACATTTGGTGCTTGTTTGACAACTAAAGAGGAGAAGAAGTCCCGATATTCTGTGATAAAAAACTCGACGTCACCTTGAAAATCTGGATCATTTGGCAAATTAATCTCACGAAACACCTCCTCATCAAATTGAAACGATACGATGGTTTTGATAATTTTCTTGGATGATGATTTCTTCAATCCTTGCCAATGAAAAGCTCCATTGAGACACCCGCTACCTCGATACAACTTTTAAGGGACCTAAAACCTCATTTTATTATTTTACCTAGGGCCTAAAAAATGTTTTAAACTATAGAACTAACAAAATCTTATGTTTGTACTACTTTAACGATATATATAACTTTAGGTAATCCCTTTTTTTAAAAAATATGAATAACTTTATTTTTATTATATACATATATATATATTACTTTAACTTTAATTTTAAAAAAAAAGCATCATGATTAACTTATAATAGTAAATAATTAAAAAAATATTTGGATATTACACAAAATCAAAATTGATACATGCCATTCATGTAATTGTGTTTGTCGAGTTAAAAAAAAATTACTCTGTAAAGAATACTAACCCTAAATTAAAACACTATAAATACAAAGTATCTATAAAATAAGATAAATAAAAGATGTACCTCGAAGCACAAGTGAAGAGCGTCATCTCCTTTAGGATTCTTAAGACTGGAAAATCCACACACAATTTCTCTCATATCAACAGTACCATCTCGATTGCTATCGAATAGGTCAAAGATACGAGTAGTCAAAGGAAGTAGTGAAGACATGTTCATTGCTTTTAGCACCTCCTCAAATTCGGGTAAAGTAGCATTGTCACCTGTTGTGAGGAAGCGTGTAAAAGAGTATAATTATTGTACTGAAAAATCACACTGAGTTCAATTCCCAGGAAAGAGAGGTGGATCACGAGGATCGCTTAAGTACCAGATCTTTCCTAGCTAGAATATCCCTCTATCGTAATTTAATAGCACAATAAATAACTACAATCACACTCACAAGATATGAAAAATAAATAATAAAGAACACCAGAATTTTAACGAGGTTCGGCAAATTTCGCCTACGTCCTCGGGCACTACCAAATATATTTCACTCCAAAATTACAAGTGAAAATATATAAATAGGGAGAGAGAACAATGCCTTAAGTAGAGAATGGCAAATTGTGGGATGAAGAAAATGAGAAATGGTTAGGCCTATTTATAGTTGAAGTTCAGGGATCAAACTTGCAAAGTACCTATTCAAATAGGGACCAAAATTGCAATTTTCCCATGCCAAATTTCAACTCAACTTTCTACCTAATTTCTACACTTTCTACCGCCTATTTTTGAAGCCTCCATCTTTGACTTTTCAAAGATGGGTGGTTACCAATAATCTCCACCTTGAAGATTTGATTAGGATAATCTTATCTTCACACAATTCTTTCTGCCTTTGCCAACAATACTTGATAGTGCCTTCTTCAACTATTAAATTTGCAGGATATTGATCAAGTTCAAACAATGTTCGAACTTGGTTCCTGTTACCACCTTGGTCATCATATCTGCGGGATTATCTGCAGTCTTAATCTTCTGAAGGCGAATCTTCCCTTCATCAATAATTTCCCGCACAAAATGGAATCGTACGTCGATGTGTTTTGTACGTGCATGATAGACTTGATTTTTTTGCTAAATGAATAGCATTTTGACTATCACAATACACATTAATATGCTCCTAAACCAATCCCAAGGTTTTAACCATACCTTGTAACCAAATAGCTTCCTTTATAGCCTCTGTTACAGCCATGTACTCGGCTTCTGTGGTTGACAATGCAACAGTGGACTGTAGAGTAGACTTCCAACTGATTGGTCCTCCAGCAAATGTAAACACGTAACCGGTGGTTGATCTTCGTTTATCCAAATCACCGGCATAGTCAGAATCAACGTACCCAATAACACCTTCACCAAGTGTATTATCCTGCTCGAACAGTAATCCAAAATCTACGGTCTTTTGAATATACCGTAGAATCCATTTCACAGCTTGCCAATGTCCTTTTCCAGGATTATGCATATATCTGCTCACTATACTAACTGCCTGTGAAATGTCGGGTCTTGTACACACCATTGCATACATCAAGCTACCCACTGCATTGGAGTACGGAACTTGCAACATGTATTCTCGTTCTGTACTCGTCGAAGGAGATAGTTGTGCAGAAAGTTTGAAATGAGAAGCCAAAGGGGTACTTACAGGTTTTGTCTGCTCGTTCATGCTAAACTGCTGTAGTACCTTCTTCAAATACTGCTTCTGAGACAAGCTAACTCTGCCATGGGCTCTATCTCTACATATTTCCATGCCAAGAATCTTCTTAGCTTCACCAAGATCTTTCATTTCAAACTCGAGATTGAGTTGAGTCTTCAATCTCTCAATCTCAACTTTGCTCTTAGATGCTATTAGCATATCATCAACATATAAGAGCAAGTATATGAAAGTTCCTTCTTGTAGCTTCTGGAAATACACGCAATGGTCAAATTTACTTCTTGTGTACCTTTGCCCTTTCATGAACTGATCAAATCGCTTGTACCACTGCCTCGGGGATTGTTTCAATCCATAAAGAGACTTTGTCAGTTTGCAAACCCAATTCTCTTTACCAGCAACCTTGAATCCATCTGGCTGAGTCATATAGATTTCCTCTTCCAAATCACCGTGTAAAAATGCGGTCTTCACATCAAGCTGAACTAGTTCAAGATCATATTGCGCAACCAAGGCTAGCAAAATCCGAATAGACGAATGCTTCACAACTGGAGAAAACACTTCATTGTAGTCTATTCCTTCTTTCTGAGCATAACCCTTTGCTACCAATCTACCCTTGTACCGAATTTCATTTTTACTAGGAAATCCTTCCTTCTTTGCATATACCCATTTGCATCCAATTGCCTTCTTTCCCTTGGGTAGTGTCATCAACTCCCAAGTCTTATTTTGATGAAGAGACTGCATTTCTTCATTCATGGCTTGCTTCCACTTTACACCATCAGGGTTACTTATTGCTTCTGTATAAGTAGAAGGAGCATCATCATCTGCAATTGGAAGTGCATAGGCCACTATATCATCAAAGCGAGCAGGCTTACGAATCTCTCTTCTTGGCCTCCTATATGCAATTGAATCTTGTTGCTGTAGAAGTTCTTGGGTTGGAACTTCTTCATCATTTGTTGTTCCAATATCAGCTGGATCATTATTAACCTTTTCAAGCTCTACCTGCTACAAAGTACTACTGGTTTTGTCATCTTTTTGTGAATCCTTTAACATGGTTGATTCATCAAAAGTCACATCTCTGCTAAAGACAATCTTCCTTGTATCAGGACACCAGAGACGATATCCTTTTACTCCACTAGTTATACCCAAGAATAGTGCTTTCTTTGCTCTTGGGTCTAACTTCGATTCTTTTACATGATAATATGCAGTGGAACCAAAAACATGTAAAGAATCATAGTCAGTAGCAGATTTACCAGTCCACATCTCCATAGGAGTTTTGCCATTTATTGCAGCTGATGGCAAACGGTTAATTAGATGGCACGCATATGTAACAGCCTCAGCCCAAAATTCCTTGCCCAATCCAGCATTGGACAACATACATCGAACTTTCTCCAGTATAGTTCGATTCATGCGTTCTGCCACCCCATTCTGCTGTGGTGTATCCCGAACAGTGAAGTGTCGCACGATGCCCTCATCTTGACATGAAGAAATGGATCGTTTTTGTACTCAGTACCATTATCTGATCGAAGTCGTTTGACCTTTCGACCAGTCTGAGTTTCCACCATCTTCTTCCATTTCAGAAATGCATCCAATACTTCACTTTTTCTTTTCATTAGATACACCCATACTTTTCTTGAATAATCATCAACAAAAGTAACAAAATAGTGCATACCTCCCAAAGAAGCCACTTTGGTAGGTCCCCACACATCACTGTGAACGTAGTCCAGAATTCCTTTCGTATTGTGAATTGTTGAACCAAACTTTACCCTCGTCTGCTTGCCCAGAACACAATGTTCACAGAATTCCAATTTGCAAGAATTTGCACCTTTCAACAAGCCTTGCTTCGCCAAAGTCTGCAAAGCTTTTTCACCAGCATGTCCCAATCGCATATGCCATAACCTGGTAGCCTCTGAATCTACATCTTTCACAGAAACTGTTGATGTTGATCCAATAACTGTACTTCCATTTAAAAAGTACAAGTTATTTCTTCTTGTGCCTTTCATCACCGTCAAATTCCCAGCTGCTACCTTTAGTAATCCATCTCTCAAAGTGATTTTGAGCCGTCGTGATTCTTCAATTGGATTGTACCTACTCTCATTGTCTTACAAGCACTGTCATTGCCCATAAGAACAACTCCACCTTCTAGTTCTGTAAGACTAGAAAACCAGTCCTTATTAGGACACATATGGTAAGTACATCCCGAATCCAAAATCCACTCATCAGTATGGCATGCCATTGCCATGCCAACCAAGCTAAAGTCTGACTCCTCATCATGTTCTGCTACACATGCATTAGAAATAGCCTTGCCGTTTTGTGACTTAGGACAATTCTTTTTCCAATGCCCTTTTTCACGACAAAAGGCACACTCATCTTTGGCGAGTCTCCCTTTGGACTTTCCCCTTCTACCAGGCTTGCTGCTGCTTGAACGACCTCTTACTGTTAAGACTTCTACAGTTGTATCTCTGTGATCTCTTTTATCTTTCTTTCGAGTCTCAGATCTATACAACGCACTACAGACTGCATCAAATGTGATTGTGTCCTTCCCATGAAGCAATGTGGTGGTAAGATGATCATATTCATCAGGAAGGGAATTCAACAACAATAATGCCTTGTCTTCGTCTTCAAATTTCTCATCCAAATTTAGCAAGTCTGCTAAAATTTTATTGAATGAGTTCACATGGTCATTCATTGACATACCGGGTGCATACGTGAATCGAAAAAGTTTCTTTTTCATATAAAGCCTATTTTCAAGGCTTTTCGTAAGAAACTTTTTTTCTAATGTATCCCACAATTTCCTCGCTGATGTCTCCCTCATGACAGAGTACTTCTGCTCTTTGGCCAAACATAGACGGATTGTACCACAAGCTTGTCTATTAATCTTGGCCCACTCCTTGTCATCCATATTGTCAGGTTTTACTTCAAGGGCTATATCTAGCTCTTGCTGACATAAGACATCCAGGATCTCACATTGCCACATACCAAAATTATTGGTACCATCAAATTTCTCTAATTCAAATTTTGCATTGGTCACCGTAGTCCTTGCTGATGACGATGCCTGTACCATTTTTCTCCTCAATCCCAACTACTGTATACGTGAACAGTACCGTATACGTGAATAGTGCCACAAACGATCGTACTCCCCAAGTACGAACCTAGCTCTTGTACCAATTGTTGTGCGGAAGCGTGTAAAAGAGTATAATTATTGTACTGAAAAATCACACTGAGTTCAATTCCCAGGAAAGAGAGGTGGATCACGAGGATCGCTTAAGTACCAGATCTTTCCTAGCCAGAATATCCCTCTATCGTAATTTAATAGCACAATAAATAACTACAATCACACTCACAAGATATGAAAAATAAATAATAAAGAACACCAGAATTTTAACAAGGTTCGGCAAATTTCGCCTACGTCCTCGGGCACTACCAAATATATTTCTGTAATACCCCTATACCCGGTTCAATCATGCAGACCCGGTATAAGACTATTACATTTGGTGCCAAAACAATTATGGCCAGATACTGTTTAATTAAAACATTTGTATATAATATTTTAACTTACCAACCATTTTTACTAACATATTTATTGTTTATTAATTCATTCCATATATACCAAAATACTTCAAGTAAGTAACTGAAAATAGATAAAATTTCAAGAATCTACATTTTAGTCCCTATCACATGGGAACACCTTTGAACTACATATGTACATGCCATTTTAATACAAAATACAGTACCTACTTTTGAAGCCCTTAAGGATGTGATGAGATGAGAGATCTTCTAGTTGAACTTCTCTTCTAGTCTAATTGTACCTACGTGTTAAAATAAACGCGTTAAGCCGGTGAAGGCTTAGTAAGCACTACAAGAATAATTAAATAAGTAATCATAACAAAATATTTTAAACTCAATCAATTGTTGCATATCTACTCAGATATAAGTTTCTTCAACTATGTTTTGCTTTAATAAAATTTAACTTATCTTTTGTAAGGTATAAATCTTACCTTAACACATCAGTAATTCACTTTTGTTCTCATTTCACTTTCTTAGCCCAAAGTAGACTTTATAGAACACACCGGATATACGGAACAGATACAGAGGTGCATTATGATGCACAAGTGAACAGAGAGCACCAATGTGCTAATATCAGAGAGCACTGACGTGCTAATATCAGAGAGCACCAACGTGCTAATATCAGAGAGCACCAACGTGCTAATATCAGAGAGCGCGCTAAAGTTCCTTAATGGCATGCCACTAATATCCCAGTAGTTCTAAATTCCGTCTACTTGGGTATTAAAACTGAATCTCATATATTTAAATAATTCACATAAATAATTCAAAAAGGATAAATAACAATAATTTTAAAATTCTTGTAGTACTTACAACAAAAGGTTGAAGTGATATAAATTCTTCTTCCTTCACTCCTTAACCTTCTCTTTTCCTTTTCCTTCAATTCGGTCCTCTCCTTCCTTTTCTTTTTCTTCAATTTCATATAAACATATAACATTTATATGTTAAAAATAATCAAATAATTTCCTGTACTATTTAATAAAATAAACATGTATTTTATGATGAATTCATGCTTTCTTACTTTTGCTCACATTTCAATTTAATCCTTTACTCATAAACTTATTCAAAGCTGCCCTTTTGTGTCATAGTTACAAAATTATTTATTTCCAGAGCTACAGAACTCCAAATGAAGAACCGCTAATTTTTCTTAAAACTAGGCTCACATATATTCATACCATAAAATTTCCAGAATTTTTGGCTTAGCCAATTAGTACAGTTTATTCATCAAAGTCACCCCTGTTCTGCTGTCTGGCAGTTCTGACCCTTTTTCACTAAAAATTAATTATCTCTTCCTACAGAATTCATATGATGTTCTTGTTTATTTCTATTGAAAATAGACTCATTCAGGATTCTAAACATATAAACTTAAGCCCCTAATTATTTTTCTCCAATTTTTTATGATTTTCCAAAGTCAGAACAGGGGATCCCGAAATCCCTCTAAACCAGTCTTACAAAAATATAAATATCTCAAATTACAGAATTCCTTTGCTTTCCCTGTTTCTTTCATATGAAACTAGACTCAATAAGCTTTAATTTCATATCTCATTCAACTTCTAATTCCACTTCTACGATTTTTGGTGATTTTTCAAAGTTACTCTACTGCTGCTGTCCAAAACAGTTTTCTTATAGCTTATTTTACAATTAAATCCTTTACCCAATCCTAACTTCAAATTCTTTCAATTAAACCACTAATTCATCATTTTATTCATCATATGCTATATTCAACAACTTTAAAACTTCAAAAACTTCAACTTAAATTCATCAAAACTTTGTTCTAAAACTTATAAAGCATCAAAATTAAAAGAAAAGGACTAAATTAACTTACCAATCAAAATTCCAAGCTTCAAACTTCCAATTTTCCCTTTTCTTCTTTCTTTTCTCTTTTTTCTTTCTTTCCCCTGCTCTCTGTTTCGTTTTGCTTCTCTGTTTCTATATCTTTCTATTCTTTTTCCTTTAGTCTATTTATATATATAATAATAAAATATAATAATATAATAATATACTTTATAATTAATATCTAATATATATCTATATCTTTATCTATATACACGTTTTTAACTAAAAAATCTAGGATTTTTTCAGCCTCAACATTTAAAAATGGCATAATTGCCTTTTTAGTCCTTTATACTTTCTTTTAATCTATAATTAAACTTTTGCACCTTTTTCAATTTAATCTTTTTTCTCAAATACTTCTAATTAAGTCAAATTCACCTAAATAAAACCTTATTAAACACACAACTAACTTTGTAAATATTTTTAATAAATATTTTATGAGTCCGTTTACTAAAAATAGAGACCCGATAACTCATTTTCCAATATCCATACTTTTGAGGTCGTTACAATTTCACTCCAAAATTACAAGTGAAAATATACAAATAGGGAGAGAGAACAATGCCTTAAGTAGAGAATGGCAAATTGTGGGATGAAGAAAATGAGAAATGGTTAGGCCTATTTATAGTTGAAGTTCAGGGATCAAACTTGCAAAGTACCTATTCAAATAGGGACCAAAATTGCAATTTTCCCATGCCAAATTTCAACTCAACTTTCTACCTCATTTCTACACTTTCTACCGCCTATTTTTGAAGCCTCCATCTTTGACTTTTCAAAGATGGGTGGTTACCAATATCACCATTAGTGCATCTGTAAGTTACCAAATACTGTATTTAAGAATGGATGTATAAACTAATATCCGAGTTGAAAAATTTATTGAATATTATCTCTTAATAAGGCTACAATCAAGGATAAGTGAAAGGGTTGCAGTGTTGGGAATCAAATTTGGAGGAACACTATCCCTTAAGAATGGTCCTAAGAACTAGTTAGGACAATGTCCAATTTTCTAAGATCTATTGTAAAAGTGATTGCATAATATAATTAGTATAAGATCCGAGTTTGGGCTACAATATGAGAATGGGAAAAGAGTCGTAGATGTTAAATCCAAACTCAAAATTACTTAAAAATTATCTTTTATGAATCAATTAGGATGAGATCCAATTTGTTCAATATTAGAGAAGGAAAGGATTGTAAATGTTAAGATTTGAAATCTCGAACTTATTAAAAAGGGAAAAATAAAAAGCTCGGTTTTGAATGCTTACATTTTCTTAAAATTCGACTTGAGATTATCAATTTCTTCCTTTGAAAGGTCATGGGAGCCTAGCAAACTCCTTAACCTCTTCGTCCTTAGTAAAACCTTGCTGCTCAACACACTGGCTATGGCGGCAGCACGTAGCTTACGACGCGCGTTAAAACTCTGCAATCTCGAAACAACCTCCGCATCTATTTGTTCTTGCTTTGCCGAATCCCCAATGACCCAAGGATGAGCTAGAAGCTGTACATATTGAAAGAAGGCATTTGATTTAATTTGCATTTCTTTTCTCTTTTTTTTTAATTTTTAAATAGTCATTTTTTTTCAAAATCGAAAAAAATCGAAGTAAGTCTAAGCCCTAAGGTGATATTCTTTTTAAATCAATGGTTGTGGTTAAAGTATAGAAAAAAATTGTAGTCATTTGATCAAACCACGTTAAAAGTTGGGAAATTTTATGTGGAACCTCTTAAATCAGCTATAAAATATTGTTCTTTGGAAATTAATTTCACTCCTTTAGTGCCAAAATCAATTGAATAGGTTAAAAAGGTAAACTCATATTTCTCCATACAAATCTTACGTAACATAATCAACGGTGGCAGAGACAAAGTCAAAAAAAAAAAATTAGGGCTGAAATTAAATTTTAATTTTTACGATAATAAAAATACAATTTCACCTTTTGAATAGCCTATATTTTTATAATTTTTAAAAGATTAAATTAAAAATTTATCATTTTAAAGGGGCAAAGTGCAATTTTATCTTTACTAATTTTAAAATATAAAATATTTAAAAATACCTAAATGAATAATTTTTTATTTTAGGGAGACGGGACCTTGCCAACCTGCTAAATACGTCCCTGCTAAAAAGATCTCACTAAAATAAGATTATTATATTATTAAATAGATGCTACCATCCAAATCCATAGACTGTTGCTTCAAATGTTGGGGGAAAAAAGGGGTTAAAAGAAAGGAGATGATATACATACTTGGTCAGCACTAGGTCTTCTATCAGGATCAACTTGCAACAGATTAGAAATCAAATGCTTTGCAGATGAAGAAATGTTCTTCCATGTCCTCTCATCGAAATTGTATTCTCCCTGTCAAGGCATCAACTATTAATTTATTATTCAAATAAATCCAGTGAATTATAAAGAAGGAATGAAAGTAATTAACATACAGCCATGATCATCTGTTGTTTTTGACGATTAGATTGTGCAATAAATGGTGGATACCTGCAAAATATGAATGTAAGGAAATGGCATTACAATTATGGTGTGAATATATTATGTAAATTCAGGAATATGTACATGTTTGCTATATTAGTGTTAATATATGTTAAATTTGGTATTAATTTTTTTAATTTGATATCTGAGTTTAGTTTTAATGTTTAGTTTGATACTTGAGTTTTTTCAATTTGATACTTTGAATTTTTCTTTGTCCAGTTTAGGTACCTGAATTTGGTTTTAATATTCAATTTGATACCTGAACTTTTTTTGTCTCAATTAAGTACCTATATTTTTTTACTCGAGAACATGTGTTTAATACTCATTGGGCCACATAATATCATTTGGTTTGGGAATCAAATTAAACATTGAAGCCAAAATACATGTATCAAAAGAATGTTAGATGCATATATACACATGGTGGAGCAAAGGGCTGACAGTCTCAATGGAAAAATTTCTATTTATACCCTTTATAATTTATAAAATTTTAAATTAGTAATGGTAAAATTGTACTTTGGCCCCACAAAATGATAACAATTTGATTTTGTCTTTTAAAAATTATAAATATATAAACTATTAAAAGGATGGAATTATTTTTTTACTATTGTAAAAATATACAATTTAATTCTGACTCCCCGAAAAAAATTTCTGACTCTGGCACTGTACATTTAGCATGGAAATGAGTTTAGAGTTCAAAAGAATGTTTTGATTTTAGATTATGCAAATATATTTGAAAATGCTTAGTCTTTGAACATGTTTATTGACATATTATCATATGGTATTCTTTTTTGTTCAAAATTATCGAGACAAACATAAATCTAAATAAATAAAAAGAGTTTAATATGAATTTTATTGCTTTACTTTAAAAAATTATAAAGTTAATCATATCTATTCTTTTTTATACAAATAAGAAGCTAATATGCTTCAGCTTACTCGAACCCACATTCTCCTATATTGATAATAATATTCATGCCAATCGAATTAAGACTCCATCAACAATTCCGTGCATATAAATTATTAAACAAATAATTTTTATATATACTATTAATAGTAAATTGTAATAATATTGCTCAATTAGACTTATTTTTCTGATAAATTAAAATAAAAATTTCAATTTTCCTAAAATAAAAAAAAATTCAATCACCAAATAATAATAATAATAATAATAATAATAATAATAAAATTAAAAATTTCGATCAGCGGGAAAGGAAGATTTTGGGAACATACCCTGAAAGCAAGATGTATAAGATGACACCCAAAGACCACATATCGCTCTTTGCTGTGATTTTCCCTTGAGAAAGCGCCTCCGGTGAAACATAATCTATGGATCCAAACAACCCAATAACCGGATCCGTAAATTCCTCCACCGAACTCAATCCAAAATCCATGATCTTCAACGTTGAATCTTTATTTTTATTCAAGAACAAGCAGTTCTCGGGTTTCAGATATCTATGAACAATGTTCGCCTTATGGATCGCCGCTAATCCTCCCGCGATCTGCCGTACCACAGCTGCCGCACCGGCTTCCGAGTACCGTGTTTCCGCCACTATCCGATCGAACAACTCGCCGCCGGAGCACAATTCCAGCACCAAATGAACCCCGGCTTGATCTTCGTAAACGTCGTAGAGATCGATCACGTTCGGATGCGGCGAAACGTTCTCGACGATCTTCCTCATGACGAGGATCTCGTTCGTCAACAGCGCGTCGGAGATGGAAACCTGGTTACGCGTCGGCAATAACGCCGCCATCGAAGCTATTGTTTTCTCGACTCGAGCTCGTGACGGCGTCGTTCCGAATCGTTTCAGTGTTTTAATGGCGACTTGTGTTTTCTCATGATCTGATCCGTTCTTTCTTTTTATACCTTTTCTTACGACTGAGAATCCACCTCGTCCTAGTATATCTAGGATTTCGTATTCTTCTACTAGTCTCGCTTTATCTTGTCCCATGGGGAAATCAATGAAAATGAGATGATTTGAAGAGCTTTCGAGCTTTGTAAAGCAAGCAACAATGGCGGATGAGGTTGAAGCTTGAGGATTCGGTTGCTAAAATAGTCAACATAATCAAGAAATAATAAGGGGAAACGCGGATTGACATCAGCAATTGGCAAACAGTTGATTCATTAGTTTATGTTATAAATTATGAACCAAACTCAGATGGAACCAAAGGAATATATTATAAGGGGAAGTAGCTGATGATGAAGTGACAAAGTTATAGTCAACTATTAACTAACCACTTCTTCTAGAAAATAAAAATAAAAACAAAAACAAAAATTATTTACCGCTATAGGTGCAGTGATAGAAAATATTACACTTTTAAAAATTCGAGATTAAATACTAGAGATAACATTATTAAAAAGAACAATCATAAATCCTAAAGCGATAATCTTTATAAATTATAAAATGAACATATAAGATACTTTAATTTACTAAAAAAAATATACTTATAAAACATTAGGCTCCTCGATTGTTCAATTAAATATTAGTGTTGAAATAATTTAATTCGAATTCTGTTATAATGTTCGTCATTCTCCGTTCCTAGACCAACCCGTTATCCAAGTAAGATCAACTCAATTCTTCTTACTTCAATTATCATGCAGTTCGCTTGCATGGTTTGCCTATATACTTTGTCACCATGTAGACGAATTCATACTTAAGAGGATACATGTTAATCCTGAGAGAGGGTACGTGTCAACATAAAAAGACCTATTTGATTCTAATACGTCACATCAAAATATCGTAACTTATAAATATAGAAATAAATCCTCTCGGGAGAGGAGTACAAATGAATACTCAATAAACTCAAATGAAATTAAACATACAAACTTGAGATCAACTCAAATACACTCCCACAACACAAAATACAATTATAAAATTTGAGGCAAATAAATGAATGTTTTAATATATATAATAATTATATACAAATTATTAAATTAGAAAAAAAAGTTTTTTAAGTTTTTTTTTCAGTGAGAAGTTAGAATAAAAGTTAAAGAATGGAAATAAATAATTAAAAATAGTTAGAACCACCCAAATTTGGGCAGTTGAGTACATTGTTTAGGCAAGCCATGACATATATGTGAGAATATATATATATATATATATATATATATATATATATATTAAAGCATATTGATTAAGCATATATGACTCAGTCAAATGTAAAATCTTATAGATATAGACAAGATAATATTACCATATATAGTGTTTTTCTTATTATGTAAATTTTAAATAAATTTATTATTTTTAATATTTAAAATATGTGGGTATAGACTCAAAGATAATAAATACGGGTTGAACTGCAAATAATATAAAATTTCCAGTATTTGATTAGGAGTCGAATCATATATCTAATTTCGAAAATTCGTTCAAAAAGTAAGAGGGTTTAGACAAAAATATAGATTTGAAAAATAGGTTTAAATAAAAATCAAAACCCATTTTTTAAACAGGCCGAGCCACGAGTAATATCAATTAATTTTTTTAAAAAGTAAGAAATGTTCAAAGCTTTTATTTTTGGTATTTTTCATGGACATTTTAGGGTACACTAGAATTATTCTTTCTAACAATCGTCTCTAAAATTTTCAATATTTCGGATGATATAGAAAATAACCCATCTTAACATATAATTTTAAAAGTCCAATTAAAAGAATAAAAAATTACTGAAACAACTAATCTTGATATTTAATTTTGAAAGAACCAATTAAAAGAAGGGTAAGCTATAAAAATAATTACTTTTGTTTGTTTTAGGTTACATTTTAGTCACTTACGTTATTGTTTTGTTACGAAGTGGCCACTCTACCGTTAAGCTCCGTTACCTCCCTAATGAAGGTCCTACGTGACAATCCAAATGAATTTTAAACACCAACTTGCATGTCCTACGTGGCAGTCCAAATCAAAATTATTTAATTAAAAAACCTATTTTTATCCCAGCAACTGAATATCTCAGTTGGCATTTAAAACCCATTTAAACTGCCACGTAGGATTGTCGTTAGGGAGGTAATGGAGTTTAACAATAAAGTGATCATTTCGTAACAAAACAATAACGTAAGTGACTAAAACATAACATTTCAAATATAAATGACTAAAATGTAACCTAAAACAAACAAAAGTAACTATTTTTATAATTTACCCTTAAAAGAATTGAATAATAGATAAATAATTTAGTGGGTTTAATCTGAACCTTAAACCCAATATAACTAACCAAGGCAATTAATATTGGAGGGGAAATCTCATCATAATTCAATGTTATTAAAATCAAATTGGATGAAGTATCGGTTTGGAGAGATTAATTTGGTGATCTGTAAATAACTTAAGATTAATTAAATTGAATTAAAATAATTAGTTGAGTAGATAATTTTTTTAAACCCTTAAATTGAAAAGTAATACATATTAGTACGTTCGAATTCATGTCTTTTTGTATAGATTTTTTAAATTTTTAATTATTTAACTAAATTAAAGAATTAATGTAACTAATTGAATCGAAAATCGAAAATTTAATGAGCGGTTTAATTCCGAAGGCCTTATCCTTATTCAAAAATATTAGAATATAATATAAAAATAATAAAAATAAATTTAAGAAAAAAATCACATTAAAAAGTGGGCTGGGTTCTAACTGCCCATATTCAAAAGCCTTTCAAGTTATTTGTTGGTTTCAGTGTAAAAACGAAGCATTTCAATTTGCAGTTTCTTAGAGGGAGGCGTGACTGCAGAAGATTAACGAAGAAAACTTACAGAGATCGGATTGAGAGGCAAATTCGAAAAGGAAAAAAATGGAAGATTTTGAGAAGAAGGTTTCAATAAAAGACTCAATGGATATTGAACAAGAAAACAGCAATTGCAGTAAAAGCAATGAAATTCTCAATTTACTTCGCAAATTCCTTGAAATTCAACAGCGTAGAGCTCAGGCTTACTCCAAGCTTAAAACGTAAGCCTTCTTCATTTCTTTTTGCTCCCCAAAAAGAAACCCCTAAATTTGATTTGGATTTGATGGTTCGTTTGGATTTGTTTAAATCCATTCTTTTATTCATAACTATTTCTTGGGGTTCGCTAATCAATACTAGTTTTAAATTGCTAAAAATCAGGGAAAACATCCATGAATAGTGAATCCATGCGTCTAGTAGTTCTTGAAATCCCTCCCTTGGGGTTTAATTTTTTTTTTCTTATTTGTATATATTTTGGTGGTAAATAAGTGATTCCATGCGCCTAATTAGAACCTGGGTTTTTCAGTATGAAATGCATGTACTTATACTAACGCTTACTTAAGCTTTATCTTGAAATGAAAAGAGTAAGAATAGGAAATTGTTTATAAAACGTTTCTTACGGCTGATAATTCATATATTCATGTTGTTTTCGTGTTGGAGTGATAAGAATGTACTTTGAACATGTATGATTTTGAATTCCTTAAATTTGGAAAGTCATGTATTTGTGTTGTTTTCGTGTTTAAGGTATTATATACTTCTAAAATTTTTATGGACATCTGCAAGAATAGGAAATTGTTTGTAAAAGGTTTCTTCGATGCTTAATGAACCATTTTCATGGCATAAATTGTGTCCTTGAGTGATGAGAATGTACGTTGTGTAAGTCCCATATCGTGTTCTTTAGACCTGGTGATCTTTGTTTTATGTTGTATTCATGGCATAAAGTATTATTCTCGTAGAAATGCTTTATTTAGTTTGGAATTTTATAATATATAAACTTTACTTTTACTTTAATTATCTTTTCTTTTAAGAAGTTCTTTACTTCTTTGAATTGGAATATTTTCGGATCAAATTTTTTTGAGTATATCATACATTTGATGCATTAAAAAAATTTAACTATGATATAAAAATTAAGACTAAAGGATCTTTAAAGCCCTTAAACAAATCAATTAAACTCTCTCACTTTTTTAGCATCCAATTGAGTCATTGAATGTTAAAATTTCAATTTATTAAGCATTTAACAGTTAAAGAGTATGGAGGTTGTTTTCGCTACGTGATACACAAGCATTGTGTCATGTGGCGAAATATGGTATTTTATATTAAAAATTGTAAAAAAATATAAAAATATATACAAATTTAAAATATTATAAATTTATAAAAATATATAAAAGTGAAAAAATTATAAAGATATATTATAAATAAAATAAATAAAATGTAAACATTATTAAAAAATTGCAAAACAAAAATAAACAATAATACTACGACAAAATTGAAAATTTTTATAATTTAATAATCCAAACAGAAAGATGCTAATAATTGATGGTTTTTTTGTAGTATTTCCCCTTTAAGTAGACAAAGTAAAGTCGGTGCTTGAAATCAAGCAAAGCACAATACTTTAAATTTCTTTGTACTTTAGCATCTCAAGCTTGCAACTTACTCATGCATATACCTTTCTTCCTACAATTTATGGTAATATGCCTTGTTTTTAATTAGTTATTATATGAAAGGATATTTGCTACTCTTTATTTAGTTTTACTTATCTTTCTTCTCAATAAATTTCTGCTCAAAAAAAAGTATATAAATGAAAAAAATATTAAAATTTGAAAAAAAAAATTAAAAAGCATTAAAATTAAAATTTAAAACTATAAAAATTATGAAAATTATCTAAAATATAAAAATTTATTTAAAATATTATAAATATAGAAAAGTGAAAATATTATAAAAAAGTTTAAAAATTAGATGAATTACAAAAAGGGTAAACTATCAAAATAGTCATTTTTGTTTACCTCAGGTTACATATTAGTCACTTACGTTAACGTGTTGTAACATTTTAGACACTGAACTGTTAATTGTCGTTAACGGTGTAATGGTATGCTGACGTGGCACATTAAATTGTCATTTCAAAATTTTTTTTGGCTAAATTTTACAATTGGTCCCCATATTTTTTGTTTTGAGCAATTTAATTTTTTTCATTTTGGTCCCATAAAAAAGTTTTAACATATGGAAATAAAAGAATAAAGGAGGGAGGAAAACAGAGGGAGAAGAAGAGAATGAAAAAAAAAGGGGAAAGTTCAAAAAACATAAAATAAAACAATTAAATTGCTCAAAACGAAAAAAAATATAGTGACCAATTATATAATTTAACCTAAAATTTTCATTTGAAATAATGATTTAACGTGTCACGTCAACTTATTATTACCTCGTTAACAGAAATTAACGTTCAGTGATTAATATGTTATAATACGATAACGTAAGTGATTAAAAAACATCAAAGTTATAAAAAATATATACAAATTGTAAACATATATAAAAGTGAAAAAATTACAAAAAAATATATATAAATGAAAAAAATTAAAATTTAAAAAGTACTAAAATTAAAATTTAAAACTATAAAATTATGAAATATTTTAAAATATAAAAAATTATTTAAAATATTATAAAATATAGCATTTCAAAAATAAATGGTTAAAATATAACCTGAGACAAATAATTTGCCCTTATAAAAATAATACAGCATTGTAACAATTATGAAAAAAAATGAAAATTATAGAAAAGTATTAATAAAATATTATAAAAAGGCATAAAAATTTTAGAAAACACAAATTAATTTTGAAAAAATAAAAAATTTAAAATTTAAGTAAATAACAAATTGAAGTTATTTGTAATTCTTTTTTTGTAATTTTAGCCACTTTTCAATTTTCTTAATTCTCATAACACAATAAACTTGATTTACCATTTTTTTAAACAGCTTTTCAAATCTTAATCCATCTAATATGTTTTTAAAAAATTTAAGTAAATAACATCATCTCTTCCTTTTTACTTTTAACAATATTTGTTTCTAATCTACTTCTTCACTTTTTTAATGTGATCCTATTTCTTTTTTACAAGTTAACGCATTGAAGATAGTCAGCATAAAATGAGACATCTTAGTCTTAAACCACACCTCCTCCAACTACCATTTCTCCATCATTCCTCCTTTTTATCTTTATCCCTTCTTTTCTTTCCTTCCTTCCTTTTATCTCCTCCATTTCTCACAAACTCACTAATCAATGGAGATGGATAATGAGAATGAGAAACATCCCTCGCTGCAACAGATTACCCATCCTTTTCACAAGCAACATCCCTTGGTGCTACTGGCAGAGCAAAGCAATGAAGCTCTCAAAGCTTACTGCCATGGATGTGGGGAACTGCTTTCAGCTCCATGCTTCTCTTGTATTCATTGCAATTATCACCTTCACAAGCAATGTGCAGAGGCACCCCGTGAAATTCCTAATCACCCTCTCCATCCGCAGCACGAAGAATCTGGTCTTTCTCTTCAACAAAGGCCAAGTTTTTATGTATATGGTTGTGCATTATGCAAGGAAAAACGTAACATGTTTTTTTATGAATGTAACCCATGTTATTTTTCCATTGACATCAAATGTGCTCATTTATCTTCTTCATATAAGTTTAACCAACAGCCCAAACTTGACATCCACCCGCATCCATTGACCGTCATAGAAAGTCCCATGGCCATAGATGTATTCAAAAGATTGAACTGCTGCTGGTGTCATGAACCATTGATAGATCCTACATATTTTTGTTTTGATTGTCCATCATTCATCATTCACAAGAAATGCGTTGATGAGCATACTTTTCTTAAGCATCCTTTTCATGAAGAACATCTCTTGGTGTTAGTGGCAGAGCAAAGCAATGAAGCTCTCAAAGCTTACTGCCATGGATGTGGGGAACTGCTTTCAGCTCCATGCTTCTCTTGTATTCATTGCAATTATCACCTTCACAAGCAATGTGCAGAGGCACCCCGTGAAATTCCTAATCACCCTCTCCATCCGCAGCACTCAGACGAAGGTCTTTTCCTTCGACGAAGGCCACATCCTGATGATGACCTGGTATATGGTTGTGCATTATGCAAGGAAAAACGTAACATGTTTTTTTATGAATGTAACACATGTTATTTTTCCATTGACATCAAATGTGCTCATTTATCTTCTTCATATAAGTTTAACCAACAGCCCAAACTTGACATCCACCCACATCCATTGACCGTCATAGAAAGTCCCATGGCCATAGATGTACTCAAAGAATCCAACTGCTCCTGGTGTCATGAACCTTTGACAAATGTTGTATCTTTTTGTTCTGAGTGTCCATTTTTTATCCTTCACAAGAAATGTCTTGATGAATTACCTACAAAAATTAATCACCCTTCCTATCACTTGCACCCTATTTTTCTTAACCGTAGTGATAGTGGTTTTTTTTGCAACCTATGCCAAAAGCAACATTCTGGACGTTTTTATGGTTGTTCTCTTTGCCATTTTAACATCAATATTGGATGTGCTCTTCCAATGTCCATTGTTGAAGGTAAAAGCCGCCATCAACACCCATTCACATTATTTCGAAGACTAGGTTCATTCATTTGTGATGCATGTGGCACTGAGGGAAATTCTGTTTCTTATATATGTTCCACATGTAACGTCATGGTCCATAAGAAATGCACTTCACTCCCACATATTATCAAATTTTCTCGACATGATCACTGCATTTTTCACAAATATTTTCTTGAAGATCTTACAAAGCAAGATTGCAAGATTTGTTTCAATGAAGTCAAACTAGATCGTGGGAGTTACTCTTGTGGGAAGCCAGGTTGCAATTACGTTGTCCATGTGAATTGTGTCTTAGAGAGAGAAGATTTGTACGAGGTAATTGAGGATGAAAAGCAATGGGAGGAGCTTTATGAAAAATCTATGCAGTCTTCCATCATTCGTGTTATTGAGGTGAATGAAGCTGGGGAAGCTACAAAGATTCAACATTTCAGTCATCAACATTGCTTGGTGTTAGCAGACAAGATGGAGGAGGAAATTGATAGAAAATGTGACGGGTGCATGCTATCTATCTCAACTCTCTTCTATTATTGTTCAGAATGCCCCTTTTTTCTTCATAAAACCTGTGCTGAATTGCCAAGAATCAAGCAACATTGGTTTCTTCAAGACAATGCCAACCTCAATTTCAAAGACTGTCAGTTCTGTAACTTTTGCAAGCGAAGTTGTAGTGGTTTCTTCTACGAAGTTGGAAGATATTTGGATATCTGCATAAGGTGTACTAAAGTTGCCGATATCATTGAATGTGAAGGACACCAACACTTCCTCTTTTTTGATTTCAAATGCAATGAGAAATGTAATGGTTGTGGCGTTGATAACTACTATGGTGCATTCAGATGTGGAGTGTGCAGATTTGCCTTGGATTTTGGATGTTTAACATTACCACATTCAGCTCTTCACAAAATTGATGAACACATGCTAAAGCTTACTTATGATGATGATAAAGAGCAAAGTTATTGTGATATCTGTGAACAAGAAAGAGATCCAAGCCTTTGGTATTATTCCTGTTCAATCTGCAATACTTTTGCTCATACAGAATGTGTTCTTGGAAAATTTCCATTTCTCAAGGATGGGATCAGATTTTCTTCTTATTATGAGCATAATCATCATCATCATCTTAAATTTTTTAGGAAGGCCGAGGGCTACCTTGAATGCTTTGATTGTGGTAAGCTTTGCCAAGAAGAAATTCTCAAATGTGAAGAGTCTGCATGCGACTATATTGTCCATTATGAATGTTGCAAGTATCGAGTTTAAAGCTTTGTGGTAAGTAATTTGGATGATTAAAGAGCTATTTTTTTTTAAAAAATCATCAATGCTATTATTATTTCATGATTTTATTTTCATTATTAACATTTGTTCTAATTGTCTACGTGGCTGCAGATGTGTTTTGCTCAAATCGAAAGCATCAGAGGTTTTATCCGATCCAAGGAGTTCAAAAAGGATTTGCCATTTCATGCCTACTTCTTGGATGAAAAGATGCTCAAATTGTAAGTGTGATTTGGTTGAAGTGTTGCTTTGTTTAAGATATGTTTGGGTTTGAATGATTTGAATTGAATATTAGTTTGGAGTTGAATGCTTTGGTTGTGGTAAACTTTGCCAAAGAGAAATTCTCAAATGTGAAGAGTCTACATGCGACCATATTGTGCATTATGAATGTCGGAATTACGGAGTTTAAAGCTTTGTGGTAAGTACTTTGGATGATTAAATAGCTATTATTTTTTAAAAAATCATCAATGCTATTATTATTTCATGATTTTATTTTCATTATTAACATCTGTTCTAATTGTCTTCATGGTTGCAGATGTGATTTGCTCAAATGGAAGGCATCAAAAGTTTTATCCGATCCAAGGAGTTCACAAAGGATTTGCCATTTCATGCTACTTCTTGGATGAAAAGATGCTCAAATTCAAAGTGTGATTTTGTTTAAGAATTTTTATGTAGATGCTCCAAATTAAGTCTTTCAGTTAACTATTTTCTTCTTTAATAACATTAATAGTTGAAATCAATTGATGACGATGCTTTACTTTTATAACAAATAAACTTTACTTTTAATTTAATTATCTGTTTTTTAAAGAAATTCTTTACTTCTTGAATTGGTATGCTTTTGGATCAAATTCTTTGAGTATATCATACATTTGATGCGTTAAAAAAATTTAACTATGATATAAAAATTAAGACTAAAGGATCTTTAGAGCGCTTAAAAAAATCAATTATACTCTCATACTTATTTTGCATCCAATTGAGTCATTGACGTTAAAATTTCAATTTATTGAGGTTATTTTCGCCACGTGATGCACAAGCATTGTGTCCTGTGACGAAATATGGTATTTTATATTAAAAATTGTAAAAAATATAAAAATATTATAAATTTATAAAAATATATAAAAGTGAAAAATTATAAATATATTATAAAATAAATAAAATAAAATGTACAAATTAAATATTTTCATTAATTACTTTCCCTTTTTTGATAAATAATTACTTTATGCTTTGATTACATTAATCGTTAAACTCAATTGATGGGTCAATTAGATATATAAGAATATATAAATAACAAATTCTTATGATTTTCGATTGTTATTCATGTATTTATGGCATGATTAAGTAATCTTAAACCCATAAAGAACTAAAGTAGTTTCTAATTTTGCAAATAATAAAAAAAAGAACAATATTTACTTTAATAAAGAAAGCAAAGTATTAATGTTGTAGAAATGCTTTACTTTGTTTGGAATTTTTTATAATATAAACTTTACTTTGAATTTAATTATTTATTTTTTCTAAGAAATTCTTTTTTTTTTGAATTGGTATGTTTTTGAATCAAATTTTTGAGTATATCATATATTTGATGCATTAAAATAAATAGATATTTGAATTATTTGTTATGTAAATCGTTTGCGCAATGTTAATTAAGTAATTAAAATATGTGTTATTGTATATATTAATGAAACACCAATTTTGGTTCATGCTAAATGCTTTTCTACTACACTTGTTTGTTCGCATATTTATTTTTATATGAAATTTTGAATACAACATTAATCGTTGAAATCAATTGATGGCAATAAAATCTAAGTAAAAAAACTAATAATTATTAAAATAACAAAAAGTATATGTAAATTACAAAAAATAAAAATTTTAAAATTATGAAAAAATATTTAAAATATATAAAATTATTTAAAATGTTAATAAAAATATTTAAAAATTATGGTCATACTGAATGTGTTCTTGGACAAGTTCCATTTATCAAGGATGGGATCAGATTCCTTGTTCTAGGCATTATCATCATCATCATCTTAAATTTTTTAGGAAGGCCGAGGGTTTCCCTGAATGCTCTCATTGTGGTAAGTTTTGCCAAGAAGAAATTCTCAAATGTGAAGAGTCTGCATGCGACTATATTATCCATTGGAGATGTTTGTGGTAAGTAATTTGGATGATTAAAGAGCTGTTATTTTTTTTAAAGATCATCAATGCTATTATTCTTTCATGATTTTATTTTCATTATTAACACCAATTTTAATTGTCTACTTGATTGAAGATGTGGTTTGCTCAATGGGAAGCATCAGAGGTTATCCGACCCAAGGAGTTCACAGAGTATTTGCCATTTCATGCCTACTTCTTGGATGAAAAGATGCTGGAATTGTAAGAGTGATTTGGTTGAAGTGTTGGTTTGTTTAAGATTTGTATGGGTATGAATGATTTGAATTGAAAATTAGGTTGGAGTTGATGTATGATTTGTTGGAGTGTGTAAGATTTGATTTCAATATGATTGTGTGATTTATTGGATTTGAATTATGAAAATGAATAGTTATTTGAATGATTTGGGCAATGTTAATTAAGTAATTAAAATATGTGTTATTGTATATATTAATGAAACACCAATTTTGGTTCATGCTAAATGCTTTTCTACTACACTTGTTTGTTTCGCATATATTTATTTTTATATGAAATTTTGAATACAACATAATTATATGAAATAAAAACTTAATTTCAAAATATTCAATATCCATTCCAATCAACTACATTTCATCACTTATCACTTGTGTCTATTTAATTTAATTTTATTTTATTATATGATTAACATTTGTTTTTAATATTTAAAAAGAATATTTAGTTATTTATGTGACATACACGTGAATTTTAATACCACATTACTAACATTTTATAAATATTTATAAAAATATTTCCTATCATATAATATTCATGCAAATATATTGAAATAAATTTCCCTTTAAATCGGATTTATGGTTGCGAATCCATTGTTCCGATAACCTTGAATTTAGGCCATTACATATTCAAAATTTTATTTTTTTACAAACAACTACGTTTCATCACCTCTATATGTCTAACACTCGCGAGATTAGACTCTTTGCTTTTCCATCTAAGATTTAGACAACTTTCTCCTAAGTTTTCTTCCTAAAACTTAAGACAATACTGAAGTAACACTCTTGATTTTCCACTCAACACACCCAAAGAAACATTCTTTAATGAACAAGATTAAGTGCTCTCAGATCAATACATCATCTATATAAGTCTCCTCAATTTATAAAGAATCAAGACTTTCTTATCAATTACAATCAATCTCAATCTCCCCATAAAACTAGCATGACTACTATTTAAGAGGATATCTTCAACGAGCTCAAGATAAGTATTGGATATGTTAATATAAAACAGTTTGGATGTTAAGAATGGGTTTGCAGTCATTTCATGCCTACTTCTTGGATGAAAATATGCTCAAATTGTAAGTGTGATTTGGTTGAAGTGTGATTTGGTTGAAGTGTGATTTGGTTGAAGTGTAATTCTTTTTTTTTGTTGTAATTTTAGCCACTTTTCAATTTTCTTAATTCTCATAACACAATAAACTTGATTTACCATTTTTTTAAACAGCTTTTCAAATCTTAATCCATCTAATATGTTTTTAAAAAATTTAAGTAAATAACATCATCTCTTCCTTTTTACATTTTACAATATTTGTTTCTAATCTACTTCTTCACTTTTTTAATGTTATCAAATGAGACATCTTACTCTTAAACCACACCTCCTCCAACTACCATTTCTCCATCATTCCTCCTTTTTATCTTTATCCCTTCTTTTCTTTCCTTCCTCCCTATTATCTCCTCCATTTCTCACAAACTCACTAATCAATGGAGATGGATAATGAGAATGAGAAACATCCCTCGCTGCAACAGATTACCCATCCTTTTCACAAGCAACATCCCTTGGTGTTAGTGGCAGAGCAAAGCAATGAAGCTCTCAAAGCTTACTGCCATGGATGTGGGGAACTGCTTTCAGCTCCATGCTTCTCTTGTATTCCTTGCAATTATCACCTTCACAAGCAATGTGCAGAGGCACCCCTTGAAATTCCTAATCACCCTCTCCATCCCCTGCACGAAGGATGGGGTCTTGCTCTTCAACAAAGGCCAAGTTCTTATTTCCGGGTATATGGTTGTGCATTATGCAAGGAAAAACGTAATATGTTTTTTTATCAATGTATAGCATGTTGGTTTTCCATTGACATCAAATGTGCTCATTTATCTTCTTCATATAAGTTTAACCAACAGCCCAAACTTGACATCCACCCACATCCATTGACCGTCATAGAAAGTCCCATGGCCATAGATGTACTCAAAGAATTGAACTGCCACTACTGTCATGAACCATTGATAGATGCTACATATTTTTGTTTTGATTGTCCATCATTCATCATTCACAAGAAATGCGTTGATGAGCATACTTTTCTTAAGCATCCTTTTCATGAGGAACATCTCTTGGTGTTAGTGGCAGAGCAAAGCAATGAAGCTCTCAAAGCTTACTGCCATGGATGTGGGGAACTGCTTTCAGCTCCATGCTTCTCTTGTATTCTTTGCAATTATCACCTTCACAAGCAATGTGCAGAGGCACCCCTTGAAATTCCTAATCACCCTCTCCATCCCCTGCACGAAGAATCTGGCCTTTTCCTTCGTCAAAGGCCACATCCTTGGGTAGATGGTTGTGCATTATGCAAGGAAAAACGTAACATGTTTTTTTATCAATGTAAAGCATGTTGGTTTTCCATTGACATCAAATGTGCTCATTTATCTTCTTCATATAAGTTTAACCAACAGCCCAAACTTGACATCCACCCACATCCATTGACCGTCATAGAAAGTCCCATGGCCATTGATGTACTCAAAAGATTCAACTGCCCCTGCTGTCATGAACCATTGATAGATGCTATATATTTCTGTTCTGACTGTCCATTCATCATTCATAAGAAATGCCTTGATGAGTTGCCCACTAAAATTAATCACCCTTCCCACCACATACACCCTCTGTTCTTTAATCGTAGTGATGATGTTAGTTTTTGCAACCTATGCCAAAAGCAACATTCTGGACCTTTTTATGGTTGTTCTCTTTGCCATTTTAACATCAATATTGGATGCGCTTTGTTGAGGTCCATTATTGAAGATAAAAGAAGCCATCAACATCCATTCTCCTTGCTTTGGAGACAAGGTTCATTCGTTTGTGATGCATGTGGTACCGAGGGAAATTATATTTCTTATATATGTTTGAAATGTTATATTGTAGTCCATAAGAAATGCACTTCACTCCCACGCATTATCAAATTTTCACGACATGGTCACTGCATTTTCCACAAATATTTTCTTCAAACACAAGAGCTTACAAAGCAAGATTGCAAGATTTGTTTCAATGAAGTGAAACTAGATCGTGGGAGTTACTCTTGTGGGAAGCCAGGTTGCAATTACGTTGTCCATGTGAATTGTGTCTTAGAGCATGATCATTTGTACGAGGTAATTGAGGATGAAAAGCAATGGGAGGAGCTTTATGAAAAATCTATGCAGTCTTCCATCATTCGTGTTATTGAGGTGAATGAAGCTGGGGAAGCTACAAAGATTGAACATTTCAGTCATCAACATTGCTTGGTGTTAGCAGACAAGATGGAGGAAATGGATAGAAAATGTGACGGGTGCATGCTATCTATCTCAACTCTCTTCTATTATTGTTCAGAATGCCCCTTTTTTCTTCACAAAACTTGTACTGAATTGCCAAAAATCAAGACTCATTGGTTTTGTAAATACGAAGCCACCCTCTATTTCAAAGGCTCCAAGAGATGTGAGTTTTGCTTGCGATATTGTAGTGGTTTCTTCTACAATATAGGAGGAGCTTGGGATATGTGCATAAGGTGTGCTAAAGTTGCTGATATCATTGAATGTGAAGGACACCAACACTCCCTCTTTTATGATTTCAAATGCAATGAGAAATGTAATGGTTGTGGCGCTGATAACGAAGATGGTGCATTCAGATGTGGAAAGTGCAAATTTAGTTTGGATTTTCGATGCTTAACATTACCACATTCAACTCTTCACAAAATTGATGAACACATGCTAAAGCTTACTTATGATGATGATAAAGAGCAAAGTTATTGTGATATCTGTGAACAAGAAAGAGATCCAAGCCTTTGGTATTATTCCTGTTCAATTTGTGATACTTCTGCTCATACCGAATGTGTTCTTGGACAAGTTCCATTTCTCAAGGATGGGGTCACAATTCCTTATTATTATAATCACAATCATCATCATGATCTTAAATTTTTTAGGAATGCCGAGGGTTTCCCTGAATGCTCTCATTGTGGTAAATTTTGTCAAGAAGAAATTCTCAAATGTGAAGAGTCTACATGCGACCATATTGTCCATTACAAATGTCGATTTAAAGCTTTGTGGTAAGTAATTTGGATGATTAAATAGCTATTATTTTTTTAAAAAATCATCAATGCTATTATTATTTCAAGATTTTATTTTCATTATTGACACCAATTTTAATTGTCTAGGTGATTGAAAATGTGATTTGCTCAAATGGAAAGCATCAGAGGTTTTATTCGATCCGATCCAAGGAGTTCACAAAGGATTTGGCATTTCATGCCTACTTCTTGGATGAAAAGATGGTGAAATTGTAAGAGTGATTTGGTTGAAGTGTTGGTTTGTTTAAGATATGTTTGGGTATGAATGATTTGAATTGAAAATTAGTTTGGAGTTGATGTATGATTTGTTGGAGTGTGTAAGATTTGATTTCAATATTATTGTGTGATTTATTGGATTTGAATTATGAAAATGAATAGTTATTTGAATGATTTGGGCAATGTTAATTAAGTAATTAAAATATGTGTTATTGTATATATTAATGAAACACCAATTTTGGTTCATGCTAAATGCTTTTCTACTACACTTGTTTGTTTCGCATATATTTATTTTTATATGAAATTTTGAATACAACATAATTATATGAAATAAAAACTTAATTTCAAAATATTCAATATCCATTCCAATCAACTACATTTCATCACTTATCACTTGTGTCTATTTAATTTAATTTTATTTTATTATATGATTAACATTTGTTTTTAATATTTAAAAGAATATTTAGTTATTTATGTGACGTACACGTGAATTTTTACGTAGATGCTCCAAATTAAGTCTCTCAGTTAACTATTTTCTTTTTTAATAACATTAATCATTGAAATCAATTGATGACAATAAAATCTGAGTAAAAAAACTAATAATTATTAAAATAATTATTATGATCACATTTCCTTATTATGATCACAAGCATCATCATGATCTTAAATTTTTTAGGAAGGCCGAGGGTTACCTTGAATGCTTTCATTGTGGTAGGCTTTGCCAAGAGAAGAATTCTCAAGTGCGAAAAGTCTACATGCAACCATATTATTCATTGCAAGTGTCTGAATTACCGATTTTAAAGCTTTGTGGTAAGTACTTTGGATGGATTAAAGAGCTATTATTTTTTTAAATATTATCAATGCAATTAATTGTTCTTATTTCATGATTTTATTTTCATTATTAACTTCGCTCAACTGGAAAGCACTAGAGGTTTTATTCAATCCAAAGATTTCACAAAGGATTTGACATTTCATTCCTACTTTTTCGATGAAGGATGCTCAAATTTTAAGTGTGTTTTGATTTAAGTATTGCTTTGTTGAAAATTTGTTTGGGTTTGTATGATTTGAATTCACTATTACTTTGTGATTCATCTATGATTTATTTGAGTTTGTAAAATTTAATTTCAGTATTATTTTGTAATTTATTGGATTGGAAATATGAAAATTAATAATTATTTGAATTATTTCTGCAATTGTAATTAATTATTTAAACTATTGTTTTACCCCATATATAATAAAACTTTTGGAAGCCAACATTTCCCTTCATGCTGCACTTGTTTATTTTGCATATATTTATTTGAGAAATATAAATATATGAAGTTTTTAATACAATAACATAAAAAAGTTAGGGAAATTATGTAAATATGAAGCTGAATTGAGTTCAATCTCAACTATAAATAAAGTTAATTCCAATATTAGGCCCCTTGCTAGAGTGAAATGTTCAATTGGACATCTTAATTTCAAAATTATAAATAAAAATCTGCATGGTACAATTCACATTCAGAACCATTTGAAGAAAAAATTATTTATTTTATAAATTTTTATAAAGTTCATAATGTCAAAATTTATTTATTTTCATGAGCTTGATGGCAGCATAGGAATTGAGGATACAGTACCACTTAAGTAAATAAAAGTTAAAAAGGAACTAAACAAAGATTATTCATTGAATGATATAAGAGTGTTTGCTTCAACTTGTCTCACTCAACACCATCACCTAAACGAAAATAATCACCCAAAAAACTTTTTATGTTATACAATCAATATAACGTATCACATTGAAATATTTTGGACAGATTGACAAACTTGAGGGGCATCTTAGCAATTAGTTGCAGGAACAAAATTGCAGTTCAATGCTGCTGCTGTTGTTGCGGATAATCATTGGGGTCTCTAAAGCACATTGGCCATCAACATGCCTCAAAAGTCAGTCATATGTATTAACAACACAAAGTCGGAAGTAGCAGATCCACTCACCAAAATGGTTTTCAATTTTAAGATTCATTCATAGGTTACTTACTAATGTCCTTGAAAAAGCATGGATCATCAAAGTTCAGGCCAAAGCACCACCCACGTCCGCAATGAGCGGAGGGACAAAATTGTAACCTTCAAGAGTCTGCTCAAAGATGTGACCCAATTTTACTAACTTTTCCTGCAACAACAACGTCATGGGAAAAAGAGATGACTTCGATTATCAGCAGATTTCGACTATTCCAGTTTTCCAATGCCTGTGCATATTTTGGCGTTCCCTCCAACACAATGCTACAAGCTCTTTACCTAAAACAAATATTTTCTCACTGAAATTGCAACAATTCTAGCTACACAACATTGATTAGCTCGCACCAAGTGATCCATGTCTCCAAATTATACACAACGCTCGAAGAAGCCATTTCATAAGCATTGGTGCTTGGCAAACTTCGTCGGCACTTTGCACCACTAAATAGTTTAGGGGAATTTGCAAAATGAAGAATAACAAGTTAATTAAAAAATGAGCAGCATACCTCATCAAATGCCGCACCAATGATTTGAAGGCCAACTGGAAGGCCAACAGCTCCCCCTTCAACAAATCCGCATGGCAAAACCAATGCAGGTAAGCCCATCAAGTTAACATTCACCTGAATATGGATATGGAATCTCAAAATGGGACAAGGGCAAATATATTATTTCAACTATTCTACCACCTTTGAAAAAGTGAAATGGAATTACTTGCAATAAAGAAGAAAAAATATGACACAACAAATGAGGCCAGAACAATGCAGGGAAAGCCACAACCTTAACTATATATATTCTTAACCAGCCAAACATTCATGTACTAGTTCAAAGCTGTGGAGCAATGACTTAAATAAGATAATTGCAGCACCTAAATGTTCTTACCGTCATAATATCTCTGCCATACATTGCCAATGGGTCATTCTTCTTCTCACCTGCAAGCATCATAATCAACTTTGTAATTCAATGTTTACCGTTAATGAACATCCATGCATGAGTCATAACACCCCTTGCACTATCATGCAAAGAAGGAACAGAAAATAGATTAGACAAACAAGTAAAATAAGAAAAACAGCAATTCAACTAGCATACCAATCTTATATGCAGCGGACAGAGCTGCAGGTGAAATCAGGATGTCATTTTCATCCAATGCTGCCTTGAAGCTTTTCCGAAACACTTATATAATCATGAATGTTTTTCTTTAATAGCAATGCTCCTAAAAGAATCACGTGTTTGAGCATATGACAAGTAAAATGGTCAAATTAACATACACATTCAAAATTATATATAAGGTTAATTACATATTTGGTACCCTTACTACAGTCAAATGTTAAATTGGGCACCTTAACTTCAAAATATCCAACAATGGACTCAAATTTTGAGTCTGTTTAGCAGATTGGACATACAACTAACTATATTCGCTGAAAAATGTGTAGCACATGTCATCACATGGCTCTGATATTAAGGACACATCACATTTTCCAGAACGCAGTTAGTAGAATGTATAATCTGGGTAATGAGAAACAAAGTTTGAGTAACATATTGCACATTTTAGACTTAAGCTACCAAATAGAACATTTGACCATAGTTGGGTACCAGATATGTGATTAACCCTTACAAATAAATTGAGTGACCAAAAAATCACTTACACAGGAATACCAATGGAAAACCAAGAGATCGCTAGAGACTATAGATTAACTTTGTGATTTAAAATACCAATACTTTAATTGCTGAAAGAAAATAATTACTCGAATAAAAAATTTAATTTGAACATCAAAAAGTTGTTTTGTGCATCTACAACAGCTATTAAGAATTTTAGCAGCTGAACATTTTGACTTTAAGGTGACACATTAGATTTTATGAGAAGGCAATTACAGGTATATTGCTAGCCAGTTATGCATCTTCAGATTAGGACCCTGTAAGGGATTCTTTTGGTTAAGTGAGGAAACGTTACAAATCAGTAAAATGGAGTGTCGTGGAGAGATGGAAGAGAAGAAGATCGGAGTAGACTCTAAAAAGTAAATACAGTGGCGATGGAAGCAACAGGGGCTGAGAAAAGTGAGTTACTGTGGTTGTAAAAAATAATAGCAAGTGAGTTGCAAGGAGAGTTTTAGAGTGCTTCAGTTTGCCAAAAGATCAAAAGTCCCCTAAATGATAACTTTGGATTTTCTATTTATAGCCTTTCCAAAGTAGTTACCGCAACTAACGGTTATGAAAAAAGTCAAATATTTTATTGAACATGAGAGAGATGTGAGTTAATTCACAAGAACGTGTAATGAATTATTGGGTAATGGGAATGGATGGCATCACGTTCATGTTGCTTGTAGTGAGAAATGGGAGAGCAGTCATGAAAATAGTAGATATAATGGTAGTTTAGTGGATGTTACACTTATGTAACTCATTTTACCAAGGAGAGAGCTACTTGCAAACTTAAGTGCAAATGCACACTTTGATCAACGAGGAGAGGAAGAGAAACAAAAAAAAAAAAAAAACTTGTACTCCAAAGAAAGGTTAAGAAGTAGAATTCTTAACAATATATGTATCTAAAGCCTCCAAGCCATGCTCTCCAAGACATCCTGACAGTGGAGCAAACCTAAGAATTCTGCCGACCTTCTTAAGCTTAGCTCCACAGTCTTCTCAACAAGGAGTGGTCTGAAAGGAACAATATTTCCTGACACTACTATTGACAGAAGCGTTAACAACCAAGGACGAGTATCTACAGACCCATAAGATAATCAAAGTAAAGATGTATTTACTGTAATAGGAATGACACCTGTTGAGCACGTTTGTAATATGCATCATAATATAAAGCGCATATGTTCCCATTAATATTCTCATTTTGACCTGCACAAATTGAAATGCATTCATGTCAAAATTCCAGATTGCTATAACTAATATAACACTAAATTTCTCAACAGTGAACTCATAGACAGACCTCTGATCCAAATCCTTTAGCCCTCGATTCTTCATAAAGGGCATTTAGCTCATCAGATGAAGCTTGATTCCCATATCTGGATTTATTGAAAATCAAGGAAAACCATGGAATAGTAATTAGTTCCAAACTAGCATTTATCCATCTGCATAATGCATGCTTGAAAATGGAAAAACATTCCGTAGCATGTCACCTGACACCATCATATCTTGATAAGTTTGAAGATGATTCTGATGATGCAAGAATATAGTAAGCTGGTAAACCAAGAGAGAACGATGGCAATGAAACCTGCAATAGTTTCAAAAGAATAATGACCATGTAAAACCAATATGCATTGGATTCCACACACACACATAAGAAAAAAATGAAGCCCGTGGCACTTTTAAATTACACCTCTTTCAAAACACATCCTAGTTGTTCCAGATGAGCTGCAGCACCCTGTATTGCTGATTTAACTCCAGGATCAACACCAGCATCAACAGTTTCACGGATAAGACCGACCCTTAACCCCTCTAATGGTCTGGATTTCAAAGAACTTGCAGAAGTGAATTGAGAAGTGATGTCAGGCACCTCCTGAAAAGCAATATTCTTACACAATTAGGCCATATATTAAAGCAATAAGGCTAAAAATAAATAATGCTAAAATGTCTTCAACTCAAAGTAGACGGAAAGAGCCAAAGTAGCAGTCACGGTAATCAAAGTCTAAGATTCTATAGCATGGTACAATCATTAATGCGACTAAATGCCAAAGAGAAGAGAAAATATAGGAGCTGAATGCAGAATAGGTTAGAAAAGTAAGCAAGAAGGTAAAGAGAAAAATGGAGCCCTTAAATCAGGGTAGCAAAAAGGAAAACAGGAAAGTCACACAAATAAAGGAACCTTCTCATTCAAAAATGATCACACCAATGATGAATCATATCATAAGAAATTTCACTTCAGTAAGCGCTTAAGCTATGGGTGGTAGTACTCAGATATAGACTCATTTTCTAAGCAGCTCAACAAATAAAGAACATATGCACGAGGCATGACAATTTATTCTTGGATATGTATATCACTGTCGCAATCTTCCAAACAAATGTATATGGTTAATAAGATATTCTTTGTATTATCAGCACCTAAACAAAGAAAATATCACTGCTAGTTTTAAATTGAAAGAGCACTTAACTCGTTTACTGCAAGTAGCATCGAGTGAATCATGACCAGAAATTGCATGAAGAAGAATCCCAGTGTCAGCAACGGAGGAACCAAAACATCCGATAACATCAAGGGATGACGCATATGCCATAAGTCCAAATCTCGAAACACATCCATAAGTTGGCTTCAAACCAACTACACCGCAAAATGATGCTGGTTGCCTCACATTTCCACCAATGTCACTCCCAAGTGACACAACACATTGCCTGGCTGATACAGATGCAGTAGAGCCACCCGAAGATCCCCCTGGCACCCGAGAAAGGTCCCATGGGTTCACTGTCACCTATTCAAACTAATAAATGCATTACTAACAATCAAATGAAGCAAAAGCAGTTATCAAACAGAATTAAGGCTCTACTTAGCATTATTGTTGGTACAGCTTTTGACCTCAAAAGCTATTTTTCATAACAAAAGCAAGTACATATCTTGGCTTCTGTTGTTAACATCATGATTTAACAAACCAAACCCAAAAACTTGGAAAAATGATGTTTTTAGCTTTTGGAAGTTGAGTTTTGGATAAAATAACTTTATTATCCTCTTATCTCTAAAATTTTATTATTTTAAATGTATATCTTCCTTACATTTCAATTTCAGCAACATCAAATGCTTCTAAATTTTCAAAACCATGATTTTTTTTACCACATTTTTTTGGATTCAAGCTATTTTCTAAACTAGGCTTTCTCTACACAAACACTAGACTAGCCCTAAATAATCTGAGTGGGAATTTAACCAAACCTTAAAAGCAGAAGCTTCAGTAGTACTCCCCATGCCAAACTCATCCAAGTTGGTCTTTCCAACAACAATGGCGCCAAGTCCTTCAACCTCTTCACGGCAGTGGCATCGAACGGAGGACGGTAGCCTTCCAGGATGTGAGAGCCACCAGTGGAAGGCATATCAGCCGTACAAATGTTGTCTTTGATAGCGACGAGGACGCCAGCAAGGGGACCCACCTCTTCATTCCTTTTTATCTTGTCGTCAATATCCTGCGCTTGTTTCAGGACCTTGTCAGGGTCGGAGACGTGAAGGAAACAGTTGATATGGGGCTCCGTTTGTTTGAGACGGTCCAGGTAGGAATGGGTCAGTTCCACATCACTGAGGTGACGGTTGAGAAGCGAGTCACGAATGGAGAGGATTTGTGATTGGTCTGCTGCGAAGGAGGTCTCGGTGACGGGCTGTGCGGAAGAAAGGATGTGAAAGGGGCGGGATTTGGTCCGGCCCCGGAGTGGGAAACGAGAAAGATAACGCGGGGGTTGAATTGTTGATAGCATTTTTCCAAAACAAGGAAACGAACGGACCCAAGAAGAATTTTTCATTTTTATTGTGATGACCCCACGTCACCAAACAAAATAGCTGACCGCATCGGTAAAAAGAAGACCGTTTTGGAAAAAAGGAGGAGAAAATTTTCCCTTAAGCATTTTATCAAACAGATTCTGTGCGCAATCAACCTATATATCAGTACAACGGCATGAGAAGCGTAAATAGAAACAAAACTTATTAGTGAAAACAAAGCAGTTCTCCGACGAGTGACGAGAGGAGAGAGGAATGGGGGCAAATCGCAACAACGGAATTGAGAGAAAAAGGCCTACCCCAGGCGTCACTCACTTTAGTCAGGGATTGGGCTGGATGTAAGAGTATTTTATTGTCACCAAGTTAACCACCAAGTTAACCGTCTTATACTGGATATGGATGGGCCGTGAGTTCAGGTGCTGTTAGTTTAATCTTATGTTATAGTATTGTTACAGTATCTAATATTATTGTCATCTTTATTTTTACACCAACTCCAAATAAATATACTGTCCATCCAAACCCACCCTTAATCCAAATCTGCTTAATAGTATGTCTGTTAAATCGAATTATTTTGGGGTAAATTAGATCATCAATCACTAAATTATGTGTAAATTTTTGTTTTGATCACTTAATTAAAAAAAGTTACAATTTGGTCATTAAATTATTTAAAAGTTTTCATTTAAGTCATTAGGATGTTGCTATATGGCTTTCTCCGTCCGCATAGCCTAAACCAATCGAAAACTCTCTTATTGCTTCTCTTTTACAATTCAGTTTTTTTTCTTGAAACAAATTCGGATTTTACGAATTTGCAAACCAAAATTCACACAATTTTTTCTTTAATTTCTGACACTGATCATTAGATCGACTTGGATCTAAGGTATGTTCTTCGACTCATTGATGGATATTGATCTACCGTATCAATTGTTGAATTATCGCTTAGAGCTCGCTGCCAAAACTAATTTTTATAAAAAAAAAACTTAACAATCTAATGACTTCAATAAAAAAACTTTTAAATAATTTTGTGGTTTAAATGAAAACTTTTGAATAATTCAGTAATCAAATTGTAACTTTTTTTAGTTAAATGAACAAAACAAAAACTTACACATAGTTTAGTAGCTAATGGTACAATTTACCTTACATTTTTTAAGGGAGAGAACACGTACACCGATATAAAATTACACATTTTCGCATATTTCAATATGATTAATATTTTAACGATATGAGATCTTTTCTCTTGGCCGGAGGAGAAATTACCAAACGTCTAGCATTCCCTCATGCTCGACGCCAATGAGTTTTTTTTTTTTTTTAATTTGATGGAAAGAGAAAAGAAGATTATGCCTTTGCCATATGAAATATGAATTAGTAAATAATAATAAAATGGCACTTCGAATATAATATGATTTTTTTATTTCTTTTTTTCCTAAAATATTAATTATATATCGAAAGAGTAGTGTGAGAGAAATGACATTTCTGATTTTATCTTTAATTGTTGTGGACCCATCTCAACGTCACAAACATTTTTTCTTTTCAAACTAAAGGCTATTAATAGTATTTATGTTATGAAATAAAAGAGCACGAAAAAAAAGACTATATTTTCTTTCTTTTTTCAAAAAAAAGAAAACTTTAGAATTGTTGAATCTAAGACGAAATAAATATATAAAGCAATGGAGCCATCATAGTAATTTTGAACTTTTCTGAAAAAAAGAGAAGGGTGATAATTAGATTATTTAGTGAGAAGAGTGATAATTAGATTATTTAGTGATCTAAGTCTAATTAGATTAGAAATGCAAGACAACCAATTAGAAATGTCATGCAATCCCCTGCTTTTGGGGGATGTCCTCAGCACCAAGGAACGTGTACTAAGATGTATGTGTGATTTGTTCAGATCGTGGGCTTAGAAAAAAGAAACAACTTTTTCAGTATTAGCGATTCGTACCAGTGAATAGAATGGGGTTCGTCCATTCACTATCTACAAAAGATAGATCTATCATATCCTTTTATTGTGTATGAAATTTATGGTTTTCATTGGTGCAAATCCAATCTTGGAACTTAGGAGGAGAAAAAATTACCCATTGGTAGCAAATGCTTATCCATTAAGAGGGAAAAATCCTATTTAAAAAGCAAAAAAATTATGCTTCGACTCTTGCAAAGAATGGACTAACAGGGTCAACTGCCCAATTAATCCTTATCCTTACATACTGTTACTTTATAAGATAGATCTCGTTGTGGAAGATCTATTACTGGAAAATTTATGAGTAGAGTCGAAGAATGTGAACTGCACAAGTTACCTATTAAATGAAGGGATGAGTGTCATATTTCATTCATATAGATCATGCATGTTAAATTTGACATAAATTTAAAATTTCTAACTATTTTTTTAGATAAAAAACTTTCAACTGTTCAATAAATATTAATATATACAGTATTTTAGATCAATATGTTAGTAATATCAGATTGGTTCAAAAATTTACATGCATGATAAGTACAATTATATTCATAAATTTAACAGTTGAATTGTTAAAATATAAATCGCACCAAAATATACGGAAGGGCATAAAACTACTTTTATATTAAAGATATAAGACAATCAAATTTTTTCACCGTGAAAGTGGATCTCCCCTCTCTTTTTTTTTTATATTAAAAATATAAGGTAACTAAATTTTTTTAATACAAAGCCTACAACTAGCATAACTTCTACTTAATTCTTAAATTGAAGAATAAACGCACTTTAAGTTCAAACTCACGTCTTCTTGCATTAGTAAAATAAGTCTTTTTTTTTTTTATAAAATGACTTACCATTTTGAAAAGCATAAGTCATTTTCAGGAAAAGAGCTCATCTATAGATAATTTTATTTTTATATAAAAATTAACTTAAATCAAGCTTAATATTATTATATTGATAATAAATGTTATTTTTATTTTTAAAAATATTTAAAATATTATAGTTTTCAATATTATTAAACATACATATTTAATTATTTTTATTTAGTCATATAATAAATTATTAATATAATAAATATAATTTATTATTTTAATAAATTATTTAATATTTCAATTTTATTTTAATAATAAATTTTAAAAATAATAATTTTAAATAATATTATTCACATATTATTGAAAATATTCAATATTAATATTTTAATAATAAATATTTATTACAATTATAAATATATTAATAATAAATGTTTTGTAGTATAAAGGTTAAAATATGTTATAAGTCTTTCACATATTTGTAATTTAGTTTTTGTACTTTCATTTTCAAGAATTTAGTCCCTTTACTTTTCAAATTTTAAAATCAAGTCCAATTATTGACATCGTTAATTTTTTTTTTGTCAATTTTGTTGATGTCACATTTTTAAATAAAAAATACTCACTTAGTAGTTATGTAAATAAAAAATGACGTTGTAATGAATTTGAATTTAACATAATATTTTTAATATATGCAAAAACAATGTAAAATATAAAATTATAGATAAAAATAAATTCAATTAAACAATGAAAAAAAATAAGAAAATCTCAAATGTATGCTTGTTTAATTGAAAACAACTTTTATAAAATATTTTTAAGAAAACTACCAAACAACAAAAAAAAATTTACACAAATTCCTCCAAACACTAGAAAATATTAAGTTTTCTAGAAAAGTAATCATTTTCCAAAAAACATTTTCCGAAAGTCATTTTTAGTGAAACAAGCGGAGCCTTAGTATAGAAATAGTTTATATTATGGCGTTGAATAGAATCTGGGTATTCTTTTAGGTTTTGAATTGCTTGGTTGAAAATACGTGATATTTCTTGCTTTTAAGTCATATCATTCTTTGTATAACAATTAGACTTGATCATGGATTGAGCACCTGGTTCGACCTAAAGGCTTGTGAGAAGATTTGGATAAGAATATAAGCTTGAAATCAGGCTTGGACAAAACTTTCTGTGTACTTGAAAGTTATTGAATGGTTGGATTATGATATATGCATGGAATTTATAGATGAAAGAAAGTAATGGATAGTCTAAGAGGATTTAAGAGTTACGTGTTATAAATTGATTATTATTCTTTTTTGCTAATAATATTAATTTAAGAGTTACAAATTAATAATTTAAAGCTTAGTTTATTAAGACAGTTTTCTACTTTGATTGTTTTGGAAATTCTTATCCCAAATCATTAAGTTAGTACTACAGTTTTTGAATACGTTTTAAAATTTAAGTTTAATTGTTAAATTTTTTTTAGGTTAAATTCAAGTTAATTACATCATTCTTTTAATTATATGGTTATTAAGTTTTTTTTTCTTCAAAATGTCATCAGGGCGAATCCATAAAATATTTTTTTGGATTAAAATTAAATTATAATTTTTATGACAGTAAAAATGTAATTTCAACATCTTAATAGTTTATATTTTTATAATTTTAAAAGGATTAAATCAATTTTTTTATAATTTTTAGGGAGGTTAAAGTGTAATTTTACCTTTATTAATTTATAATTTTAAAAAGCGTTTAAATAAAAAAATTATTTTAGGGGAGCTAGGCTCCTATCCGCCGTCGGTTATGCTTTAAATGTTATATCTTTTAACGGAAGCAAAAATAGTTACCATTATTATTTACTGTTATAAAAATGATTTAATATGGTTAAGATTTATTGAGTTTTAGTTATTAGATAAATTATGAGTCAAATATGTGTAGATATTTTAGTAATTAATTTTTGATTGATAGTGGGTTGATTAGAAATTAAGATTAATTTGGAAAAATTATATATTAGAGTTATAATTCTCAAATTACACTTAAATAATTTTTTGGCTTATAGGCATAGGTGTATTTAGGGGGATTCGCAGGCGCCCTGGTCTCCCTTAAAATGAAAATTTTTCCACTTAGGTCTTCTAAAATTTTTAAGATTTAAAATTAGTAAATGTAAAATTTCACATTGTCCCCCTAAAAAATTATAAAAATATAGGTTATTCAAATGGTGAAATAGTATTTTTGATATCATAAAGATTACAATTTAATTTTGGCCTCTCCTAGCAAAATTTTCTGACTTTGCTAGTAAAAAGTTAATTATGATTTTTTTATAAAAAAATTAAGCTCATCTACTTAAGTAGCTCCAAATTAAGTCTTTCAATTAACTATTTTCTTCTCTAATAACATTAATCGTTGAAATCAATTGATGAATCAATTAAATATATAAGAATATATAGATAACAATAAAATCTGAGTAAAATATATAAGCATAACATTTTCTTATGATTTTCGACTGATGTCCATGTATTCATGGCATGATTAAGTAATCTTAAACCCATAAACATCTAAAATAATTGCCTAATTTACAAGAAAATAACAAATTATAATTTAATAAAGAAAGCAAAGTATTATTCTCGTAGAAATGCTTTACTTAATTTGGATTTTTATAACATATAAGCTTTACTTTTACTTTAATTATCTTTTCTTTTAAGTTCTTTACTTCTTCCAATTGGTATGCTTTCGGATCAAATTCTTTAAGTATATCATACATTTGGTACATTAAAAAAATTTAACTATGATATAAAAAATTAAGACTAAAGGATCTTGAGAGCCCTGCTCTCCAAGCCATGCTGATAGTGGAGTAAACCTAAGAATTCTATAGACCTTCTTAAGCTTAGCTCCACAGTCTTCTCAACAAGAAGTGGTCTGAAAGGAACAATATTTCTTAAGCTTTAACAACCAAGGACGAGTATCTACAGACCCATAAGATAATCAAAGTAAAGATGTATTTACTGTAATAGGAATGACACCTGTTGAGCACGCTTGTAATATGCATCATAATATAAAGCGCATATGTTCCCATTAATATTCTCATTTTGACCTGCACAAATTGAAATGCATTCACGTCAAAATTCCAGATTGCTATAACTAATATAACATTAAATTTCTAAACAGTGAACTCATAGACAGACCTCTGATCCAAATCCTTTAGCCCTCGATTCTTCATAAAGGGCATTTAGCTCATCAGAAGAAGCTTGATTCTCATATCTGGATTTGTTGAAAATCAAGGAAAACCATGGAATAGTAATTAGTTCCAAACTAGCATTTATCCATCTGCATAATGCATGCTTGAAAATGGAAAAACATTCCGCAGCATGTCACCTGACACCATCATATCTTGGTAAGTTTGAAGATGATTCTGATGATGCAAGAATATAGTAAGCTGGTAAACCAAGAGAGAATGATGGCAATGAAACCTGCAATAGTTTCAAAAGAATAATGACCATGTAAAACCAATATGCATTGGATTCCACACACACACAAAAGAAAAAAGAAGAAGCCCGTGGCACTTTTAAATTACACCTCTTTCAAAACACATCCTAGTTGTTCCAGATGGGCTGCAGCACCCTGTATTGCTGATTTAACTCCAGAATCAACACCAGCATCAACAGTTTCCTTATTTCAAAATTATAAATAAAATGCATGGTTCAAAACAGATTAAATTTGTTGCATTATTTAGAATTAGAGCTTATTTGATAGAATGTATAAGTGTAAGGACTAAACATATTATTATACCAAGTAAAAAAAGCCCACCCCACCATTTTCATTAACATTTTAACTAGTGAGAGGCCAAGTGACCAAAACAAAAATGAGTGACAAAATTAAATTTTTTTATAATATAATAATCAAAATAAAAATATACTAATCATTGGGTGAGTGACTATATAATTATCATTCCTATACATAAAATCTATTTATAAGTTTTGGAATATAATAGAAGAATAGTCTTCCCCATTAAGTAGAGAAAGCAAAGTGATTACTTTAATTTTGTTATAGAAAAGTGAGAAGCCTAACATTGGAAGCTTTGAAGTCACTCTTGCATATAACTTACTTGCTAGAAGTTATAGTAATATTCCTTATTTTTAATAAAAGATGTTGGAGGACTAATTCATAAATAAAAATATGTTTATGGATTATGATAATTTTATAATGACATTTGGAGCTTCATGGCCAATGAAGATGAATGTTGATGTTTTTGCTTTCTTGCAACGATTTGGTACACAATTTGTGTCTTTTGTGGTTAAGTGTTTTGATTAGGTTTTCGAAATTCATTTTTTTGAATTGATATGTTTTCGAATTAGCTATCACGGGTCGAAATTTTTTTTAAAGAAAATCAGTTAAGTTCTTATACTTTTTTTGCGCTCCATTAAGCCTTTGAACATCAAAATATATTTTATTTTATATTGAATATATTAAAATTTATATATCGAGTAATTGATTTTAAGTTCTAAATAAATATAAAAACTAATATGTCCCACTTTAATTTTTTTTCATTTTATAAAGTTATTTTTCATTTAAAACCTTTAAATTTTTCTTTTTTTTTATTATTGTAAAATCTATCTAAAAAAAGAAATTTTTTTATTGAATGTAATAAAAAGTTTTATATAACAATTAATTTATTGTTTAAAATAAATATAAAATGGTCATATGTGCTTACATTATAATTGTTATTAAAATATATAAATAATTTAATCAATATATTTTTTATTAGTTTCTTTAATTGTCATTTTCTTTGTATCTTCTATATTCGTTTTGTTTAATACAAAAATACATTACAAAATAATAACGTGTTCAGTCTCTTTTTTTTTATTATGTAATATTGGTCAAATATCACGTTTGGTCTCGCTACTTGACACATGTTCAGTCTTTTTTGCATTTTACAGAAAATTGGACAAATATTGCTTTTGGTCCCACTACTAGGCCTAAAATTACTTGAAATTCTACAATAATTTGGTACTGTTTTTTTAATAATGTTTAGTCCAAATAGTTTTTATTGATGATTGCTCTAAAAACTTTTATGAAATAATTTTTTTAAACAAAACACTATTATAACAAAAAAATTTATTTTGACATGATGATTTGGAATAATTTTTTTTTAAAAAAATCCACATCAACTATCAAAATTATTTACTGTGCTAATTATTTGGACTAACTGATGACATGTTTTTCCCTCCTTTTTTAGTTATTATAAGAAAATGGTAAAATTACAGCTTCAATTTCTCTGCTATGCTCACATGTGATATTTAATCTTTATATTTCAATTTTTACATTATCTGGTCCTTTTATTTTTACAATGGCAATAATTAGTCCAAATAATTTACATACTTATAAGTGATATAGTTGTTGGGAAGAAACCGAACAACCGAACGGAAGCGAAGCACAACCGGTGTTCTTTCTCTCCCTATAACTCTTGTCAAATATTATGGCAAGCACAATAGCACAAAAATATGTTCTCTAGCAACCTTAATCAACCAATACAACCGCAACAAAAATAATAAAAATAGAGACAGCGATATTTTTACGTGGAAAACCCCTCTAAATCAAGGGTAAAAACCACGGGACTTTAGAGTCCGATCAAAAGCTCCACTATAATCAAATGTTCAACTACAAGATTACAATATCAAGCCTACAACAAGCATTCAACTCCAACAAGGCTAACAATATGTAATCTTTAGCAAAAGAGAGAAAAATTGAAGAACATCACCAAAATCGAAGCTGCTGTAAAATGGGTATTTCTGACGCTACAGGACTCGGATGAAAAATCCGACCGCACAAGGTCAAGAATACCTTGTCGTCTAGCTCCTGTCAAAAAATTAGCTGAATCGAACCACGGATGGACCTCCGATCGAAGAGTTGATCACAGCTGCTCTAAACTTGAGAAACTAATTTTTTTTAGCTTCAAACTCTCTGTTTCTCGTCTGTTTCACTCCTTGTTTTTCTCTCTAGTTTGATTTTAGCTCTCTTCCGTACTTAACAAAAATTTGGCTACTCACAAGCCACAAAAAATGACAAAAGATAATGATGAAAAAGCTAAAAGAAAAAACAAAAAGAAAAAAAAGGCCATGAAACATGGCTGATTTTATGGGTTCCCCACTTAGTGGGACCTACCCAACAAATCTCCCCCTCCAACTATGTGGGGAATGCCTCCATACCGGAGATCAAACAACATGCTTCAAACTTCCCTCTTGGTAAAACCTTCGTCAACATATCAGCACCATTATCATCAGTATATATCTTCTCAAGCTCTAACAGCTTAGCTTCAAGAACATCTCGTATCCAATGGTACCTTACATCAATATGCTTAGATCTAGCATGAAAGGTTGAGTTCTTACCAAGATAAATAGTACTCTGGCTATCACAATACAGGACATACTTCTCCTGAGTAAAACCAAGCTCATGCATAAACTTTGTAACATCCTAAATTAGGGGCTGTGAGTTGGAGCATAATTTACGAGTTGGTAAGCTTTAAGAGTGGTTTGGAGGTGTTTTGGGAGTTCTTAAAGCTCGAGGACTAAAATGGAAGCTTTGAAAAATTTTTGGAATTTTAGGTTAAAAAGAGGAAAATAGGAAAAGAGGTCTTAAAAGAATTTATGTGGGGTTTAAGACGCATGGAATCATTTGGCAAGGTGGCTAGGAGAGCTAAGGAGCAAGGAGGGGACTTTAGGAGGGCAAGGTTTCGAGCGGTAGGAATCGCTTTTGGAAGTTTTAATTTTGGTTTCTGGCGATTGAACGAGGGAGTGCTTAAAAGGAATTTTGGGGCGAGTTGTGTCACAAATAAATGCCTTGGTATAGTGGCTAGAGGCGTGTTGGTTCGTTGCAGCTCGAGGACTCGCGTTCGAGTCCTAATGGAGGCGCCAGGCGTTTTATTTTTGCTTTTAGCGCTAAAGCTTAAGGAGCCAGCGAAGGATAGTTTAAAAGAATTTCGACGCGTTTATTGGCATGAAATGCGCAATGGTCGAGTGGCAGAAGGCGAGGAGATGCTTCCTTAGGTCTCGGGTTCGAGACTTTGGGGACGCGCCTGGAGGTTTATTCTTTTTGGCTATTTCTGGCGTGAAGCAAGTGGCCTGCATGGTTCAAAAATTTATGTAGGCATGTTGTTTTATTTTTATTTGTCTGCTGGAAGTATGGGGGCTTTTATTTTTGGTTGGAGTATGGGTTATATTTTTGTTAGTTTATGTTATGCATGGGTTAGTGATGGGATTGTTATTATTTTATTTTATTATTTTATTATTATAGGATGATGGGTGGTTGATATATTATTATTATTATTATTATTATTATTATTATTATTATTATTATTATTATTTTATAGAAAGATGGGTTAGTAATGGGTGATGTTTTAATATTAAATTATCACCTTATGGGGTGATGGCCGATTGTAGTGTTCCTAGGGGTTTTTTTTTTATGGGCGGTTTTGAAGCATGCTTATGGGTGATAGATTAAACAATGGTTTATTTCAAGTAGTGATGGGAGCTTTGAATGATAATGTTTTATTATTCTTTTGGTGATGGAAATCATCACATGGGTGCATGGCCGTTTGAAGCATGGGGAGTTGGTCGGCCTTGGTTGTAGGAAGAGCTTGGCCAAATTCATTTTTCCTCCCCTCCAGTTTGTGCTTGGCCGAAACTCTTCTTTTGGTTTTCTTTTCTTCCCATTTTGTTCGGCCAAATTCCCTCTAGCCACCTTGCTCAAAAGTTTTCTTGTGATACTCCTTTCTTCATTTAGTTCTACTTGGCCGAATTTATCACCTTTGCTACTCAAAATTCTTTCTTCATTTTATGATTGCCGAAAGTCTTTAGCTTGTTTTTGTTTCCCTTCCAAATTGTTCTCGACCAAAGAGAAGAGTTAGAGCAAGGTTGAATTTCGGTATTGAAAGCTAGGGAGCATTTTCGGCTAGCAATTGTTGCTTGCTTTGTTTTCCTTCATTGTTGTTAGCCGAATATTTTGGTCACTATTGTCGAAGCTTTCAACCTTTTCCTCTGTTCTTTGTTTTCCTTTCAACCTTAAAACTCTACCTATTCTCGTTGAGGCCGATTCTACAAGGGTAGTACCATCGATCTCTTGCTTTTGGTTCCGTTTTAAGCGTGAAAGTGGTAATTGTGTTCTCTCCTTAAACAATTGGTTTTGGGTTCTCATATTGGTATGCCGAATCAATATTTATTCTTGATTTTTAGAGCATGGCCGAATGTCTTAGTGCCATTAGGTGTGTCCTTTTTATGTGTAGTTGAAAGAAGGAGCATTAAAAGAGAAGTTTCGGGATTCGTAGAGATCAAAGGATTTCGACTACTCAAAGATCTAGTATCGGTTCCCGGGTTTCAGTGAGGGGCTAGTCGACTGAGGTAAGCAAGCTTTCGGGATTCAAGATCGTTTTGGTTAGGGCATTGATAAGTTTGGATTTGGTTGATTTTTGGTTATATCTTAGTGACTAATTTGATATGCTAATTAAGTGTTATGATGGAGGCAAATACCAGTCAAGAAGGATAAGGGGAGGTTCCTATTCCGAAGTTTAAGAAACAATCTGTCTCGGCAGTGCGAGATTGGCCGCCGGGGTATGGGCCAGCGTCCGAACAGCAACATAGGCAGATAGCCGTAGTGTCGCTTAGCGCTAGTTTCGGGATTGAGGGCATAACGCTGTTAATAATCAGGTGCGTAGTTATCGCACTGTTCTCTTGATTGTTTATATGTGTTATTTGTAAATGTATATGTTGTGCATGTTAGCCGAAATAAGGGCTAAGGTTGTGAATACCCGTGGTGGGTGATTGAATACCCAGGTCAGTGTTTTTTTCATTAATAAATGATTATTGATGATTGTATAAAAATGTGATGGCATGTGATGTATATTTGTTTCGAGTAATATGTTGCCATTGTACATATATATATATATACATGGGACTTAGGATGTGACTATTGGAGGAAGAGGTGTACGCTATGTGCGTGGTCTAATGTTAGCCTCGTGCTACATTAGCGCTTGATGTTAGCTATGTGCTACATCAAGGGAGGTGTTGGCTAGGTGCCCATCTCGGCGGTTAATAGCTGTGTGCATCATCGTGTACTGATTGTTATGTGGGATCCCTATGGGATCGGTGGCTTGGCCACGGCCTTGAGCAGTAAGTCTGCCAAGGTAAGATATGTGGATCACTATGTGATCGGTGGATTAGCCACGGCCTTGAGCAGGGAGTCTGCTAAGGTAGGAGTAACGAATGGACTTAGGATGGGTTGGGCTTCATAATTGCATATTCATGTGTATGAACTGTATGGATATGGGCCAAGCCCATATGTGAGGACATGTGTATTAACTATGCACTGAGCCTTGGTTACTCACCCAATTTTTCTAAACCTTTCAGGTAATCGTGATGCTTGGACCGGGTTGGAGAGGATACGAGGTGGCCCATGCACAAGAAGATGTTTTCATTATATTATGCTTTTTTAATATTAAGTATTTTGATTAAGTGTTTAATGTAAAAAGGCCCATTAAAGCGTTTAAGTATTTTATTAAGCATCCTTATTATTATGTTCTATTACGATTAAAAATTTAAATGCTGACTGCAAATGGTTTTATTTTTCCTAAGTAGGTATGATAAAGTTTTGAATCCGGTATTTTTATAACAAGCTTTAATTATTACTTAGAATATTTTAAGTCACGAACAAAAAATGTTTTATTAAAGGAAACAAATTTTCCACAGTTTTTACTATTAAGTAAGAATATTTTTGAAAGTGTTCCGCAGTGGCATTCCAAATTCGGTCGTAGTGAATAGGCCGGGTTTGGGGTGTTACAAACTTCTTCATCCAAAGCATCTCTTTGCACGCTTTGGTTGCTGCAATGAACTCTGATTCAGTGGTGGACAATGCAACACACTTTTGCAATCTCGATTGCCATGCCACAGCTCCCCCTGCATAAGTGATCAAGTAACCTGAAGTAGATCTCCTTGAGTCAATATCTCCAGCCATGTCTGAATCTGTATAACCAACAAGAACAGGTTTCTCATTGCCGAAACAAAGTTTCATGTTGGAAGTGCCACAAAGATATCTCATAATCCACTTCACTGCATTCCAATGCTCTCTGCCCGGATTAGAAAGAAAACGACTGACTGTATCAACGGCATAAGCCAAGTCTGGTCTCGTGCAAACCATTGCATACATCAGACTCCCCACGGCTGAAGAGTAAGGAATTTTCTGCATCTCTTCCTTCTCATTTTCTATGGAAGGACTGTGCTTAACACTCAATCTGAAGTGCGTAGCAAAGGGAGTGCTCACCGTTTTAGCTTTGTCCATGTTAAACCTTTGAAGTATTTTCTCGATGTACCTCTCTTGTGATAACCATAATTTCTTGGCCTTTCTATCACGTGTCAACTTTATGCCAAAAATTTGCTTTGCTGGCCCCAAATCCTTCATTGCAAAGGATTTACTCAACTCTTGCTTCAACTTCTCAATTCTAAAAGCATTCTGACCAACAATAAGCATGTCATCAACATAGAGCAAAAGAATTATAAAATCATCACCAGAGAATCTCTTAACAAATACACAATGATCAGAAGTAGTCTTCTTGTAGCCTTGCTCCCCCATAACAGACTCAAACTTCTTGTACCATTGCCTTGGAGCTTGCTTCAAACCATACAAGCTCTTTTTCAATCTGCACACATAGTCTTCTTTCCCTTGTATAACAAACCCCTCTGACTGCTCCATGTAAAGCTCTTCTTCCAAGTCACCATGAAGAAAAGCAGTTTTCACATCCATTTGTTCAACTTCTAAGTCATAACAGGCTGCCAAACTCAGTATAGTTCTGATAGAGGACATTTTCACAACCGGAGAAAATATTTCTTCAAAATCAACCCCCTTTTTCTGAGTATAACCCTTGACGACCAATCTAGCCTTGTATCGTGGAGATGAAGACTTCTCTTCTTGCTTCAACCTGTAAACCCACCGATTCTTCAAGGCTCTTTTGCCCTTGGGCAATTTCACCAACTCAAAGGTATGGTTTTTATGCAAGGATTGAAGTTCATCTTTCATCGCTTCAACCCACTGATCTTTGCATTCACTCTCCATGGCCTCTTCATAACATTTAGGTTCTCCCCCGTCAGTTAAAAGAACATATTCATCAGAAGAATACCTGACAGAAGATCGTCGATCTCTGGAAGACCTTCGAAGTGGAACCGCTGGTGGAGCTATAGGTGCTTGTTGTTGATCATTCACAACATCATTCATGGGAGCATCAAAGTCACCTATATCCTGATGGTCATCAGTAATATCACCATGCACATCATCCTGGATAAGACCTGGTGAAGAGTTTAGGGGAATCAGATTCACATCGATCAAATCATTGTTGTCTTGTGAATTCGCTTTCTCCATTTTATCAATGTCATCGATGGTCTGATCCTCAATGAAGACAACATCTCTGCTTCTCACGAGTTTCTTCTGAACGGGATCATAGAGTCTATAACCAAACTCACCATCTAGACCATAACCAATGAAGATGCATTGTCGAGTTTTGGCGTCCAACTTGAATCTTTCATCCTTTGGAACATGAACAAATGCTTTACAACCGAACACACGTAGGTGATCATATGACACGTCTTTGCCAAACCATACTCTATCTGGCACATCACATCGCAAAAGAACACTAGGAGACAGATTTATCACATGTGTCACTGTATTCAAAGCTTCAGCCCAAAATGATCTTGGCAGCCTTGCTTCTGACAACAAACATCTGACTCTCTCAATCAGTGTTCGGTTTATTCTTTCAGCTAACCCATTTAACTGTGGAGTCTTTGGTGGTGTTCTCTGATGTCTGATTCCCTGTCGCAGACAGTACTCATGGAATAGCCCTGTGTACTCGCCACCATTATCAGTACGAATGCACTTTAACTTCTTTCCTGTTTCCCTTTCAACTGATGCATGAAACTGTTTAAACACCTCAAAGACTTGATTTTTAGACTTCAAAGTGTAAACCCATAGCTTTCTCGAACAGTCATCGATGAAAGTCACAAAATAAAGTGCACCGCCATGTGACCTTACTTTTATCGGACCACAGACATCCGAGTGGACCAACTATAGCAACTCTGATCTTCTATGAGGAGGACGGCTTCTAAAAGAAACTCTTCTCTGCTTTCCTGCTAGACAATGAGCACAATTCTTCAGTGTAGCATTCTTCAACCCCGAAAGTTGATTTTTCTTCGCTAAACAGTTAAGCCTCTTCTCACTCATGTGACTAAGTCGTTTATGCCACAACTCAGTTGAGTTGTTATTCACTGTCACATTCACCGTCTCTCGAGAAGCTGAAGCTTGCATCAAATATAAATTTGAACTCTTCTTTCCTCGAGCCACAACCAAGGAGCCTTTAGTCAGCTTCCACTGCCATCACTAAAGGTGTTACAGAATCCCTCATCATCAAGCTTTCCTGTAGAAATCAAATTCAAACGGATATCCGGTGCATGTCTGACATCCTTGAGAGTTAACTTTGTTCCATTGTTACTCACCAAGCTAACATCTCCCATACCGATAACCAGAACCAAACCGTCATTACCCATCTTCAGTACCCCAAAATCACCAGGAGTATAAGATGTGAAGAAATCCTTCCTCGACGTGACATGAATTGATGCACCAGTATCAATCACCCAACTGGTCTCGTCACATGCTAGGTTGACCAAATTCTCATCACAAATGACCAACAGATCTTTACGAGTAGCAGTAGCAACACGCTCGGATTTTTTATCATCGTGCCGATCGTGTTTATCACCACCCCTGTTCTCTTTCTTCCACTTGAAGCAGTATTTCTTGATATGGCCTTTCTTACCACAATGATGACACTCAAGATTCTTGTATCTCGATCTTGACTTGCTTTGGCCTTTATCTCTACTCTTTCCATCTTTGTCTCTGTTCCTCCCCCTGTTCTCGGTAACCAACAGATCGGACTGTGATGTAGAACCCTGAGATCGTCTTTTGACCTCTTCATTCAACACACCACTTTTAGCCAAATCCAAAGTGATAATGAGCGAAACCCGAAAGGTCTCCCAAGAGTCTGGTAGAGTAGCAAGCAACCAAAGCCCTAAAATCTCGTCATCAAATTTCACACCCATACCAAGCAACTGATTCATCACACTCTGGAATTCACTCACATGGTCAGCAATAGACGTTCCTTCTTTGTATTTCAACGCCATCATTATCTTTAGCAAAAACAACTTGTTATTGCCTGATCTCGAAGCATACAAGCTTTCAAGCTTCTCCCACAATGTTCGAGCATGTGTCTCCTGATCAATGTGGTTGTAAACATTTTCTTCAACAAATTTCCGAATAAAGCCACACACTTGTTGATGCTCAAATTCCCATTCTTCATCACTTTTCGAATCGGGTTTTTAAGTAGCAAAGACCGGAAGATGCAGAGCCTTCACAAACAACAAGTCCTTCATTTTATTCCGCCAAAGTTGATAATTTGTGCCATTCAACATAATCATCTTGCTCGTATTAATTTCCATATTTATTTGACAGAATAATTGAGCTCTTGATACCAGTTTGTTAGGAAGAAACCAAACAACCGAATGGAAGCGAAGCACAACCGGTGTTCTTTCTCTCCCTATAACTCTTGTCAAATATTATGGCAAGCACAGTAGCACAAAAATATGTTCTCTAGCAACCTTAATCAACCAATACAACCGCAACAAAAATAATAAAAAATAGAGACACCGATATTTTTACGTGGAAAACCCCTCTAAATCAAGGGTAAAAACCACGGGACTTTAGAGTCCGATCAAAAGCTCCACTATAATCAAATGTTCAACTACAAGATTACAATATCAAGCCTACAACAAGCATTCAACTCCAACAAGGCTAACAATATGTAATCTTTAGCAAAAGAGAGAAAAATTGAAGAACATCACTAAAATTGAAGCTGCTGTAAAACGAGTATTTCTGACGTTACAGAACTCGGATGAAAAATCCGACCGTACAAGGTCAAGAATACCTTGTCGTCTAGCTGCTGTCAAAAAATCAGCTGAATCGAACCTCGGATGGACCTCCGATCGAAAAGTTGATCACAGCTGCTCGAAACTTAAGAAACTAATTTTTTTTAACTTCAAACTCTCTGTTTCTCGTCTGTTTCACTCCTTGTTTTTCTCTCTAGTTTGATTTTAGCTCTCTGCCGTACTTAACAAAAATTTGGCTACTCACAAGCCACAAAAAATGACAAAAGATAATGATGAAAAAGCTAAAAGAAAAAACAAAAAGAAAAAAAAGGCCATGAAACATGGCTGATTTTATGGGTTACCCACTTAGTGGGACCTACCCAACAATAGTATATGCTAACAAGTATGGAAGGATAAAAAATATATTTATAATATTTACAATAGTTATCTTGTATAATTTGAACTCAATATTACTTTGGAGTTCATCTATGATTTGTATGAGTATGTAAGATTTAATTTCAATATTATCGTGTGATTTGTTGGATTTGAATTATGAAAATTAATAGTTATTTGAAATATTTTGTATCTAAATAAATTTTCATTTAAATCATGTTAATTAACTATTTAAATTATTTTTTTATTATATATATTAATGAAACTTTTGAAAGCCACCAATTTTTCTTCATGCTAAATGCTTTTCTATTGCACTTGTTTGTGTTGCATATATTTATTATATATGAAGTTTTGAGTACAATATGACTATATGGAATAAAAAACATAATAAGAAGATAAAATATAACATAGAAAATCAAGAAAATCTAACAAATATGAAGCTCAATTGAGTTCAAATCTCAAGCATAAATAAAGTTAATTCCAATATTTGGTCTCTTCTAGAGTGAAATGTTCAGTTGGAGATCTTAATTCCAAAATTATAAATAAAATGCATGGTCCAATTAACATACACAACCTTTGAAAATTGTAAATAAGCATAAGAAGCATGAGCTATTGAAAAACATGCATAGTCTAATGTATTATGCAGCAGTTGGCTACTGGCATCACTCCGAGCCACACACCAGCTTTCGGCTTGAACAAACGAGAAGCTGTGTATTAGTAATGGGAGGAAGAGCAATACCAACAGTAAGACTGGTATTGCCAGGGATATGAGTTTAAGTTGGTAAAGCAAAAGAGAAGAATTTTAAAAAAGGAGAAGAGTATGGAGAGAGGAAGGAGAAATAGAGGGAAAGGGAAAGGGCCACTTTCTGTATCTTTTCAGCTTTTCTTTTTGTATTTATTATGTTTATATAGGTAAAAGTAATTTTTCGATTTTTCTCAATTTTAATATTAAGTAAATTAGTCTCTATAAAAAATTTGAAACAATTTAATTACTTTCAATTAAGTGAATAATTTTATGTCACCCCTATGTCCTTACAAAAACTGAAGGAACAACGAGAAAGCTATCCAAAAAACCCTACCTTGAAGATGATTTAAACGAAGATTTTGTCCAAACTAAAGCTTGGAAGCATCATTATCATGAGCCACAGTAGGACGTATCATCTAATATCTTGTCAATATCATTGAGAGGGCCAACTTGCGAGAGCAAAAAGGTGATTCCCAACTGCTGTAAGCTATCTTATTCAATATATGCAGTGACTATTATGACAGAGTACTATTGAAACATCAAAGATTGACAAGGCATATCTTCTAACCAGCGTAAGCCATCCCCATATTTCTTGATAGTTGTAAACTTTGATCATTTTCATCTTTGAACTTCAAATAATCAAAATTCAACTTAAGTACAGCAAGCAAATTACAAATATTATAGAGCAAGCCATTTTTTATAAAAGTAATAGTCTTGAAACCGGACAGGGATAGAAAATAGACCATAGGGAATGGAAACTTGAGAAGGCAAAAAGGAGTGATTAAGGTGCACTAATTCAGGGCAAGCACCTTTTCCTTTTGGAGGTTCCATGAGTGATTAATGATTTGGTAAAGGTGAAATTTGATTGTTGCAATTTTCATAAATATATAGATTAGATTAAAATAGTTGCCTTTCCTAGAAAATGTTACCTCCACCTAGAAATCATTAGATAATAATACCTCCCTGGCTTTGGATTGCCGACCCAAACCTATCACCTCTTATCAAACCTTTTCACCCAACATTTCTAGAGGCTTAGAATTTGTTATCCCGAACCATGATGCCTGCCACTCCCAATAAAATTCTCGCTAATCAACAGATTAGGAGAGTGAAGAACAGTAAAGAAGGGAGTTCCAAGTACTCTTCTTGAAACGACCCACCTTATCCTGAAACAAAACAAAAGAGAATGCAGTCACATCACACGAACATAAAATCAAACAGTTGGTCAGCAATCAGGAATACTGAAAAAACTAACCCAATAGAGGATATTGAGAGATTCAGCTATAAACGTTTGTCCATTTAAATAAATCCCTAAATGCATTTTTTCAGCCAATCTAATAATTTAGGGGAATTACAATTTATCATACTCAAGTATCTTATTTATTTTTATTATTTTGCTATGAATTTTTTTTAGATTTATGTGCTCTAACATGAAATTAGTTATACCATAATAATAATTTTTATTTGAAATGTTTAATTTTTTAATTTAACTAGAATAATTTCACTCGACTTGATTCAAAAAAAATTCAAATTGAGTTAGGATTATAAAATAGGACTCATGAACTAGATTAATTCGAAATTTTTACTCAATTCAATCGAGCGCTCATCTCTAGCTAGCAATGACTAAAAAAGAAATTTACTAATAATTGAGTGGTCATTTTGTAACTTTTTATAGTTGAATAACCAAAAAGAAATTTACTAACTACCAGTATAGTTTACCCAAATTATAAAGATTTTAAATTAATGCTTAATATGATGACAACCCTCACTAATCAACAAAACAAGTTTAATCAAGGTTTAAGCATAGGTATTTTTGTCAGTATAGAATGACATGAGTTCGAGTGTGCTAAAGCGCATTATCCTCCTAAGGAAGGGTTGAGTGTTCTTTTTCTTGTTTATGTTACTGCAATGGGATTACTATTAATTACAATCATTGATTCATTTTCTTGCAATGTTTGCATACCTTGTTTCTCAACCTATTCAAGGGCTAGTTCAGACAGAGTATGGAATTTGTTCTTGCTCTCACTCTTCTATCTGCTTGTAAGTGTATGTTTGTAGCTAGTGTATATATCACAACTGCAACTTTTCATGTGGTATTACCAACCCTTAACCTGATGGGATCTGGATCGGGTTCTACACGGGTCGCACTTCAAGTTCGTATGACATTGATAGTTTGCGTATAAGACATTCGCATCCCTGCATCCCCTAAGAGATCGTATGATAAGGGTTTGCACACCATCACATAAGCGAACTCAACATGACGAGAGTTTGGATGTCATCACATAGAGGAACCCACATCAAACTCACATAATATAAACACATGTTAAACCTAGAGTAAGATACACATTAACATGCATAGAACCTACCTACAATATCACATATATGAACAGTAACTAAATAATATAAATACACAGTTTTCATCCAAAACACTCAACATTGCTATACTTCCAGCTTCCTGTATTTAGGATTTAGAACACTATTTGATAGGTTTTAAGGTGAAATTAAATAAAGTAAACAACTTTTCTTTTTCTTAATTGGAAGATTGAAAAAACACAAGACCTGGAAACAATATGAATGTAAAGAACCCTTTCATTTTTAACAAGCTTTGATGTGCAGCCTTTTCTTGGTTAGTGGCAGTGTTCGATTGTTGATGATTGTGGGATTTTTGCCTGTTTCCTGACTTGTTTCCTGATTATTCACCTGCTATATTGATATTATACATGTCCAACAGCTCACCTAGAAATTCGAACTCGAATCGGAAATAGGTTGAATTATTAATTTGAAATAAATAGTTTGATTGGTTGACTTGTGAATCGAATGAATCAATCAGATTGATCAAACCAACAATCAAATTATTTTTTTTAAATATATTTTTTAATAATTTATTCAATCAAATCTATCGTATCAGTCGAACTGATTGAATTAAATACTGGTAGCCTATTTAATTTGTCTAACGATCTGATTTTGGAAACTTTGAACTTTGTTGATGATATATTAGAGTTATAATTCTCAAATTTGTAACACCCCAAACCCGGCCTATGCGTTAAGACCAGACTTGGCATGCTACACAGTTCGAACTTACGTCCAGTCATCAATGCTTTTAATGAAAACAATTTTTTCAAAACGATTTTTTGAAGACGGAGTTTATCAAAAATCAAGATTTATTTGAAAACCATGATTTTAAAACATGAGAGTTTACAATTTGATTTTCAGAGAAATAATTTGGATAAAAACTTAAATAATTGGTTGAAATAAATTTATAAAAGAGTTTTCACGGGAATTTTACGAGTAAGTGATATTTAAGAAAAACCCTTTTTATATGTAAGTTTAAGAAAACATTTATAAGAATTAAACAGCCCCATTTAAGTAACTAAAACATATTAAAATCCATCCATGAATAAAAATCCATAAAAATAATACCAGAGGCCTTATTACATCGCAATTGAAATAGTACTTAGATGAAAAAATACTTAAAAGAAATTCAATTTTTTTTTAACTCATCATTCGTAGTATGGCCTCCACACGAAGTCATCCCCGGCCCAAGCCTCCATCAATTGTCATTACCTGAGAAGGGTAAGAAAACAGGGTGAGTTACTTAGAACTCAGTGTGTAACCCACTTACCGTGTCCACTGGGCCATAACCATATAAACATATATTTGGGCTTGAGCCCATTTACAAATGTACATTATATAAATCAAATATAAAAATGCATGTGATATGCAATTCCCAATCAAGCCTAATTTCCATCCGCTACACACCATTCGTACCAACCATCACACCTGTGGGGATCAAGTCAACCCACCCCGCCAACACACCAATCGCAGGCATAAAGCCATTTTAAAAATTGTGGTTAAACCACCGAACTAGATTGTGGCAGAGCCACTCGAACTAGATTTTGGCAACAGGCCTTTCTTCTCTTCATCAATTTTCTCAACCCATGCAATTATGTATATATATATAAAACATAACAATACATTCACATAATGAATTTTAACAAAAGGCCCATATATCGATCTAGCAATTTTTTTTTAAATTTGCCCATATAGCAAATTATCAAATTGGCCCATATAGCAATTTACCAAGTTGACCCATACAGCAAATTATCAAGTTGGCCCATATAGCAATTTATCAAATTGACCCAAATAGCAATTTATCAAATTGACCCATTAAGGGTATTTTCGTAATTCGGTCCATAGGGACATTTTGTAATTCAGCCCATTAGGGGCATTTTTGTAATTTGGCCCGTAAGGGCATTTTCATAATTCGGTAATCGTACCCACTAAGGGTAATTCAGTAATTTACCCTCTAAGATGATGGTAATTTTCGCAACCTAGGCTTAATTACTAATTTGGGGCATAAAAATCAAAATTGTCCATCTGCATCGTACTGACTAAACTGACTATAACTCGAGTTGGGAAACTCGAAATTCAAATCTGTAAATTTTCCCTGAAACTAAACTCATATAACTTCTTACTATAATGTTTCCAGAATTTTTGGCTTAGCCAATTAGTACAGTTTATTCTTCAAAGTATCCATTGTTTCACTGTTTGACAATTCTGTCCTCACTTTACAAAATCTTAGATATCTTATTGTACAAAACTCAAATACTGGTTTTGTTTGATCCAAATAAAAATAGACTCACTAAGGATTCTAATAGTATAAACCATGTCCTGTAATTATTTTTCTACAATTTATAGTGATTTTTCCAAGTCAGAACAGGAGATCTCGAAATCACTCTGAACCAGTCTCACAAAAATCTAAAAATCTCAAAATATACTAATCCTTTGCTTACTTCGTTTCTTTTATAAGAAAATAGACTCAATTATATTTCAATCCATATCTCCTTCACTTTCTAATTCACTTTCCACTATTTTTGGTGATTTTTCAAAATCACATCACTGCTGTTAATTAACCAAAACTGTTTTGTTACAAAATATGGTTACCACTTCGAACATACGTACGCCCGAGTGGCCATAGATGCTGGTTTACGGCTTTTCAGTCTTTCGACTGATTCACAGAACATTTCATGCAAACTTTTAGAGAGGTATGAGATTACACACCCCATTTCAAACATGTATTCGGAAAGTAAGGGATTACACACCTGATTTCGGTAAGGACTAAACCTTCTTGACAGTCGGCACCTACGACACCCACTATTTTCAAAGGATTAACAAATAGAGAATATCGAGTGACTTTGTCCCTAAAAATAATCGATTAGTAGAAACTTTGATCCAATTTACAACATAGCCGAATAGAGCTATAACGAAAAAATCCAAGAAGAACATTCTTACCTTAACGACGATGAACCCGATTTCCACCGATTGACTTATGGTTACGGTTGATACACGGCCACCCACTAAGTTTCTATGATAGAGAAAAGATTCGAATGAGATATGGTATGATGATGGTCTCGATCCAAAAAGACCATCCCACACCAACATGTAGATTCGGTACAAAGGAAAAGGGAAAAAAAAATAACGATTCCAAAATATTGTACTAGCCACTTACCGATTGATCAAAGTGTGAGAAGAAGGAATAAATTGATTGAAAAGGAGATAAGTGTGGTGGAGGATTCGGCTATGAAGGAGAAGTTAAAGGGGATGGTGCTTAGTAACATTCAGCCATGATGAAAATAAAAGGGAGAAAAATGTTTGAGAGATTTTTGTAAGAAGAAAGGGATGTAGAAAGGTGTATGAAAATAAGGTGTTTAGGTTTCGGTTCTTTTCAAGAATGGAAGATGAACAAAGAAATGAGTTTGAGGCTTATGTGCATTCGGCTAAGAAGAGGAAAATGGAGAGAAAGGTTTTGGAGAAAAACACAAAAATGACAAAATGCCAAAGTGACCAACTAGCTACCAAAAGCCATCCAAATTTTGGCCACCCCCTAGCCCCTAAAACGTCCAAGTACATGGCCAAGAGAGTCAACCTTTGCCAACTATACTTTCCATAAAACATTCCTCAATTTAAGCATTATGCTTTCCATATAACATTCCTCAATTTAAGCATTATACTGTCCATAAAACATTCCTCAATTTAAGCCACTTGTTCCCTTACCTACCTTATCCTATTGATTCCTTTTCCTATGTCAATTCTTGTCTTAATCCATTAGCCACCTTGTCATAAAATCAAAAGTCCAACCTTCCAAAAATAAAGCTTGACCGACACATGCTAGATGAGTGAAAAGAAAAAAAAAATTTAGTCACAAAAATACATACCAAGGGATTCGAACCTCTTCCCTCAAGCAAACATACATGGCATCATATCTCCTTTACCACTTGCTCATCTTATGCTAACTTTTACTGTTTAATTACCTTAAGCATTTAAGGTTACTTGTTCCATTTCAATAAAGTACTACTTACCAAAAATTATTCCAAGTCCAAATAAATCCCGAGCCTTCTCGAGACCATTTTAAACACACAAATGGAATCATTTCACTAGCTAAGCACCAAAATAATGCAACATATAAATACTCAATTTTTAGGGTATTACAAAATTACACCTAAATAATTTTTTGGCTTATAGGTATAGGTGTATTTAGAGGGATTCGCAGGGCCCCGATCTCCTCTAAAATGAAAAATTTTCTATTTAGGTCTTCTAAAATTTTTAAGATATAAAATTAGTAAAGGTAAAATTGCACATTGCCCCCTAAATATTATAAAATATAGGCTATTCAAATGGTGAAATAGTAGTTTTGCTATCGTAAAGATTACAATTTAATTTTGGCCTATCCTAGCAAAATTTTCTGACTTCGCTAGTAATAAAAAGTTAATTATGATTTTTTTTTTAAAAAATTTAAGCTCATCTACTTAATTAGCTTATAATTAAGTCTTTCAATTAACTATTTTCTTCTCTAATAACATTAATCGTTGAAATCGATTGATGAATCAATTAAATATATAAGAATATATAGAAAACAATAAAATCTGAGTAAAATATGTAAGCATAACAATTTCTTATGGTTTCGACTGATGTCCATGTATTCATGGCATGATTAAGTAATCTTAAACCCATAAACAACTAAAATAATTGCCTAATTTACAAGAAAAGAACAAATTATAATTTAATAAAGAAAGCAAAGTATTATTGTCGTAGAAATGCTTTGGATTTTTATAAAATATAAACTTTACTTTTACTTTAATTATCTTTTCTTTTAAGAAGTTCTTTACTTCTTTGCTTTCGGATCAAATTCTTTGAGTATATCATGCATTAAAAATTTTGTAAAATTATGAAAATGTATTTAAAAATATAGAAGATTATTAAAATTGTTAATAAAAATTACAAAATATTATAAAAAACATAAAAGTTATAAAACAAAATAAAAATTATGAAAATTTATTAAGTAAAAAAGATGATGTATTGGTATTTAGATTTAAGACACGTTAGTTGATTTACAATAAACACAACATTTAATTCAATCAGTTCGTATTCAAATGTAAATACATCGAAACTCCAAAAACCATAAAAAAAATAAAAATCTAAAACTTCGGAAATTTCACTAATCTCTAACTCTAATCGTAAATTTGAATTCATTATTGGAAAGAAGTGGTACTAACCAAGCTTTCCTTGCAACGAATACAAAACCGTTGTAATAATAACTGAGATTGGCCTTCCATTTGCTTGCTTTTGGTATCATACCAAATGAATCTGTGATGGCTATCTTGAAGGAGAATGTCTTTATATTTAATTTCCCTAATTGATCTAAATATGACTTGATCTTGTGAGATTGGTACTTCAATGTTGAGTTGTTTAATCCAACTATCCGACACGCCATATTCCTTCATCACCCATACTTTATAAACATTCACATTTGGTGCTTGTTTGACAACTAAAGAGGAGAAGAAGTCCCGATATTCCGTGATAAAAAACTCGACGTCACCTTGAAAATCTGGATCATTTGGCAAATTAATCTCACGAAACACCTCCTCGTCAAATTGAAACGATACGATCATTCTGATAATTTTATTGGATGATGATCTCTTCAATCCTTGCCAATGAAAAGCCTCATTGAAACACCCGCTGCCTCGATACAAAGGCAACAATGCCCACGAACTTGGATTCTCTATCTTTATCATTTTCCAAGAATTCATGTTTGAACTATAAACTTAAACCTGAACTTCCGATGAAGACGAATCACGACGGTAGCTAACCTTTACCACTTTATAGTCATTGAATTTACGACAAAACCCAAAACCAATGCCGGAAAGAAAATCATTATGGTCATGATAACATTGAGGAAGCACCATAATTTCTCTTGCGGAAGGATTGCAAATATGTATTCTCAACCTATCATCTTTCTTCAGAAAGCAGCCTATCTTATTGCTTAAGCAAACTAATCCATTGATGGAACCAATTATGAATTTTCGTGGTTGGTCAAATATGGAACTCGAAAGTTGGATTCCATAAGAATAACATCCATGAATGAAAAAACCACCCGTATTTCTACCATAACAATTCAAATGCATGGCGATGACAGTAGAGTCTCCGATGAGATTACGCCACGATCTTTTAACTGTTTTGAATCGGAACAAACTTTTGACCGGCAATCTTGATAGAGAATTTCTCTTTCGATCTTCTCTGGAACTTGAAAACTTCCTGCAAACTCCTTCCTTCTCATCATCCTCTTCAATATTTTGAATCGACCAAAAACTAAGAGGTTCTCTAGTTAAAACCCTAAACCCTAGTAAGGCTTTGTCATTTAAGAGATTTATTATACATAAACTTATACTTGGGCATAATTTCTTATTTTATTTTATTTGGTATAGTTTTGTTATATTTAAACTTCCTTTTGTAATTAATTTAATGTAGATTGGTAATTAATATTAGATTTTGCTTTGTAATTTAATATATTTATGAGATAAACCTTAAAATTATACATAAATTTTCATTCAATGTACAATTTGATATATAAGTTTTGATTCGGTGCAATTATACACATTATATTTTAAAAATATTTGGTTTGGACATTAATGTATATATATATATATATATATATATATATTATTGGTTCATACCATTTTATATTTATATAATTTTTTTATTTGTTAATTACTTCATTTATTAACGTTTCTTTTAGTTATATAAATTGTCTTGCTGTATCTAATAATATTTAATAACAATTCATAAAATCATGATTGTTCCGCCGTGTATGGTTTGATCCTAGCAATATGAAGATACTTTCTATTTACTTTCGTATGTTCATGTTTTGAATTGGTGGATGTTTTAGGCCGTCAATACAATGGTTTTATAAAGGTTTTTTATGTTTATTCATGCAAGTCTTGTTTTTTTTTTCTTTTTAGATTTAAATAATGACTTGCATTAAAGAAATTAACGATCTGTGTTTAATTAGCTCTCGAAATAGGATTGTGCAAGGTGGTAATAGTGGGTTTTGAAAAATTTTCACAGGATGACTTTCTACTTGTCCTCTAAGGATTAACCAAATATTCACTAGTCTCTGGTTCTGGCACTGGCACATCTACAGGGATTGTCTCTTTTTTTGGGAACCGGGCAGAGCTCATTAGTCGGCAAACTCGAGCTTCTGTATGTACAGAAACCGGCTCCTTTATTTTGGTTCACAGTTATTTTCCATTATGAGGGTACAGAGCTAGCAGTTGCCTCAGACTGTTTCTCTTCAAGCTGAGATTTGAGGAACGCCAGCACTGAAAGGCGCTGCAAAGTGAAAACGAACATGAGAAACCCGTTTTCTGGGGATTAGTTATAGCCTAAAAACTTGCATTTGAGAAGAAACCTTACCCTTGGCTCGAGACCGGCTTATTTGGATTTCAGTGTCAAAGATTCTAACAATTTTATGCCTTCTTGAAATCCATCAACCGCCACATCCCCTTTTCAAGAGTTCTGTCCACATCTGCAACTTTTGCAAGAGAAACGGCTACATCCAGAATCTGCAAATACAAAAGCAACAATACACTGTTCAATGCCAACAAAAGCATCAAAGTCGGAACGTAACGGAGCTTCTCGAGTACTAGAATGGATTTCAATTGTAAATCCATCACAGAAAAAAAGAACCAAAATTCAGCATACTGAAAATTTTGCAGTTAAATAAAAAGATTGGGCAAAAGATGTTGGTGTTTTGACAGCAGCAAAAGAAGAAAACAGAACACTGAACAAGGCAGTATGATATTTTACTTGCTCACAAATGTGCAGCAAGGGAGCTTATGGCTTTTAGCTCATGTTTGCTCACTCATTCAATAAGAAAACAATACATTTATAGTCAAATACATCACCAAATACTACCTACTACCACTAAGTAGCCTAGTAACTTGTAAAACATTACTTGTGCACATAAACAAGCCACCTAAACTAGTCATTCAACACCTAAACAAACATATCAACCTGTCATCAGCTTGTTCATTTTCAACTAACTTAACAAAGTAACTAAATAGCCTTGCTGTTACAGCAAGCATTAGTGCTGCAGCAAAAATGTGCAAGCTGCATTCACTTAACCAAAAATATAACAGCAGCATGGTTGGCCATTTTCAACAAAAGATATATGAAATGTCTGAGGAATAAAAATACATAAATATTTGAAACTAATAATTCGGGTTTTTGCATAAACTTTTCGGGTGAGTTCACTTATTTCAACATTTAATAACATAGAAAACAATATATAGATAACCGTTTAAATCATTCCAAGTAAACATTCCTTATTACTGCCAATTAGACTTGTCCAAAATAAGGTAATTAGTAAGTCGGGTTGCCCATGGACACATCTACTGGCATCAATCACTGAAACAAACTAGTGGGATTATTAAACCATGTACCAAAATGAACCCATCTTACCAAAACTCAGGTTTGAGTGTAGGATACAGGTTTGGGATCGACACCAGTATGTTGAGATTTTTCCTGACCTTTTACATGTATTTGAATGGTCCTTGGAGAATCATATCCACATACATCAATGTCCGAATATGCGTTGGACACAAGTACTAAAACAAAAATGAAAAATCAAAGAAACATAGCGTTAACTAGTTTCTTACTTTTTACAAACAATATACCCATTCAGTTTCCACAGGCAGCGGTTTGACAAAAGCTTCAACAAAGTTCAACTAACTCAGACTAGCCTTCCATTTTTGGGTTAATTTAGACCAGCTAAAGGAACAGGTGAGATGAGGTGAGATCATAACCCTAAACCAAGCCTATGGTATTCCATGAATAGTGAATCCATGCGTCTACTTGAGATCCCTCCCTTGGTGTTTTAATTTTTTTCTTATTTGTATATATTTTGGTGATAAATATGTGATTCCATGCGCCTAATTAGAACCTGGGTTTTTCAGTATGAATTATGAAATGCATGTACTTATACTAACGCTTACTTAAGCTTTATCTTGAAATGAAAAGAGTAAGAATAGGAAATTGTTTATAAAACGTTTCTTACTGCTGATAATTCATATATTCATGTTGTTTTCGTGTTGGAGTGATACCAATGTACTTTCAACATGTATGATATAGAATTCCTTAAATTTGAAAATTCATGTATTTGTGTAGTTTTCGTGTTTAAGGTATTATATACTTCTAAAATTTTTATGGACGTGCAAGAATAGGAAATTGTCTGTTAGAGGTTTCTTCGATGCTTAATGAACCATTTTCATGGAATAAATTGTGTCCTTGAGCAATGAGAACGTACGTTGTGTAAGTTCCATATCGTGTTCTTTAGACCTGGTGATCTTTGTTTTATGTTGTATTCATGTTATTTATTGTCATAATGTTTAAGGTGTTATGTAGATTTTGATACATTCGTGTATTCTTGTCTTGTTCGTATAATTATTTGGATAAATCTGTTCTTATCATCCAAAAGAAGCAGAAATCTGCTACAGTACCAACCCAGTACAACAAAAGAAATTATGAAAAAAATGAAAAGATGACTATTCATGTTCGCATTATTTTTTGTATTGTTTTTCTCGTTTGCTTGTTGCCTGGTATAAATATAACGCTTTAAAAGGCTTCGACTGAATGTAGTATATGTTATGTTTACTATGTTTTTTTTAGAGAGAATTTTGAACGTTAGTTTTGGCATTAGACTAATCAGGGGTTTTTCGGAGTACATGAAATCGGGAGGGGAATTGGCCTACCAGTAGCTTTGCAGTGAGATCACAGTAGAGTTCAATGATTGCTCGAAACAAGTTCTGAGTTCAACACCTGATCATATCATAAACTTTGAATTCATTTTTTTGAGACCATATGTCCTTACTACATTGGCTTGAGTGCGGGTCCTTGAGATGGAGTCTCTGTTTTTAAACCCTGATTACTGCCGAGTTGATCTAGCTGAGCTGCTCAGAGCCATTCAAACACAGGAAAAGCAGAAATTACATTTGGTATGTCTCTGGTCATTCTTGTACCATTGCTGTTAAGATTATTATATTGAACAATGGAATAATAATTTAATGTTGTCATTCTATGTTATTGGAGATGAGTGTCAGGTATGGGTATATAAAACTCAATTTCGATAGTATATTAAATATATATGATACATATTCTTTGTCATCAACCTTCTTACCTGGATGGCTATATTTATCTGTGCCTTAGTGTAAAATCCTGCATTCTCTGCTGACGATGTATTATATATATTCTATACATAGACTGCCACGATTCAGGTCTTGAAGAAGGCAGGTCGTCCGTCAGAGCGTCTGGTGAACCACGAGAATTGCTCATTTAAGAAGCCAATGGAGCATGAATGTGTGCATCTCCAGGAGATAACAGAAGCTGCCAGAACTGAAGAAGCAGAAGCAAATGCCGAGTATGATAATGCTCTCAAGGAAGCCATTAGAGGAGTGCAACATGCTGTAACTGCCATTAACGAACATTTAGAAGAAGTGAGATATGAAATCGCAGCCCTTGAAACAGAGTAAGTTCAATATTACATAACCCAAAGTGTTTAGTCACTCAAATTATATAGACTCTGCAAGGATTACAAGAAAAGCGTTCGGGTTCGGGTTCGGGTCAAGGTTGGTGTAAAGTGCATGTTCTGTGTGCTGGGTTGGGTCAAATTTAGTCTAAATTTTTTGTGCTTGATACATAGGGTTTGGTTGATGAAATGTAAAGTTTTAACTTTCCTTTTTTAATTCCAGTATAGAAATAATTTATAATAATTAGACATAATTATGGATTAAACTATTTGATTCGACAGTTTATTAAGAGTTACAAATTAATAATTTAAAGCTTAGTTTATTAAGACAATTTTCTACTTTGATTGTTTTGGAAATTCTCATCCCAAATCATTAAGTTAGTACTTTAAGAAATACGTTTTTGAATAATTTTTTTTAGGTTAAAGTCAAGTTAATTACATCATTCTTTTAATTATATGGTTATTAAGTTTTTTTTTCAAAATGTCACCAGGACGAAGTTATAAAATATTTTTTTTAGATTAAAATTAAATTATAATTTTTCTGATAATAATAATATAATTTCAACATCTTAATAGTTTATATTTTTATAATTTTAAAAGGATTAAATTAATTTTTTATAATTTTTAGGGAGAGTAAAGTGTAATTTTATCTTTATTAATTTATAATTTTAAAAAGTGTTTAAATAAATAAAAATTTATTTTAGGGGACCCGGGCTCCTATCAGCCCTCAGCTATGCCTTAAATATTATATCTTTTAACGGTGTTAATAATAAGAGTAGGATTTGAATTTTAAAATCTAAAATATAGAGACAAAATTGTTAAAAATAAAAGTATAAAGACAGATGCTGTTTTTCACCTATTCAAACTAATAAATGTACTACTAACCATCAACGGAAGCAAAAACCGTTACCATTATTATTTACTGTTATAAAAATAATTTAGTATGGTTAAGATTTATTGAGTTTTAGTTATTAAATAAATTATGAGTTAAATATGTGTAGATATTTTAGTAATTAATTTTTAATTGACAATGGGTTGATTAGAAATTAAGATTAATTTGGAAAAATTATATATTAGAGTTATGATTCTCAAATTACACTTAAATAATTTTTTGGCTTATAGGCATAGGTGTATTTAGGGGGATTCGCAGGGGCCCCGGTCTCCCCTAAAATGAAAATTTTTTCATTTAGGTCTTCTAAAATTGTTAAGATTTAAAATTTGTAAAGATAAAATTGCACATTGTCCCCCTAAAAATTATAAAAATATAGGCTATTCAAATGGTGAACGAGTATTTCTGCTATCGTAAAGATTACAACTTAATTTTGGCCTCTTTTAGCAAAATTTTCTGACTTCGCTAGTAAAAAGTCAATTATGAGTTTTTTTTAAATTAAGCTCATCTACTTAATTGGCTCCAAATTAAGTCTTTCAATTAACTATTTTCTTCTCTAATAATATTAATTGTTGAAATCGATTGATGAATCAATTAAATATATAAGAATATATAGATAATAATAAAATCTGAGTAAAATATGTAAGCATAACAATTACTTATGGTTTTCGACTATTGTCCACGTATTCATGGCATGATTAAGTAATCTTAAACCCATAAACAACTAAAATAATTGCCTAATTTAAAGTATTATTCTTGTAGAAATGCTTTACTTAGTTTGGATTTTTATAACATATAAACTTTACTTTTAATTTAATTATCTTTTCTTTTAAAAAGTTCTTTACTTTTATTCCTATTTAGATTTAACATTTTTAAATGAAATAAAATATTTTATTCTAATCTACTTCTTCACTTTTTAAATGTTATCCCAAATTTTCTTTGAAAAGTTAACGCATCTCCAAACAAATCTATATTGTTTCTTCTTTTTTTTTTCCTCAATAAAGTGAAAATTTTATTAAAACTGAAAAGAGAGAGAAGATAGTGAGCATAAAATGACTCATATTTGTCTTAAACCACACCTCCTCCGACTACCATTTCTCCATCATTCCTCATTTTAATCTTTATACTTTCTTTTCTTTCGTTCCTTCCTATTATCTCCTTCATTGCTCACATACACACTAATCAATGGAGATGGATAATGAGCATCAAATTCTGCATCCTTTTCATGAGGAACATCCCTTGGTGCTAGTGACAGAGCAAAGCAATGAAGCTCTCAAAGCTTACTACGATGGATATGTGTTGTGGCACATATTAAACCATTTAACTGTTCAAATTAACGGTCACCCCATTTAAGAGTGACGATAACTATTTTTAGAGGTTGTGGCGCACTAGAATTGTGCCATGCAACGAAATATGATATTTTATAATATAAATCATAAAAGTATAAAAATAATAGTAATATATACAAATTAAAAACATTATAAATGAAATAAAATTATTAAAATATTAAAATTATTAAAAATTTGTAAAAAATACATTAATAAGTTTTAGAATAGAAATATATATTAAAAAATAAAAATTTTAAAATTATGAAAAAATATTTAAAAATATAGAAAATTATTAATATTGTTAATAAAATTTACAAAATATTATAAAAAGAATAAAATTGTTAATAAAATATTTAAAATAATTAAGTTAGTATCATAAATAATGACACCTTTTTTTATTACTGTTTTTCAAGTTTATTTTGTTTATATTCTAGGTTCGTGACTACCTCTCTCAATAATGATATCTTCAAGGTTCAAACCTACGTTCAAACCAATATATTTAAATTATATAGCCCACTTTTATTACAATAAAAAAAAAGAAATCATCACTCATAACTATTTAAGTTTCATAACATTCTTTGTGCTTATAATTAAGCAAAGCACAATACTTTAATTTTTAATTAATCATTAATTAATCATTCATATGAAAGAGAGGTTCATACTTTTTGTATTAAAAATGTGAAATTCAATTGCTTGGGTGTTCCAATGGAAGTAAATACAATTTTCTTTAATTACTTGCAAGGAGTTAATGCACAATTTATGTTGGGTGAACTATTTTTCAATCATTCCCCAGATTAAAAATTATTCTTTGTTTTATTTCATCTTCTACTTTTCATTCATTTCTATCATCTCCTTCATATTTTTCATTTCTCACAAACACACAAATTAATGGAGATGAAGAACGAGGAGAGTGTGAGCGAGAATCAGAATGAGAGTGAAAGTGAAAGTGTGAGTGAAAATAATAATGAGAGTGAGAATGAGATTGAGATTGAGATTGAGAGTGTGAGTGAGAATGAGAATGAGAATGAGAGTGAGAATGAGATTGAGATTGAGATTGAGATTGAGATTGAGAGTGAGAGTGTGAGTGAGAATGAGAATGAGAAACTTCCCTTGGTGCAACAAATTCATCAACATCCTTTTCATCAGCAACATCCCTTGGTGTTAGTGGCAGAGCAAAGCAATGAAGCTCTCAAAGTTTACTGCGATGGATGTGGGGAACAGCTTTCAGCTCCATGCTTCACTTGTATTCATTGCAATTATCACCTTCACAAGCAATGTGCAGAGGCACCCCCTTCACTTCCTAATCACCCTCTCCATCCCGAGCACGAAGAATTTGGTCTTGTTCTTCGACAAAGGCCAAATCCTTATCATTTCCGGGTATATGGTTGTGCATTATGCAAGGAAAAACGTAACATGTTTTTTTATGAATGTAAAGCATGTTTTTTTTCCATTGACATCAAATGTGCTAAATTATCTTCTTCATATAATTTTAACCAACCGTCCAAACATGACATCCACCAACATCCATTAACCTTCATAGAAAGTCCCATGACCATAGATGTACCCAAAAGATTTATCTGCTCCTGGTGTCATGAACCATTGATAGATGCTATATATCTTTGTCCTAACTGTCCATCATTCATCATTCACAAGAAATGCCTTGATGAGTTACCCACTAAAATTGATCACCCTTCCCACCACATACACTATCTTTTCCTTAATTATAGTGATCGCAACCATTTTTGCAACCTATGCCAAAACACACATTCTAGAGCTTTTTATGGTTGTTCTCTTTGCCATTTTAACATCAACCTTGAATGCGCTTTGTTGAGGTCCATTATTGAAGATAAAACAAGCCATCAACATCCATTCTCCTTGCTTTGGAGACCAGGTTCATTCATTTGTGATGCATGTGGTACCAAGGGAAATTATATTTCTTATATATGTTTGAAATGTTACATTGTAGTCCATAAGAAATGCACTTCACTCCCACGCATTATCAAATTTTCACGACATGATCACTGCATTTTCCACAAATATTTTCTTCAGACACAAGAGCTTACAAAGCAAGATTGCAAGATTTGTTTCAATGAAGTGAAACTAGATCGTGGGAGTTACTCTTGTGGGAAGCCGGGTTGCAATTACGTGGTCCATGTGAATTGTGTCTTTAAGGATGAGAGGTTGTACGATGTAATTGAGGAAGAAAAGCAATGGGAGGAACTTAATGAAAAATCTATGCAGTCTTCCATCATTCGTGTTTTTGAGGTGAATGAAGCTGGGGAAGGTACAAAGATTCAACATTTCAGTCATCAACATTGCTTGGTGTTAGCAGACAAGATGGAGAAGGAAGATAGAAAATGTGACGGGTGCATGCTATCTATCTCAACTCTCTTCTATAATTGTTCAGAATGTCCCTTTTTTCTTCACAAAACTTGTACTGAATTGCCAAAAATCAAGACTCATTGGTTTCGTAAATACAAAGCCACCCTCATTTTCAAAGGCTTCCTGAAATGTGACTTTTGCCATCGACATTGTAGTGGTTTCTTCTACAGTATTCAAGAATGGGATATGTGCATAAGGTGTGCTAAAGTTGCTGATATCATTAAATGTGAAGGACACCAACACTCCCTCTTTTATGATTTCAAATGCAATGACAAATGTAATGGTTGTGGCCACTGTAGTTTGCTTGGTGCATTCAGATGTGGAGTGTGCAGATTTGTTTTGGATTTTGGATGCTTAACATTACCACATTCAGCTCTTCACAAAATTGATGAACACATGCTAAAGCTTACTTATGATGATGATAAAGAGCAAAGTTATTGTGATATCTGTGAACAAGAAAGAGATCCAAGCCTTTGGTATTATTCCTGTTCAATTTGTGATACTTCTGCTCATATCGAATGTGTTCTTGGACAATTTCCATTTCTCAAGGATGGGGGCACATTTCCTTCTTATAAGCATAATCATCTTCATGAACTTAAATTTTTTAAGAAGTCCAAGGATTACCTTGAATGCTCTCATTGTGGTAAGCTTTGCCAAGAAGAATTTCTCAAATGTGAAGAGTCTACATGCAACTATATTATCCATTGCAGATGTTTGTGGTAAGTAATTTGGATGATTAAAGAGCTATTATTTTTTTTAAAGATCATCAATGCTATTATTATTTCATGATTTTATTTTCATTATTAACACCAATTTTAATTGTCTACGTGATTGAAGATGTAATTTGCTCAAATGGAAAGCATCAAAGGTTTTATCCGATCCAAGGAGTTCACAAAGGATTTGCCATTTCATGCCTACTTCTTGGATGAAAAGATGCTCAAATTGTAAGTGTGACTTGGTTGAAGTGTTGCTTTGTTTAAGATATGTTTGGGTTTGAATGATTTGAATTCAAAATTAGTTTAGAGTTCATGTATGATTTGTTTGAGTGTGTAAGATTTGATTTATTGGATTTGAATTATGAAAATTAATAGCTATTTGAATTATTTGTTATGTAAATGATTTGCGCAATGTTAATTAACTATTTAAAATATTTCTTATTGTATACATTAATGAAACTTTTGGAAGCCACCAATTTTGGTTCATGCTAAATGCTTTTCTACTACACTTGTTTGTTTCGCATATATTTATTTTTATATGAAATTTTGAATACAACATAATTATATGAAATAAAAACATAATAAAATCTTAATTGCACACCCTAAAATATCCATTCCAATCAACTACATTTCATCACTTATCTCTTGAGTCTATTTAAATTTATTATATGACTAACGTTTGTTTTTAATATTTAAAAAGAATATTTAGTTATTTATGTGACATACACGTGAAGTTTTACGTAGATGCTCCAAATTAAGTCTTTCAGTTAACTATTTTCTTCTTTAATAACATTAATCATTGAAATCAATTGATGACAATAAAATCTGAGTAAAATATATAAGCATAACAATTTCTTATGGTTTTCGACTGTTATCCATGTATTCATGGCATGATTAAGTAATCTTAAACCCATATTTTCCTAATTTACAAGAAAAGAATAAATTTTAATTTAATAAAGAATAAACTTTAATAAATTTTAATTTAATAAAGAATAAACTTTGTTTGGATTTTTATAACATATAAACTTTACTTTTAATTTAATTATTTATTTTTTTTAGAAATTCTTTACTTCTTGAATTGGTATGCTTTCGGATCAAATTCTTTGAGTATATCATACATTTGATGTGTTAAAAAAATTTAACTATGATATAAAAATTAAGACTAAAGGATCTTTAGAAATGGGAGGAAGAGCAATACCAACATTAAGACTGGTACTGTGTAACACCCCAAACCCGGCCCATGCGTTACGATCAGATCTGACATGTCACATGAGAAAAATACTACGAAGTCCTTTTAGTTGTACATAAATAGATTTAAAATCGATTAAAATAAACTCCCATTTTTAATAAATTTGATAAAGTATTATTGAAAAAAAAAGATTGATTGATAAATCGATAAATTTAAGATACGAAAATCTTATAAACCGCGACTTTGAAAATATCGTTAATAATTCGAGAAGATTTTGAAAATAATTTTTTTGAAAAGTGTTGATGAAAATTTTAAGAGAAATTTCCGAGTTTAAAAATATGTTTACAAAAGTTTATTATAAAACCCTTTTTATTTATCCATTTTAAGAAAACGATTATTTTAGTTTTTAGAAAAATCTCAATTTGAAATACTTAGAGCAATTTATAAATTCGTCAAACATAAAAAAAAACAAAAATTAATCCAGAGGCCTTATTACAACCTTAACTCAAAATAGCAAAGTAATTAAAAGTACTAAAAGAAATCGAAATTTCAAATTAAACCATTTTGTAGTATGGCCTCCACCGAGTCATCCATGGCCCAAGTCTCCATCACTGATTGCCACCTGAAAGGGGAAGGAAAAAAAAACGAGGTGAGTTACTAGAACTCAGTGTGTAACCCACTTACCGTTGTCCACTGGGCCAAAATCCCATTAAACAATAATTTGGGCCTAAACCCATTTACAGAAATAATAATGTATTAAAATATAACATGCATGTGTATGAAATGCAATTCCCAAATCAATCCTAATAATCCATCTGCTACACACCACCCGTACCAACCAACACACTTGTGGGTGATCATCAGTCAACCCACCCCGCCAACACACCAAACGTAGGCATTAAGCCATTTATAGCAAATTTAGTTGTGGACAAGCCACCAGAGTAGCAGAATTTAAGTGGCATTGCCACTATACAAATTTGTGGCAGAGCCACCAAAATTATGTGGTAGAGCCACCAGAACTTCTTTTCAACATTATCCCATCCCATGCAAATCATGTATATAATGCATAACAGATCACAATATAACAACAATAACTTATTCAGATATTTATTACAAAATTTTTGGCCCACTATAACAATTTAACAAATAGGCCCATTAAGCAAAATATCAGATTGGCCCATATAGCAAATTATCAAATCGGCCCATTAATCAATATGTCCATTCGGCCCATAAGGCAATATGTCAATTCAGCCCATTAAGCAATTTCGTATTTCGGCCCTTTAAGGGTATTTTCACAATTCGGCCCATAAGGGCATTTTCGAAATTTTGCAACCCAAGGGTATTTCGATAATTTACCCTCCAAGGGTATTCTAGTAATTTCGCAACCCAAGGGTATTTCATAAATTTTACCCACCTAGGGTAATCCGTTTGGGGTACAAAAATTGAAACTATCCATCTGCGTTATGTTGACTAAATTGTCCATAACTCGAGTTAGGAAACTCGAAATTTAGATCCGTAAGTTTTATTTGTATATCTTCTTACTGGAATTTTTCCATAATTTTTAGCTTAACCATTTAGTACAGTTTATTCCTTAAAGTTTCCCTTATTTCATTGTCTAACGATTCTGACCTCTCTTAACTTAATTTCAAATATCTCACTTTACGGTTTTCATATTTTTCTCCCACTTATTTCTAATGAAAATAGGCTCACTAAGGAATCCATACATATAAATTATAACCCGTAATTCACTTTGTACAATTTTATATGATTTTTCCAAAACAGATCAGGGAACCACGAAGTCACTTAGAACTAGTCTCACTAAAATTAAGATATATCAGAATATAAAATTCCTTTTCCTTCTTCGTTTCTTCCATATCAAAATAGACACAATAAGCTTTAATTTGATACCTCATTCACTTTCAAATTCCCTTTCTCCTATTTTTCATGATTTTTCAAAATCACGTCACTGCCACTAACCAAAACTGTTTTATTGCAAAATATGGTTACCACTTCGAACATACGTAAGCCCGAGTGGTCACAAATGCCGGTTGCGGCTTTTCAGTCTTTCAACCGAATCACAGAACATTTAATGCAAACATTTAGAGAGGTATGAGATTACACACCTGATTTGGATTTCCTAAAGAACCGCTCTTCGTTGCCCCCACAATCGTGATCCTTCCCTACTAGGTTCTAAAATTCGGCCTTGCACCTTGGCTATTGCAACGAGTTCCTAAAGTAAATAAGTGATGTACCAAAGGGGTTATCCTTCATCCAATATTTGGCCCTTTCACAAGAGCAGGAAGTTGATATCATCACCACGAAATAGAATCACATAGCGTCGCAATACATCGAAATAAAGAGTAACATCTTACCACCAATATTCGGCCTAATCACCCACTTACCAATCAACTTCCGAAACCAAGGCTAAGAGAATGATAAGTAGCAGCAAAGGATTGCTTGATTCGACCCTTATCAAAAGAGAACCACAGAAGTTTAGAATACAATCGAGTAGTTAAGTTCAGCTTAGCTACGCCAAGAGATGAAAGAACGAGAGTAAGTGGAAGAAGAAGAACCATTACCTAACTACCAAGGATAAACCGAATGGAATGACAAGCTTCAGCTACCACCACCACCAAGATTCGGCTAAGAGATTAGCCGAAATGAAGAATCCAAAAGAAGAAGAAACGTAGCAAGCTTATTAAAATTAGAAGAAAAAAGGTAGGGGTTTCGGCTTTGGAAACTACACCGAAAAGAAAACCATTCAAAGAACAATCTATCAAAGAACACAAACCGAAATGGTAGCTATAGGAGAGATTTAGCTACGAAAGAAAAAGGGTTAGCAAGAAATGGTGAAGTTGAGATTTTGGTTAGGAAAAATTGAAGAAGACCCGAAATACCTCCAAAAAGGAAAAATGACTAAAAAAAATGCCAAAATGATAGAAAAATTCGGCATCCTTCCTTCTTGGCCGAATTTCCCTCTTTATTTCCTCATATTCTTTTTTTTTTTTGCCAACTCATCCATAATTTCCTCCATGTTTTGGTCCCTTTTGTCCCCACTCCATGATTCCCTCCATTTGTCCCCACTCCCCCTCTTCTCTTATTTGAGCAAGAATAGAACTCTCTTGTTGCTTGTGAGATTCGAACCTCCAACCTCCTTACTCTCCTCTTGACACCACACTACCTTGCCACATGCTCCCTTGTGTCTCCTAAATGCACCCACTTATTCTTAAGTCTTGATGCCACCTACCTTCTCTCCTTAATAGGCTTAAACACAAAATTTTTACTAGGGCCCAATTCATCCCCGAGCCCTCATTGAACCCCTAAACATACACAATTAATATTTTTAACTAGCTTAACACAAGAAATAATGCGACAATTAAAATTCCAAATTTTGGGATGTTACATACTTATGAGTTTAAGTTGGTAAAACAAAAGAGAAGGATTTTAAAAAAGGAGAAGAGTATGGAGAGAGGAAGGAATGGAGAGAGGAAGGAGAAATTGAGGGAAAAGGGGAGGCCACTTGCTTTTTCTTTTCAGCTTTTCTTTTTGTATAGGTAAAAGTGCTTTTTCCTGTTTTTCTCAATTTTAATATTAAGCAAATTGGTCCCTATAAAAAATCGGAACAATTTAATTACTTTCAATTATAAAAGTGAACAATTTCATATCACCCTATGTCCCTGTAAAAATTGAAGGAGCAACGAGAAAGCTATCCAAGGAACCTAACTTGAAGATGATTTAAACAAAGATTTTGTCCAAACTAAACTTGGAAGCATCATTATCATGAGCTACACTAGGACGTATCATCCAATATCTTGTCAATATCTTATCAAAAAGGTAATTCCCAACTGCTGTAAGCTATCTAAGTTATTCAATATATGTAGTGACTATTATGACAGAGTACTATTGAAACATCAAAGACTGACAAGGCATATCTTCTCACCAGCGTAAGCCATCCCCACATTTCTTGATAGTTGTAAACTTTGATCATTTTCATCTTTGAACTTCAAATACGAATCAAAATTCAACTTAAGTACAGCAAACAAATTACAAAAATTATAGAACAAGCCATTTTTTATAAAAGTAGTAGTCTTGAAACCGGACACCGATAGAAAATAGACCGTAGGGAATGGAAACTTGAGAAGGCGAAAAGGAGGGATTAAGGTGCACTAATTCAGGGCAAGCACCTTTTCCTTTTGGGGGTTACATGAGTGATTAATGATTAGGTACAATTTTCATAAATATATATATTAGATTAAAATAGTTGAATTTCCTAGAAAATGTTACCTCCACCCAGAAATAAATAGATAATAATACCTCCCTGGCTTTGGATTGCCGACTCAAACCTATCAACTCTTATCAAACCTTTTCACCCAACATTTCTAGAGGCTTAGAATTTGTTATCCAGAACCATGATGCCTGCCACTCCCAATAAAATTCTCGCTAATCAACAGATTAGGAGAGTGAAGAACAGTAAAGAAGGGAGTTCCAAGTCTTCTTGAAACGACCCACCTTATCCTGAAACAAAACAAAAGAGAATGCAGTCACATCACACGAACATAAAATCAAACATTGGTCGGCAATCTGGAATACTGAAAAAATATCCCAATAGAGGATATTGAGAGATTCAACCATAAACGTTTGTCCATTTAAATAAATCCCTGTATGCTTTTTTTAAGCCAATCTAATAATTTATGGGACATAATTAATTATTACAATTTATCATACTCAAGTATCTTATTTATTTTTATTATTTTGCTTTGATTTTTTTTTTAAATTTATGTGCTTTAATATGAAATTAGTTATACTATAACAACAATTTTTATTTGACATGTTTAATTTTTATAATTTAACTAGAATAATTTCACTCGACTCGATTAAAAAAATCAAATTGAGTTAGGATTATAAAATAGGACTCGTGAACTCGAATAATTCGAAATTTTTTCACTCGATTCAATCAAGTGCTCACCCCTAACTAGCAATGACTAAAAAAGAAATTTACTAATAATTGAATGATCATTTTGTAACTTTTCATAGTTGAATAACCAAAAAGAAATTTACTAACTACTAGTATAGTTTACCCAAATTATAAAGATTTTAAATTAATGCTTAATATGATGACAACCCTTACTAATGAACAAAAAAAGTTTAATCAAGCTTTAAATATATAAAAAGTTTATACTGATTGAGTCTTAGTTCGATAAGCATAGGTATTTTTGTCAGTGTAGAAGGACATGGGTTCGAGTGCGCTGAAACGCATTATCTTCCTATTGGAGGGTTGAGGAAAGACAATGAGTTCTAAGCATTGTATAAAAAAAAACAGATCTGATAATAACCTTGGTATTGGTATCTGTATGTTGAGTGTTCTTTTTCTTGTTTATGTTACTACAATGGGATTACTATTAATTACATTCATTGATTCATTTTCTTGCAATGTTTGCATACCTTGTTTCTCAGCCTATTCAAGGGTTAGTTCAGACGAGTATGGAATTTGTTCTTGCTCTCACTCTTCTATCTGCTTGTAAGTGTATGTTTGTAGCTGGTGTACATATCTCACAACTGCAACTTTTCATGTTGCTTGTTATGGTACTTGGTATTACCGACCCTTAATCTGATAGGATCTGGATCGGGTTCTACACGGGTCACACTTAAAGTTCGTATGACACTGATAGTGTAACACCCCTTGCCTGAGGCCGTTGCCAGAGTCGAGCATGAGGCATTACTAGACTTAACTACTAATTCAGGGCATAAAAATTAAAATTGTCCATCTACGTCATGTTGACTAAATTGACCATAACTCAAGTTACGAAGCTCGAAATTTAGATCCGTAAATTTTTCTTGAAACTAGACTCATATATCTTCTTACCATAAATTTTCCAGAATTTTTCATATGGCCAATTAGTAATGTTTATTCATTAAAGTTTCCCCTGTTTCACTGTTTGATGGTTCTGACCTGTCTTTACAAAAACTCAGTTATCTCACTGTATAGAATTCCAATAATGTTCATGTTTATTCCAATCAAAAATAGACTCATTAAGGATTCTAAGCATATAAACTATGCTCCATAATTATTGTTTTACAATTTTTAAAAATTTTTCCAAGACAGAACAGGGAATCACGAAGTCATTCAGAACCAGTCTCACTAAAATTTAAATATCTCATGATATAAATTTCCTTTGCCTACTATGTTTCTTTCATATAAAAATAGACACAATAGAATTTAATTCTTATCTTATTCACTTTCTAATTCCATTTCTCCTATTTTTGGTGTGATTTTTCAAATTCACATTACTGCTGTTAACCAAAAACTGTTTCATTGCAAAATATGGTTAACTAGTTTATAACATCCTTACTCCATTTCATTTAAACTCCATACATTAACCATACTTATATATATACTAAAACTAAATCAACCAAAACCACAACCAAACATAATCATCAAGCCACAATATAAATTTCCAAGATTTACAAGATGGACAAGCCATTTTCGCATGGCTTATACAAATATATACATCATATTCAAAATAAACTCAAAAGAGTAATATAGCCTATACATGCCATAGTTCCAAAAGTTCAACTTATAAAAAGGGTACCAAAGATAGTTGATAGTGTGATTGACTTTGACGATGATCCTCGAGCTCGTACGTAAACTTCAAAATCTATAAAGTAGTCAATTAAACACAAATGATAAGCTATCTTAGCTTAGTAAGTAATAAGCAATGGTAAACATATGCATCTAATCATTTTTTTTAGAATTTAATCAATTTACTCTTAATCCTTAACTAACGCATAACCGCATATATATAGCATGTTTCACTGTTTAACATTTATCACATTCAAATGGTCTCAAAGCCAAATAATCATGAACCATTTATCCAACCCGAACAAATCCAAAATTAATAATCTTACCTTATTGCTAAAATTCATAAATCCAAAACAACTTACCTCATTTGCTCTGTACATCATCTCTCGGTTACCTTCATTCAATTGTTTAGGTCTCTAGCAAATTTGTCCACCCGCACACATAGTGCAATTTACGTAACGTATCGCACACTTAGTGCCATTACTTGCAATGTATCGCACACTTAGTGCCATTGCGTATTTTCCGCACATTTTGTGCCAAACGACAGATTCCGCACACACAGTGCTCGGTGTTTAATCCCGCACACATAGTGCCATTCCACCGATATCGCACACATAGTGCTCGGTGTTAAACTCGCACACAAAGTGCCATTATCGGAACCTTTCTTTATTTAAGCAAAGCTTATAATTCCAATTTCACATATATATATATATATATATATATATATATTTATATACACAAGAATATGATTTTCCCATAATAACTAAACCTTCTTATACCATCTCTTTGCACTCGGCACAACTAAAATATAAGCATATTTATACATTCACCATCATCATATTTGGCTAATTTATCAATAGTTTTTCCCCCCATTCAACATCACATTCGGCCAATATATATATAAAAGTTCCAATTTCACATTCGGCAATTTAAATTCTCAATCCATTAATTCATCTAATTATATACATATGATTTTATAAATAATTCAAATAAACTCGATTGCTTATAAACTTACCTCGGAAGTCGATGAATAAAGCTTCCCGATTACTCGTTCAATTTCGCCTTCCCCCGATCTAAACTCTTTTCTTTATGATCTTGATCTAAATAAATTCAAATCAAACTCATTCATCACTTTTCTCATTCAATTTGATCCTTAAACACATAATTTAATAAGTTACAAATTTACCCCTGACTTTTACAATGTTTACAAATAAGTCCTTATAGTTCAAAACACGACCATATCAATTAAGGGCCGAATATTTATAGCCCTCCCATCAACTCAATTCTTCCATTTTTGTTGATATTTAGTCCCTCCAAAATTTTTCTTTTTACAAAATCACCCTTATACCAAAATCTATCAAAAGTTTTAAAGGAAATCTTATTAATCTAACTTATATATAACATATACTATCATTAATCATACAAACACCCAAATTTCGTCCATGGCAACACTTGAAACATACAACCAAAATAAAAATTCGAATATGGGCTAGCAAATATACATGTCAACCACTTCAAAAATGTTAAAATTTACAAAAATTAAGCTTAATCACTAACCTTATTAGAACATGCAAAATGCCGAAATGTGGAGAGCTTGAATCCTTCCTTTCTCCTTTTATTTTCGGTGATATGAAAATGAAGATGATGATGTTTGCTTTCTTTTTTTTTCTTTTGTTTCTCTTATTTTAATGATATCCCTTTATTATAATATTATTTCATAATACCTTTCTTATCAAATAAAATAATTAAACCTTCCCCACTAACTATTTTATATCATTGCCATCCACTACTTCTTCAACAAGGGTGAATTTGCAATTTAAATTATTTAATTCAATCTCCCTATTCAAAGATTAACTATTTTACTACTTATGCAATTTAATCCCAAATCTAAAATTAAACATCCAAACAATTAAATTAACCTACCATATTTTAAGACATTCTCAAACACACAACATAAATATTAATTTAAAGATAAAAAATATCATTCTAACCCGCATTCGTGGTCCCGAAACAGCCGTTCCGTTTAGGGTTGTATTTGGGCTGTTACAGATAGTTTGCGTATAAGACATTCGCATCCCCTAAGAGATCTATGGTAAGGGTTTGCACACCATCACATAAGCGAACTCAACATGACGAGAGTTTGGACGTCATCACATAGACGAACCCACATCAAACTCACATAATATAAATACGTGTTAAACTTAAAGTAAGATACACGTTGACATGCGTAGAACCTACCTACAATATCACATATATGAACAGTAACTAAATAATATAAATACACAGTTTTCATCCAAAACACTCAACATTGCTATACTTCCAACCTATTTGATAGGTTTTAAGGTGAAATTAAATAAAGTAAACAACTTTTCTTTTTCTTAATTGGAATATAGAAAAAACACAAGACCTGGAAACAATAGGAATGTAAAGAACCCCTTCATTTTTAACAAGCTTTGATGTGTAGCCTTGTCTCGGTTAGTGGCAGTGTTGGATTGTTGATTGTGGGATTTTTGCCTGTTTCCTGACTTGTTTTGTACGGGGGTTATCTAACTTGGAAAATCTGTAAAATGATTATTCACCTGCTATATTGATATCATACATGTCCAACAGCTTACCTCGAAATTTGAACTCCTAACATGTCGGATCGGAAATAGGTTGAATTATTAATTTGAAATAAATAGTTTAATTGGTTGACTTGTGAACAGAATGAATCGATCATATTGATTAAACCAACAATCGAATTGTTTTTTTAATAATTTATTCAATCAAATCTATCGTATCAGTCGAATCAATTGAATCAAGTACCGGTAGCCTAATTAATCTATCTATCGATCTGATTTTGAAAACTTTAAACTTTGTTGACGATATATTATAAGTAAAAATAATAATTTATTGTTACAATTTCGAAAGAAGTATAAAAGAGGAGAACAAAGAAGTTCTATCTAATTAATAAAAAAAAATTGAACAAATGTGTTGCCCAAGGCATGGTCTGATAGACTAATACGGTGTAGAGACTTTAATTGCTGAGTTACTCAAGCATAACACCGAAAGCAGCTAATCTATGTTACTTAGGCCCCCTTGGTTGAACGGTTGAAGTCAGTGAGGTGCAGTTGGGGTAGATAACTGCCCCCAACCTCACTGCTATGCTGTTTGGATTAGGGTACCAATGCAGTGAAAATAAATGTTGACCACACTGAGATGCTGAAACTCAGCTGGCTGCTTCAGCAGCAGTGAAAAATCAGTGGGCAGTTGGTATTTTTAACTGCCAAAAATACCCATATTTTTATTTATTATTTTACCATTTTATCCTTAAAAGTTATATTAATTTCTTTTCCAACCATATTTGTTTTCAGATTTGGGGAAAAAACAACCGTTTCTCCCTTTTTTTGCTTTGTTCTTGTTTTTTTTTTTTTTTTTTGCTTTGTTCTTGGTTGTAGCAATCGATCTGTCTGTAGATAAAATCAAACTGTATTGGAAGATATATTTTAATATATTATTAAAATTGATTGTATAATTCATTAAAATATTTATAATAAAATATTGGAAGATACATTTTAATATATTATTAAATGAATTTATAAATTCACATATTTTAATAATTTTATATAAGTAAAATAATTTAAAAACTTCTATTGTATATCAATTCTATTCTGATGTCCTTAATAGTCATTTTATATTCTCATCTTACCGCTACAGCTGCGTTTGAATCCAAACACACACTCCACCGCTGTTTCTAATCTCACTGCTATAGTGTCCAATCTCACCGCTACAGTGACTAATCTCACCGCCACCGCTGTTTTTAACCTCACCGGAGGTAAACACATCGCCCATCCAAACTAGCCACTCGAGTACGGGTGTTTTTCATCGTGCACAACATTAAATTTAATGGATATTCTCTTTATATATATATAAATCTAAACTCGAAATAATAAAATATAAAACCATAAAAAAATAGAAATCTAAAACCATCAGAAATAATAAAATCTAAAAAAAAAAAAACTATAAATCACTAATCACTAACTCTAATGTCACCTGTAATGCCCAAATTTTGTCCGGGCCTAAAACCCAAACAAAAACAGTCCAATAAGCCCAATTTACAGTTGTAATACTCAAATTTTATCCGGGCCTAACCCATTAAAAACCCAATAAAAAATAATAATAATAAACAGTCCTGAAAGTCCATTACATATACCAACCCAAACCCATGAAGCCCAAAATTTAACCCCGTTCGGCCCAGTCTACAAACAAGCCCAAAACCCTAAAATTTCTCTGGAACATCTAGGGTTTTGAAACCCTAAAAATGGATCAGCGCCGCAACATCCATGGCAGCCTCTGGCCATGTGCATACCACCAGCCACCTCCACTACCGCAACCCACTCAGCCATCGACACTGTGCCCATGTGCTCGCGACGACCGTCCTCGCACGCCTCGGCCGGTGCCCATACCTGCGAGGAAACAAACAAGGACAGCAAGAAAATGGCAGAGAAACTTTGTGTTTTTTATTATTATTATCATCACTTGTTCGGCTATAAAAGCCAACTCAAAACGATGTATCAGGGGTCTTTTTTTTTGGTTTTTTTAACACCAATCAACAAAATACAAAAGTATTTTAAACCAAGAAAACAATAGCAAACGTCTAAAAGCAGAGATCAATACAAACAATAGCAAACAGGAGCAGCAGAAATCCGTCCATAATTAGCAATCGAATCGGGCACGAAACGAGATCCGAAGGTTTATCTTTCACTCTATATATATATTTTTTATTTTTCGAAATCATCTATATCAATCCATCTCCTAAAACACATATACATAATATATAAAAGAATAATAATAAAAAGGGGAGAAAATTTACCTGTTTGGTGGGTTTCGGCCACCGCATGGTATTCATGCGGCGTTGAGTGCTAAGGGCTGAAACCCTAGCAGAGGAAAAGGGGAATTTCCCCTTTCTGCTTTTTGATGCGCAGCAGAAATGAAGAAAAAAGGAGGAAAATGTGCTTTTATAGGGTACCCCGAACGACGCCGTTTTGGGCTTGAGTCCCATAGCCAAAACGACGTCGCATTAAGCCTATGACCCGCGCGCGGACCCGACCCGATCTGAGGTCCGCGTGTTTTTGAGCAAAAGGGGTAATTACCCTTCTGGTCCCTCCGTCTCTCCATACTCTCGCAATCGAGTTTCCTTTTTACTTCAAATTTTCCCTTTAATTTCAATTTGTGTTCATTTTAATCCCGAATTAAGCGCCGCGTTTTGCGAATGTGGGAAAATTCCCCTTTAAACCCCTTGACTCTTGCGCGTTTTGCGAAATACCCCTTCCTCTTATTTTATTTCTAATCACCCCCTAAACTTTCGTTTCAAATGCGATTTGACCCCTTTTAGTTAATTTTGTAATCCTTTTAGTCCTTATTTGTATTATCGTTCCATGTTATATTATCGTTATATTGTACATATTTATTATTATACTATGGTTATTATACTTTAACACTATTATATTTATATCAGTATATTATGTATATTTCATACCCTCATTATCACTAGTACTACATTCACTATTAATATTATTATTTTAGCATTATTATTAGTTATGTTATTTATCTTGTACATATTATTCTATTATCATTATTATCATTATTATTATTATTATCTATTATTACCATACTATTATTTTATTATTATACTATTATGCTATTATTCTTCATATATTACTATTGCTTGTATATACTAACTTTATTATTATATTACTATTTTATTATTACACTATTATTATTATATTTTCATAACTATTACATTTATATTAATATGTTGTATATATTATGTACATTATGTACATTATTATTAATATTCATTATTATTATTATTATGTTTGTTACTTTGTTACATTACATATACGCACATATTATTATTTATTTAACTTTCGCTCATATATTTGTGTTTATATCATTTCACGTATACTCTTATTTTCATTCGTATCATCGCATTTTTTACAAATCCGTGCTCCATTTTATCCAATACAAAATTGATTTCTTTTGTAAAGGCATCATTTCGTATTTAGAAATTCGAGAAAATCGTGCCTTAACTTACTAGGTTTCGATTTCTCTCGTTCAACCTAAATAGCGAAATGTCTTTTAAAATAAAAAGTTTCGAATAAAAGTAAAAAACTTATTATCGAGATTTCGATATGTTGCATCCTAACTTATTGGATGTGACGTTCCGTTATTTCGAAATAAGATTTTCTAAACGAGGCAACATTCATCTTGGATCCGAGGGGTTAAATTATCGTGTCTTAAATTTTTGGATGTGATATTTTATTTCTTCGAGACGATGAAAGCTCAATATTTAACTCGAGGAAACTCAAATGTTTTAAGGGATCACATTCTTAAAATTCATTTTCATAATTTTCAACTTTCGACATAAGGACATTAATTAATCAATTTAGTACCAATTTTGGGCGTGACGAGGGTGCTAATCCTTCCTCGCACGTAACTGACTCCCGGGCCCATTTTCTCGAAACTCGTAGACCAAAATATTTTGTAGGTGGCCCGATCGCACCTAATAAAAGATCGGTGGCGACTCCTGTTTCTATTTTCAAAACCCAAGTCCGATTCCTGCCTTTTTTCGAAAAAACGGTTTCGACATCACCTTTTTGGGGACAATGAAACCAAGCTTTCCCTGCAACGAATAAAATACCATTGTAATAATGACTCAGATTGGCCTTCAATTTGCTTGGTTTTAGGATCATACATACAAATCTGTGATGGCTATCTTGAAAGAGAGTCTCATTATATTTACACTCCATAATCGATCTAAATATTTGTTGATCATGTGAGCTTTGTACTTCAATGTTGAGTTGTTTAGCCCAACTATCCCATACACCATATTCCTTCATCGCCCATACTTTATAACCATTCACAATATTTTGTCCTCGTTCGTGAATTAAACAGGAGAAGTTCCCATATTCCGTAATCAAAAACTCGGCGTCACCTTCAAAATCTGGATCATTAGGCAAATTAATCTCTCCAAACATCTCATCCTCAACTTGAAACCATACGATGGTTTTGATAACTTTCTTGGATGGTGACATCTTCAGTCCTTGCCAATGAAAAGCTCCATTGAAAACACCCGTTGCCTCGATATAGAGGCGATAAAGCCCACAAGCTTAGATTTTCCATTTTTATCGTTTTCCAAGAATTCACGTTTAAACTATAAACTTGAACCTGAACTTTCGATGAAGGCGAATCACGACAGTAGCTAATCTGTACCACTTTATAGTCATTGGATTTATGACAAAACCCAAAACCAATGGCGACAAATAAATCGTTATGGTTGTGATGACATTGCGGAAGCTCCATAATTTCTCTCGTGGAAGGATTGCAAATATGTATTCTCAACCTATCATCTTTCTTCAGAAAGCATCCTATCTATTACTTAAGCAAACTAATCCATCGATTGAACCAATTATGAATTTTCGTGGTTGGTCAAATAACGACTTCGAATGTTGGATTCCGTAAGAATAACATCCATAAATGAAAAAGCCATCGGTATTTCTACCGTAACAATTCAAATGCATGGCGATGAAAGTAGAGTCTTCAATGAGATTACGCCATGATTTTTTACGTTTTTGAATCGGATCAAACTTTTGACTGGCAATCTTGATAAAATTTCTCTTTCGATCTCGTCTGGAACTTGAAAACTTCCCTCAGGCTCCTTCCTTCTCATCATCCTCTCCAATAATTTGACTCGAAGAAAAAAAAGAGAGCTTTTCTAGTCAAAACCCTAAACCCTAGTAAGGCTTTGGCATCTAAAAAATTTATTATATATCGCCATAATTTCTTATTTTATTTTATTTGGCACAGTTTTGTTATATTTAAACTTTTATTAAAACATAATTTAAGTTAGATTTGGTAATTAATATTTATTATATAAATTTATAATTTAAGAATTTTTTTTTTGAATTTTGTGTATTTCAAGGTGTTTATTTTTGCGTCGTGTTGTTGTTAGAGCATTGCCCTCCTCTAAATAATTCACTCAAAAAGAAAAAAAAATTTCTTTTAAATAATTTATAGTAGATTTCGTAATTAATATTATATTGGGAAAAAGTTTTGACTTTATTTAAACTTCTTATTATAAGTAATTTATGGTAGTTTTGGACATTAATGTATATGTATATTTTATTGGGTCATACCATTTTATATTTATATAAATTATATATTTGTTAATTATGTATTATTTGTACAAGGTTGAACTCTTACACTTTGAACATGCCTAAAGATGTTTGGAAGATGCTAAGGCCATCAAAATACCTTTTAAAGTTGTCATCTCTGCCTGGAAGATTCTCGGCAGCTGAACTTGATAAAAGAACTAGATTTATGACAACGGAGTGCAGTTTCTAGGCGGAGACCACAAACCATCTTTTGTACAAAAAGGCGGTTTGGTTTGGTTCATCCCTCGGACTGCAACTTTGGTGTTAACTCAATTGGCGCTTGGATTATGCATGTCACGGAACAAGCCAAGCCATGCCTGAAGACTTCACAATCTTCGCTATTACTTTTGGATCCATGGCAGCAAAGTTTTAATTGAAGATGTTACTCCGAATCCTATGGCACTTATTAAAGCAGCATCGGAGTTAATAAACAACACTAGAATGAGGTACGTAAAATCCTGCATTCTCTGCTGACAATGTTTTATATATATATACATATATATTCTATAAGTAGACTGCCGCGATTCAGGTCGTGAACCATGAGAATTGCTAATTTAAGAAGCCAATGGAGAATGAATGTGTGCATCTCCAAGTTAGAAACTTTTTTTGGGCTGAAGTTAAATTATAAATTTTATGATAGCACAAATGTAATTCGATCGTTATATTAATTTATAATTTTACTATTATTATAAGAATTAAATCTATGATATATTAACTTAAACTTTAAAGAATTTAAACAGATTAAAAGGAAATTCTCTCATTTTAAGGAAAAAAAGTAAAAAAAAAAAAGTTAAAACCAAGACTTGAGATGTCAATGTTTATATTTTTACCTCTAGAAAACAATAAAGTAAAAATGGCAAACGGATTTAGGTAATGAATAGTTGCACATGTCATTAAAAAAAATTATGTTATTTCAACATATTCATCAAGATATAATTTTATTCAAATAATTATTATAATTATTTAAAAAAAAAACAAATATATAGGGCTATGTAACTCAAGTAATTTACTTATAAAGAATTTGTTATTTAAAGTCTTTATATTATATATTTCTTAATAATGTGGGATTATTAACATTGCAAACTAAAAACGAGTGCTAACCCAATCTTATTATTTGGAATTTCGTTTTGTTAGCTTGTAAGGACCATAAGCTATTTCAGATGGCTAATAGAGTGATCAAGTGATGGAAATGGGAAAAAGGCAGAAAGCGATGGAGGGGATTATGCTTTTATATCAACAAGTCATTTTGTATCAGCAAGTTATTTTGTCTCTCAATTTTATCGAGAGATCAAATATCTGAAAAGGTAACTTATTCATAAAATAAGAGCATCTTGTTAGGTGTCTAAAAAGGCGAATCTACTTGAAAAAAGGATTCTTATATCATTAACTTATGGTATTCCTAGTTTCTTAGATTTCCAAACGATATGTTATGACCTTTTGCTTGCAACCTTTTTCATGTTGTAGCTGTAAATCTCTTCATACAAGCCTTACTTTTTCTTTTCAAATTCGAATAATGACTTGCATCAAAGAAATCAACGATTTGTGTTTAGCCATCAAGAAAAGATTCTTCAAAACAAGAGTGATGGGATAAAACTTAAAAGGTTCATGCAATGCAGCAATGGTAGGTTTTGGAAATCTTCCACCGGAGATAGACCTATTTTCTATAGTAGTAAAGTGATAGGGTATTCGAATATGCTAAACTTTTATTAATATTGTGGTAATGATGATGATGATGATGATGATGAAAAAATAGAAAAGATGGAATTACGAAGACAAGGTGGCTTATGTTTGAGTTTCGACTTAAGAGAGATATGTTTCAAGAATGGGTTATTTACAAGATAGAAAATACTTCTCGTTAAGAGATGGATAAATGTCAAGATGGACCTCAATTAATAGAGTTGAAAGAGAAAAAAAAACATTCAACATTAATCTCATTATAGGTTCTTATCATATCTATTTTTTTTTTTTTTGGTTACAACTAATGCTTAGAACTATCCACAGCTCATTCCCAACCCTTAAATAAGAAAATAATGCCCTTCAACGCAATCAAACTCATGTCCTCCCGCATTGTCAATAATATTGATACTAATGAAGTTAAAACTATGATTTTTTTTCATTTAATCAAAAGTTAAAAAAGACAATTAAATCTTATATTTTAGAGAGAGACTATAGATATAATTATTTTATTAAGCCAAAGAGGGGTCAAGGCCATTACCAACCCCTTGACTACCCCCTAGTAAAGATGTTCGTGGGACATTAACAAGGGTTTCGATTTCTACACTGCTCTATATTAAAGCTTGACATTTTACATTCTCGAGCCTGCAGGTCAAGGCTAAGAGATGATTATTTATCTAGGAGATGATCATCTAATACAACGTGGAGACTTTAGTTACCGAGTTATTCAAACATAACCCTGAAAACAACTAATTTATGGTATTTAAATTCGAGTGCGAATATTTTTCATCATACACAATATTTAATTCAATCTGTTCATATTCAAATATAAATACGTCAAAACTCCAAAAAACCATAAAAAAATAAAAATCTAAAACCGTTGGAAATTTCACTAATCTCTAACTCTAATGCTAAATTTAAATTCATTATTGGAAAGAAGTGGTACTACCTTTTTTGGGACAACGAAACCAAGCTTTCCTTGCAACGAATACAAAACCATTGTAATAATAACTGAGATTGGCCTTCCATTTGCTTGCTTTTGGTATCATACCAAATGAATCTGTGATGGCTATCTTAAAAGAGAATGTCTTTTTATTTAATGTCCCTAATTGATCTAAATATTACTTGATCTTGTGAGATTGGTACTTCAATGTTGAGTTGTTTAATCCAACTATCCGACACGCCATATTCCTTCATCACCCATACTTTATAAACATTCACATTTGGTCCTTGTTTGACAACTAAAGAGGAGAAGAAGTCCCCATATTCCGTGATAAAAAACTCGACATCACCTTGAAAATCTGGATCATTTGGCAAATTAATCTCACGAAACACCTCCTCATCAAATTGAAATGATACGATGGTTTTGATAATTTTCTTGGATGATGATTTCTTCAATCATTGCCAATGAAAAGCTCCATTGAAACACCCGCTGCCTCGATACAACTTTTAAGGGATCTAAAACCTCATTTTATTATTTTACCTAGGGCCTAAAAAATGTTTTAAACCATAGAACTAACAAAATCTTATATATGTTTGTACTACTTTAACGATATATATAACTTTAGGTAATCCCTTTTTAAAAAATACGAATAACTTTATTTTTATTTTATATATATATATATATATATATATATAAATTACTTTAACTTTAATTTAAATAAAAGCATCATGATTAACTTAATAGTAAATAATTAAAAAAAATATTTGGATAATACACAAAATCAAAATTGATACATGTCATTCATTTAACTGTGTTTGTCGAGTTAAAAAAAATTTACTTTGTAAAGAATACTAACCCTAAATTAAAACACTATAAATACATTAAATATAAAAGTATTTATAAAATAAGATAAATAAAAGATGTACCTCGAAGCACAAGCGAAGGGCGTCATCTCCTTTAGAATTCTTAAGACTGGAAAATCCACACACAATTTCTCTCATATCAACAGTACCATCTCGATTGCTATCGAATAGGTCAAAGATACGAGTTGCCAAAGGAAGTAGTGAAGACATGTTCATTGCTTTTAGCTCCTCCTCGAATTCGAGTAAAGTAGCATTGTCACCATTAGCGCATCTGTAAGTTACCAAATACTGTATTTAAGAATGGATGCATAAACTAATATCCAAGTTGTAAAATTTATTGAACATTTTCTCTTAATAAGACTACAATCAAGGATAAGTGAAAGGGTTGCAGTGTTGGGAATCCAATTTGGAGGAACACTATCTCTTAAGAATGGTCCTAAGAACTAATTAGGACAATGTCCAATTTTCTAAGATCTGTTGTAAAAGTGATTGCAAAATATAATTAGTATAAGATCCGAGTTCGGGCTACAATACGAGAATGGGGAAAGAGATGTAGATGATAAATCTAAACTCAAAATTACTTAAAAATTATCTTTTATGAATCAATTAGGATGAGATCCAATTTACTCAATATTAGAGAAAGAAAAGATTGCAAATGTTATGATTTGAAATCTCGAACTTATTAAAAAGGGAAAAATAAAAAGCTCGGTTTTGAATGCTTACATTTTCTTAAAATTCGACTTGAGATTATCAATTTCGTCCTTTGAAAGGTCATGGGAGCCTAGCAAACTCCTTAACCTCTTCGTCCTTAGTAAAACCTTGCTGCTCAAGACACTGGCTATGGCGGCAGCACGTAGCTTACGACGCGCGTTAAAACTCTGCAATCTCGAAACAACCTCCGCATCTATTTGTTCTTGCTTTGCCGAATCCCCAATGACCCATGGATGAGCTAGAAGCTGTACATATTGAAAGAAGGCATTTGATTTAATTTGCATTTCTTTTCCTTTTTTTTAATTTTTAAATAGTCTTTTTTTTTCAAAATCGAATAAAGTCGAAGGTAAGTCTAAGCCCTATGGTGATATTCTTTTTAAATCAATGGTTGTGGTTAAAGTATAGAAAAAAATTATAGCCGTTTGATCAAACCACGTTAAAAGTCAAGAAATTTTACATGAAACCTGTTAAATCAGCTGTAAAATGTTTTTCTTCGGAAATTAATTTCACTCATTTAGTGCCAAAACCAATTGAATAGGTTAAAAAGGTAAACTCATATTTCTCCATACGAATCTTACGTAACATAATCAAAGGTGGCAAATGCGAAATCAAAAAAAATAAAATTTAGGAGGCTGAAATTAAATTGTAATTTCTACGATAATAAAAATGTAATTTCACATTTTTATAATTTTTAAAGGATTAAATTAAAATTTTGTCATTTTAAGGGGGCAAAGTGTAATTTGACCTTTACTAATTTTAAAATTTAAAATTTTTAAAAATGCCTAAATGAATAATTTTCCATTTTAAGGAGACGAGACCTTGCCAACCTGCTAAATGCATCCCTGCTAAAAAGATCTCACGAGATGTCACTATAATAAGATTATTATATTATTGAATAGATGCTACCATCCTAATCCAACCATAGTTGCTTCAAATGTTAGGGGAAAAAAGGGGTTAAATATAACACCCCTTACCCGTATCTTGTACCGGGATCGGACACGAGGCATTACTGGACTCAGCTCACTTAGCCATATAACTTTGAGTTAGTAAATTCACTTCCAAATTCGAAGATTTTCAAACTTACATCTAACTTCCTTATAATGGGCCTATAAGGCCCTACACTAACCACCGAAAAATATCGGACATAAATCAGAAACTTTGTCATATTTAGAAAAATGTCACCTAAATAGGGATCACACGCCTGTGGACTAGATGACACGCCCGTGAATCATCTCACACGCCCGTGTTCAACGCCATTGGTCGACACTGACTTGAATCGCACGACCTAGACACACGCCCATATGGCTGGTCCGTAGTCGCCTCTGATTATTTCCCCACGGCCTGGGCACGCCCGTGTGCTTCAACCGTGTGACAATTCAAATACCAAATTCAAGGTGCAGACTTCACACGGCCCGAGCACACACTCACGGCCTGACCTTGTGTCACACACGGCCTAGACACACAGGCATGTGAGATGATCCCGGTACAAGATACGGGTAAGGGGTGTTACATTAAAAGAAAAGAGATGATATACATACTTGTTCAGCACTAGGTCTTCTATCAGGATCAACTTGCAACAGATTAGAAATCAAATGCTTTGCAGATGAAGAAATGTTTTTCCATGTCCTCTCATCGAAATTGTATTCTCCCTGTCAAGGCATCAAATATTAATTTATTATTCAAATAAATCAGTGAATTATAAAGAAGGAATGAAAGTAATTAATATACAGCCATGATCATCTGTTGTTTTTGACGATTAGATTGAGCAATAAATGGTGGATACCTGCAAAATATGAAAGTAAGGAAATGGCATTACAATTATGGTGTGAATGTATTACGTAAATTCAGGAATATGTACATGTTTGCTATATTAGTGTTAATATATGTTAAATTTGGTATTAATTTTTTTAATTCGATATTTGAGTTTAGTTTTAATGTTTAAATTGATCCTTGAGTTTTTTCAATTTGATACTTTGAGTTTTCCTTTGTCCCATTTAGGTACCTGAATTTGGTTTTAACATTCAATTTGATATCTGAACTTTTCCTGTCTCAATTAAGTACCTATATTTTTTTACTCGAGAACATGTGTTTAATACTCATTGGGCCACATAATATCATTTGGTTTGGGAATCAAATTAAATATTGAAGCCAAATTCATGTATCAAATTGAAAAAAAAAAGAAACTTAAATACTAAATTGAACTATGAAACTAAATTTAAATACCAAATGATATATTAACCCGCCATATTATCATACTCGAGTTAGAATGTTAGATGCATATATACACATGGTGGAGCCAGGGGTTGACAGCCTCAATGGAAAAATTTCAATTTAAACCCTTTATAATTTATAAAATTTTAAATTAGTAATGGTAAAATTATACATTGACCCTCAAAATGATAAAAATTTGGTTTAATCTTTTAAAAACTATAAATATATAAACTATTAAAACTTAAAAGGATGGAATTACATTTTTATTATTGTAAAAATATACAATTTAATTCTGACTCCCCGAAAAAAAATTCTGGCCCTGGCATTGTATATACATATAACATGGATATAAGTTTAGAGTTCAAAAGAATGTTTTGATTTTAGATTATGCAAATATATTTGAAAATGCTCAATCTTTGAATATTATCATATGGTATTCTTTTTTGTTCAAAATTATCGAGATGAATCGAGATAAACATAAATCTAAATAAATAAAAAGAGTTTAATATGAATTTTATTGCTTTACTTGAAAAAATAATAAAGTTAATCATATCTATTCCTTTTGATACAAACAAGAAGCTAATATGCTTCAACGCACTCGAACCCATACCCTTCTATATTGACAATAATATCCATACTAATCGAGTTAAGACTCCATTAACAATTCCAATTATTAAACAAATAATTTTCATATCTGTTAATAGTAAATTGTAATAATATTACTCAATTAGACTTATTTTTCTGATAAAATAAAATAAAAAAATTCAATTTCCATAAAATAAAAAAATAAAATTCAATCACCAAATAATAATAATAATAATAGTAAAATTAATAATTTCGAACAGCGGGAAAGGAAGATTTTGGGAACATACCCTGAAAGCAAGATGTATAAGATGACACCCAAAGACCACATATCGCTCTTTGCTGTGATTTTCCCTTGAGAAAGCGCCTCCGGTGAAACATAATCTATGGATCCAAACAACCCGATAACCGGATCCTTAAATTCCTCCACCAAACTCAATCCAAAATCCATGATCTTCAACGTTGAATCTTTATTTTTATTCAAGAACAAGCAGTTCTCCGGTTTCAGATCTCTATGAACAATGTTCGCCTTATGGATCGCCGCTAATCCTCCCGCGATCTACCGTACCACAGCTGCCGCACCGGCTTCCGAGTACCGTGTTTCCGCCACTATCCGATCGAACAACTCGCCGCCGGAGCACAATTCCAGCACCAAATGAACGCCGGCTTGATCTTCGTAAACGTCGTAGAGATCGATCACGTTCGGATGCGGCGAAACGTTCTCGACGAGCATCCTCATGACGAGGATCTCGTTCGTCAACAGCGCGTCGGAGATGGAAACCTGGTTACGCGTCGGCAATAACGCCGCCATCGAAGCTATTGTTTTCTCGACTCGAGCTGGTGACGGCGTCGTTCCGAATCGTTTCAGTGTTTTAATGGCGACTTGTGTTTTCTCATGATCTGATCCGTTCTTTCTTTTTATACCTTTTCTTACAACTGAGAATCCACCTCGTCCTAGTATATCTAGGATTTCGTATTCTTCTACTAGTTTCGCTTTATCTTGTCCCATGGGGAAATCAATGAAAATGAGATGATTTGAAGAGCTTTTGAGCTTTGTAAAGCAAGCAACAATGGCGGATGAGGTTGAAGCTTGAGGATTTGGTTGCTAAAATAGTCAACATAATCAAGAAATAATAAGGGGAAACGCGGATTGACATCAGCAATTGGCAAACAGTTGATTCATTAGTTTATGGTATAAATTATGAACCAAACTCAGATGGAACCAAAGGAATATATTATAAGGGGAAGTAGCTGATGATGAAGTGACAAAGTTATAGTCAACTATTAACTAACCACTTCTTCTAGAAAATAAAAATAAAAACAAAAACAAAAATTATTTACCGGTTTGGGTTCAGTGATAAAAAATATTAAGCTTTTAAAAATTCGAGTTTAAATATTAGAGATAACATTATTAAAAAGAACAATCACAAATCCTAAAGCGATAATCTTTATAAATTATAAAATGAACATATAAGATACTTTAATTTACTAAAAAAATTATACTTATAAAACATTAGGCTCCTCGATTGTTCAATTAAATATTAGTGTTGAAATAATTTAATTCGAATTCTGTTATAATGTTCGTCATTATCCGTTCCTAGACCAACCCGTTATCCAACTAAGATCAACTCAATTCTTCTTACTTCAATTATTATGCAGTTCGCTTGCATGGTTCGCCTATATACTTTGTCACAATGTAGACGAATTCATACTTAGGAGGATACATGTTAATCCTAGGAGAGGGTACGTGTCAACATAAAAAGATCTATTTGATTCTAATACGTCACATCAAAAGATCGTAACTTATAAGCAGAGAAATAAATTCTCTCGGGAGATAAGTACAAATAAATACTCAATAAATTTGAATTTAATTAAATAAATTCAAATGAAATTAAACATACAAACTTGAGATCAACTCAAATACACTCCCACAACACAAAATACAATTATAAAATATGAGGCAAATAAATAATGTTTAAATATATATAATATTAATTATATACAAATTATTAAATAGAAAAAAAAAGTTTTTTAAGTTTTTTTTTCAGTGAGAAGTTAGAATAAAAGTTAAAGAATGGAAATAAATAATTAAAAATGGTTAGAACCACCCAAATTTGGGCAGTTGAGTACATTGTTTAGGCAAGCCATGACATATATGTGAGAATATATATATATATATATATATATATATATATATTAAAGCATATTGATTAAGCATATATGACTCAGTCAAATGTAAAATCTTATAGATATAGACAAGATAATATTACCATATATAGTGTTTTTCTTATTATGTAAATTTTAAATAACTTTTTTATTTTTAATATTTAAAATATCTGGGTATAGACTCAAAGATAATAAATACGGGTTCAACTTCAAATAATATAAAATCTCCAGTATTTGATTATGAGTCGAGTCATATATCTAGTTTAGAAAGTTCGTTTAAAAAGTAAGAGGGTTTGGACAAAATATAGATTCGAAAAATAGGTTAAAAAAATTAAAACCTATTTTTTAAATAGGCCAAGTCACAAGTAATATTGATTAATTTTTACGTGAATTTTTAATAATATATTTGCTTCACAATTTTTTTATCCGCATCATGAATGTGTCATGAAATTGCAATACATCCACTATTGCAGCGTAGCAAACTATCAAATTCTATTACGTTTATAAGGAATAAATGATGAGTGTATTTTTGTTTTAGAAATGTTCAAAGCTTTTATTTTTGGTATTTTTCATGGTCATTTTAGGGTACACTAGAATTATTCTTTCTAACAATCGTCTCTAAAATTTTCTATATTTCGGATGATATAGAAAATAACCCATCTTAACATTTAATTTTAAAAGTCCAATTAAAAGAATAAAAAATTACTGAAATAACTAATCTTGATATTTAATTTTGAAAGAACCAATTAAAAGAAGTGTAAACTATAAAAATAATCACTTTTGTTTGTTTTAGGTTACATTTTAGTTACTTACGTTATTATTTTGTTACGAAGTGGCCACTCTACCGTTAAGCTCCGTTACCTCCCTAACGGAGGTCCAACGTGGCAATCCAAATGAATTTTAAATACCAACTTGGATGTCCTATGTGGCAGTCCAAATCAAAATTATTTAATTAAAAAACCTACTTTTATCCCAGCAACTGGACATCCCAGTTGGCATTTAAAACTCATTTAAACTGCCACGTAGGATTGCCGTTAGGGAGGTACTGGAGTTTAACAATAAAGTGATCATTTCGTAACAAAACAATAACGTAAGTGACTAAAACATAACATTTTAAATATAAGTAACTAAAATGTAACCTAAAACAAACAAAAGTGACTATTTTTATAATTTACCCTTAAAAGAATTGAATAATAGATAAATAATTTAGTGGGTTTAATCTGAACCTTAATATAGACCCAATATGACTAACCAAGGCAATTAATATTGGAGGGGGAAATCTCATCATAATTCAATGTTATTAAAATCAAATTGGATGAAGTATCGGTTTGGAGAGATTAATTTGGTGATCTGTAAATAACTTAAGATTAATTAAATCGAATTAAAATAATTAGTTGAATAGATAATTTTTTTAAACCCTTAAATTGGAAAGTAATACATATTAGTGCGTTCGAATTCATGTCTTTTTGTATAAATTTTTTAAATTTTTAATTATTTAATTAAATTAAAGAATTGATGTAACTAATTAAATCGAAAATCGAAAATTTAATGAGCGGTTTAAGTCCGAAGGCCTTATCCTTATTCAAAAATATTAGAATAATAATACAAAAATACATTTAAGAAAAAAATTACATTAAAAAGTGGGCTGGGTTCTAACTGCCCATTATTTGTTGGTTTCAGTGTAAAAACGAAGCATTTCAATTTGCAGTTTCTTAGAGGGAGGCGTGACTGCAGAAGATTAACGAAGAAAACTTGCAGAGATCGGATTAAGAGGCAAATTCGAAAAGGAAAAAATGGAAGATTTTGAGAAGAAGGTTTCAATAAAAGACTCAATGGATATTGAACAAGAAAACAGCAATTGCAGTAAAAGCAATGAAATTCTCAATTTACTTCGCAAATTCCTTGAAATTCAACAGCGTAGAGCTCAGGCTTACTCCAAGCTTAAAACGTAAGCCTTCTTCATTTCTTTTTGCTCCCCAAAAAGAAACCCCTAAATTTGATTTGGATTTGTTTAAATCCATTCTTTTATTTCAATTTTTTTCTTATTCATAATTATTTCTTGGGGTTCGCTAATCAATACTAGTTTTAAATTGCTAAAAATCAGGGAAAATATCCATGAATAGTGAATCCATGCGTCTAGTAGTTCTTGAAATCCCTCCCTTGGGGTTTAATTTTTTTCTTATTTCTATATATTTTGGTGGTAAATTAGTGCTTCCATGCGCCTAATTAGAACCTGGGTTTGTCAGTATGAAATGCATGTACTTATACTAACGCTTACTTAAGCTTTATCTTGAAAAGAAAAGAGTAAGAATAGGAAATTGTTTATAAAACGTGTCCTACGGCTGATAATTCATATATTCATGTTGTTTTCGTGTTGGAGTGATAAGAATGTACTTTGAACATGTATGATATTGAATTCCTTAAATTTGGAAAGTCATGTATTTGTGTAGTTTTCGTGTTTAAGGTATTATATACTTCTAAAATTTTTATGGACATGTGCAAGAATAGGAAATTGTTTGTAAAAGGTTTCTTCGATGCTTAATGAACCATTTTCATGGAATAAATTGTATCCTTGAGTGATGAGAATGTACGTTGTGTAAGTCCCATATCGTGTTCTTTAGACCTGGTGATCTTTGTTTTATGTTGTATTCATGTTATTTATTGTCATAATGTTTAAGGTGTTATGTAGATTTTGATACATTCTTATATTCTTGTCTTGTTCGTATTATTATTTGGATAAATCTGATTGTTATCATCCAAAAGAAGCAGAAATCTGCTACAGTACCAACCCAGTACAACAAAAGAAACTATGAAAAAATGATCTAAAGATAACTATTAATGTTCGTATTATTTTTTTGTATCATGTTTTTAGTTGTTTTTCTCGTTTGCTTGTATTGTGTGTTCTTTGCCTGGTATAAATATAACGCTTTAAAAGGCTTCAACTGAATGTAGTAAATGTTATGTTTACTATGTTTTTTTTTAGAGAGAATTTTGAATGTTAGTTTTGGCATTAAACTAATCAGGGGTTTTTTGGAGTACATGAATTCGGGAGGGGAATTGGCCTACCAGCAGCTTTGCAGTGAGATCACAGTAGAGTTCAATGATTGCTCGAAACAAGTTCTGAGTTCAACACCTGATCATATCATAAACTTTGAATTCATTTTTTTGAGACCATATGTTCTCACTACATTGGCTTGAGTGCAGGTCCTTGAGATGGAATCTCTGTTTTTAAACCCTGATTACTGCCGAGTTGATCTAGCTGAGCTGCTCAGAGCCATTCAAACACAGGAAAAGCAGAAATTACATTTGGTATGTCTCTAGTCATTCTTGTACCATTGCTGCTAAGATTATTATATTGAACAATGGAATTATAATTTAATGTTGTCATTCTATGTTATTGGAGATGAGTGTCAGGTATGGGTATATAAAACTCAATTTCGATATTATATTAAATATATATGATACATATTCTTTGTCATCAACCTTCTTACCTGTATGACTATATTTAATCTGTGCCTTAGTGTAAAATCCTGCATTCTCTGCTGACGATGTATTATATATATTCCATACATAGACTGCCACAATTCAGGTCTTGAAGAAGGCAGGTCGTCTGTCAGAGCGTCTGGTGAACCACGAGAAATGCTCATTTAAGAAGCCAATGGAGCATGAATGTGTGCATCTCCAGGAGATAACAGAAGCTGCCGGAACCGAAGAAGCAGAAGCAAATGCCGAGTATGATAATGCTCTCAAGGAAGCCATTAGAGGAGTGCAAGATGCTGTAACTGCCATTAACGAACATTTAGAAGAAGTGAGATATGAAATCGCAGCCCTTGAAACAGAGTAAGTTCAATATTACATAACCCAAAGTGTTTAGTCACTCAAATTATATAGACTCTGCAAGGATTACAAGAAAAGGGTAAGGGTTCGGATTTGGGTCAAGGTTGGTGTAAAGTGCATGTTCTGTTTGCTGGGTTGGGTCAAATTTAGTCTAAATCTTTTGTGCTTGATACATAGGGTTTGGTTGATGAAATGTAATGTTTTAACTTTCCTTTTTTTATATTCAGTATAGAAATAGTTTATATTATGGCGTTGAATAGAATCTGGGTATTCTTTTAGGTTTCGAATTGCTTGGTTGAAAATACGTGCTGTTTCTTGCTTTTTTAAGTCATATCATTCTTTGTATAACAATTAGACTTGATCATGGATTGAGCCACCTGGTTCGACCTAAAGGCTCGTGAGAAGATTTAGATAAGAATATAGGCTTGACATCAGGCTTGGACAAAACTTTCTGTGTATTTGAAAGTTACTGAATGGTTGGATTATGATATATGCATGGAGTTTATAGATGAAAGAAAGTAATGAATAGCCTAAGCGGATTTAAGAGTTATGTGTTATGAATTGATTATTAATCTTTTTTGCTAATAATATTAATTTAAGGGTTACAAATTAATAATTTAAAGTTTAGTTTATTAAGACAGTTTTCTATTTTGATTGTTTTGGAAATTCTTATCCCAAATCATTTAAGTTAGTACCACATTAAGAAATACGTTTTTGGATGCGTTTTAAAATTCAAGTTTAATTGTTAATTTTTTTTAGGTTAAATTCAAGTTAATTACGTCATTCTTTTAATTATATGGTTATTGAAGTCATAAAATATTTTTTTGAATTATAATTAAATTGTAATTTTTATGATAGTAAAAATGTAATTTCAATATCTTAATAGTTTATATTTTTATAATTTTAAAAGGATTAAATCAATTTTTTATAATTTGCAGGGAGGGTAAAGTGTGATTTTATTTTTATTAATTTATAATTTTAAAAAGTGTTTAAATAAAAAAATTATTTTAGGGGAGTCGGGCTCCTATCAGCCTTCAGCTATCCCTTAAATGATATATCTTTTATTGGTGTTAATAATAAGAGTAGGGTTTGGATTTTGAAATCTAAAATATAGAGATGAAATTGTTAAAAATAAAAGTATAAAGACATATGCTGCTTGTCACCTATTCAAATTAATAAATGTACTAATAACCATCAGCGGAAGCAAAAATAGTTACCATTATTATTTATTGTTACAAAAATGATTTAATATGGTTAAGATTTATTAAATTTTAGTTATTAGATAAATTATGAGTCAAATATGTATAGATATTTTAGTAATTAATTTTTAATTGACAATGGGTTGATTAGAAATTAAGCTTAATTTGGAAAAATTATATATTAGAGTTATGGTTCTCAAATTACACTTAAATAATTTTTTGGCTTATAGGCATAGGTGTATTTAGGGGGATTCGCAGGGGCCTGGTCTCCTCTAAAATGAAAAATTTTCCATTTAGGTCTTCTAAAATTTTTAAGATTTAAAATGAGCAAAGGTAAAATTGCACATTGCCCCCCTAAAAATTATAAAAATATAGGTTATTCAAATTGTGAAATAGTATTTTTGATATCGTAAATATTACAATTTAATTTTAGCCTCTCCTAGCAAAATTTTCTGACTTTACTAGAAAAAAGTTTATTATAATTTTTTTTAAAAAAATTAAGCTCATCTACTTAATTGGCTCCAAATTAAGTCTTTCAATTAACTATTTTCTTCTCTAATAACATTAACCGTTGAAATCGATTGATGAATCAATTAAATATATAAGAATATATAGATAACAATAAAATTTGAGTAAAATATGTAAGCATAACAATTTCTTATGGTTTTCGACTGATGTCCATGTATTCACGGCACGATTAAGTAATCTTAAACCCATAAACAACTAAAATAATTACCTAATTTACAAGAAAAGAATAAATTATAATTTAATAAAGAAAGCAAAGTATTATTCTCGTAGAAATGCTTTATTTAGTTTAGAATTTTATAATATATAAACTTTACTTTTACTTTAATTATCTTTTCTTTTAAGAAGTTCTTTACTTCTTTGAATTGGTATGCTTTCGGATCAAATTTTTTGATTATATCATGCCAAATTTTTTTGTAAAATTATTAAAAAGCATTTTAAAATATAGAAGATTATTAAAATTATTAATAGAATTAAAAAAATTAAAATCATATGAAAAACTTAAAAAAAAATCATTCCTATGCATAAAATCAATTTATAAGATTTGGAATAAAATAGAAGAGAGACATGGTTTTTTGTAGTATTTCCCCTTTTAAGTAGACAAAGTAAAGTCAGTGCTTGAAATCAAGCAAAGCACAATACTTTAAATTTCTTTCAAGTGACTCTTGCATATACCTTTCTTGCTACAATTTATGGTAATATGCCTTGTTTTTAATTAATTATTATATGCTACTCTTAATTTACTTATCTTTCTTCTCAATAAATTTATTCTCAAAAAAATAAAGTATATAAATGAAAAAAATATTAAAATTTGAAAAAAAAAATTAAAAAGCATTAAATTAAAATTTAAAACTATAAAAATTATGAAAATTATCTAAAATATAAAAATTTATTTAAAATATTATAAAATATAGAAAAGTGAAAATATTATAAAAAAGTTTAAAAATTAGATGAATTACAAAAAGGGTAAACTACCAAAATAGTCACTTTTGTTTACATCAGGTTACATATTAGTCACTTACGTTAACGTGTTGTAACATTTTAGACACTTAACTGTTAATTATCGTTAACGGTGTAATGGTAAGCTGACGTGGCACATTAAATCGTCATTTCAAAAAAAAAATTTCGGCTAAATTTTACAATTGGTCCCCATATTTTTTTGTTTTGAGCAATTTAATTTTTTTTCATTTTGGTCCCATAAAAAAGTTTTAACATATGGAAAACATAGAAAAACTACGTTAAAAGAAATAAAGGAGGGAGGAAAACAGAGAGAGAAGAAGAGAATGAAAAAAAAAGGGAAAGTTCAAAAAACATAAAATAAAACAATTAAATTGCTCAAAACGAAAAAAAATATAGGGACCAATTATATAATTTAACCTAAAATTTTCATTTGAAATAATGATTTAACGTGCCACGTCAACTTATCATTACACCGTTAACAGAAATTAACGCTCAATGATTAATATGTTATAATACGATAACGTAAGTGATTAAAAAACATCAAAGTTATAAAAAATATATACAAATTGTAAACATATAAAAGTGAAAAAATTACAAAAAAAAATTATATAAATGAAAAAAATTTAAAATTTTAAAAAAATTTAAAAAGTATTAAAATTAAATATAAAAATTATGAAAATTATGAAAATATTTTAAAATATAAAAATTATTTAAAATATTATAAAATATAACATTTCAAAAATAAATGATTAAAATATAAACTGAGACAAATAATTTGCCCTTATAAAAATAATACAACATCGTAACAATTATGAAAAAAATATGAAAATTATAGAAAATTATTAATAAAATATTATAAAAAAGCATAAAAATTTTAAAAAACACAAATTTATTTTTTTAAAAAAATTTAAAATTTAAGTAAATAACAAATTGAAGTTATTTGTAATTCTTTTTCTTGTAATTTTTGCCACTTTTCACTTTTCAAATAATTTGTTATTCTTTTCAAAAAAAATGAAAAAAAATTAAAATTTAAAAATTTAAAAAGTATTAGAATTAAAATTTAAAACTATAAAAATTATGAAAATATTTTAAAATATAAAAAATTATTTAAAATATTATAAATATAACATTTCAAAAATAAATGGTTAAAATATAACCTGAGATAAATAATTTGCCCTTATAAAAATTATACAACATCGTAACAATTATTAAAAAAATATGAAAATTATTTAGGTTATAAGGCCGACATTTATGGGCCTTCTTTGTTTTGTTTATTTTTTTAGGAAATGAATAAAAGCCCAATGTGTAGTCTTTTCAAAAAAAAAAAAAAAACAACAAACTAATTTTTAAAAAATAAAAAATTTAATCCATCTAATATGTTTTTAAAAAATTTAAGTAAATAACAAATTGAAGTTATTTGTAATTCTTTTTCTTGTCATTTTAGCCACTTTTAAATTTTCAAAATAATTTGTAATTCTTTTTCTTGTCATTTTAGCCACTTTTTAATTTTCAAAATAATTTGTAATTCTTTTTCTTGTCATTTTAGCCACTTTTTAATTTTCAAAATAATTTGTAAATCTTCTTCTTGTAATATTAGCCACTTTTCAATTTTCAAAATAATTTGTAATTTTTTTTAGCCACTTTTCAATTTTCTTAATTCTCATAACACAATAAACTTGATTTACCATTTTTTTAAACAGCTTTTCAAATCTTAATCCATCTAATATGTTTTTAAAAAATTTAAGTAAATAACATCATCTCTTCCTTTTTACATTTTACAATATTTGTTTCTAATCTACTTCTTCACTTTTTTAATTTTATCAAATGAGACATCTTACTCTTAAACCACACCTCCTCCAACTACCATTTCTCCATCATTCCTCCTTTTTATCTTTATCCCTTCTTTTCTTTCCTTCCTCCCTATTATCTCCTCCATTTCTCACAAACTCACTAATCAATGGAGATGGATAATGAGAATGAGAAACATCCCTCGCTGCAACAGATTACCCATCTTTTTCATGACCAACACCCCTTGGTGTTAGTGGCAGAGCAAAGCAATGAAGCTCTCAAAGCTTACTGCCATGGATGTGGGGAACTGCTTTCAGCTCCATGCTTCTCTTGTATTCCTTGCAATTATCACCTTCACAAGCAATGTGCAGAGGCACCCCTTCAAATTCCTAATCACCCTCTCCATCCCCGGCACAAAGGATCGGGTCTTTTTCTTCAACAAAGGCCACATCCTGATGATGACGACGTATATGGTTGTGCATTATGCAAGGAAAAACGTAACATGTTTTTTTATCAATGTGAAGTATGTTGGTTTTCCATTGACATCAAATGTGCTCATTTATCTTCTTCATATAAGTTTAACCAACAGCCCAAACTTGACATCCACCCACATCCATTGACCGTCATAGAAAGTCCCATGGCCATAGATGTATTCAAAAGATTGAACTGCTGCTGGTGTCATGAACCATTGATTGATGCTATATATTTTTGTTTTGATTGTCCATCATTCATCATTCACAAGAAATGCCTTGATGAGTTACCCACTAAAATTGATCACCCTTCCCACCACATACACCCTCTTTTCCTTAATTATAGTGATCGCAACCATTTTTGTAACCTATGCCAAAAGAAACATTCTGGAGCTTTTTATGGTTGTTCTCTTTGCCATTTTAACATCAACCTTCAATGCGCTTTGTTGAGGTCCATTGTTGAAGATAAAAGAAGCCATCAGCACCCATTCACCTTATTTTGGAGACAAGATTCATTCATTTGTGATGCATGTGGCACAGAAGGAAATTATATTTCTTACATATGTTCTACATGTTGCACCACAGTCCATAAGAAATGCATTTCACTCCCACGCATTATCAAATTTTCTCGACATGATCACTGCATTTTTCACAAATATTTTCTTCAAACACAAGAGCTTACAAAGCAAAATTGCAAGATTTGTTTCAAAGAAGTGAGACTAGAGCGTGGGAGTTACTCTTGTGGGAAGCCAGGTTGCAATTACGTTGTCCATGTGAATTGTGTCTTAGAGAGAGAAGATTTGTACGAGGTAATTGAGGATGAAAAGCAATGGGAGGAGCTTTATGAAAAATCTATGCAGTCTTCCATCATTCCTGTTATTGAGGTGAATAAAGCTGGGGAAGCTACAAAGATTCAACATTTCAGTCATCAACATTGCTTGGTGTTAGTAGACAAGATGGAGGAGGAAATTGATAGAAAATGTGAGGGGTGCATGCTATCTATCTCAACTCTCTTCTATTATTGTTCAGAATGCCCCTTTTTTCTTCATAAAACCTGTGCTGAATTGCCAAGAATTAAGCAACATTGGTTTCTTCAAGACAATGCCAACCTCAATTTCATAGACTTCACTTATTGTGACTTTTGCCACCGATTGTGTAGTGGTTTCTTCTACGAAATAAGAGTATATCAGAAGATGTGCATAAGGTGTGCTAAAGTTGCTGATATCATTAAATGTGAAGGACACCAACACTTCCTCTTTTTTGATTTCAAATGCAATGAGAAATGTAATGGTTGTGGTAACTGTTGTTGGCGTGGTGCATTCAGATGTGGAGTGTGCAGATTTGCTTTGGATTTTGGATGCTTAACATTATCACATTCAGCTCTACACAAAATTGATGAGCACATGCTAAAGCTTACTTATGATGATGATAAAGAGCAAAGGTATTGTGATATCTGTGAACAAGAAAGAGATCCAAGCCTTTGGTATTATTCCTGTTCAATTTGTGATACTTCTGCTCATACCGAATGTGTTCTTGGACAATTTCCATTTCTCAAGGATGGGATCACAATTCCTTCTAAATATCACCATCATCATCATGATCTTAAATTTTTTAGGAAGGCCGAGGGTTTTCCTGAATGCTCTCATTGTGGTAAGTTTTGCCAAGAAGAAATTCTCAAATGTGAAGAGTCTACATGTGACTATATTCTCCATTGCAGATGCTTGATTACTAAATTTAAAGCTTTGTGGTAAGTACTTGGATGATTAAATAGCTATTATTTTTTTAAAAATCATCAATGCTATTATTATTTCGTGATTTTATTTTTATTATTAATACCAATTTTAATTGTCTAGGTGATTGAAGATGTGATTTGCTCAAATGGAAAGCATCAGAGGTTTTATCCGATCCAAGGAGTTCAGAAAGGATTTGCCATTTCATGCATACTTCTTGGATGAAAAGATGCTCAAATTCTAAGTGTGATTTGGTTGAAGGGTTGATTTGTTTTAAGATATGTTTGGGTATGAATGATTTGAATTGAAAATTAGTTTGGAGTTGATGTGTGATTTGTTGGAGTGTGTAAGATTTGATTTCAATATGATTGTGTGATTTATTGGATTTGAATTATGAAAATGAATAGTTATTTGAATGATTTGCGCAATGTTAATTAAGTAATTAAAATATGTGTTATTGTATATATTAATGAAACACCAATTTTGGTTCATGCTAAATGCTTTTCTACTACACTTGTTTGTTTCGCATATATTTATTTTTATATGAAATTTTGAATACAACATTAATCGTTGAAATCAATTGATGGCAATAAAATCTAAGTAAAAAAACTAATAATTATTAAAATAACAAAAAGTATATGTAAATTACAAAAAATAAAAATTTTAAAATTATGAAAAAATATTTAAAAATATATAAAATTAGTTAAAATGTTAATAAAATTACAAAATATTATAAAAAGCATGGTCCAAGTACTAAATTGCGGTCAAATTAAAAAATTAAGAAAAAGTAGCAAAAGGACTAAATTAAAACAAAAAAGTAGAAGGACCGGAGTTGTAAATAACCCGTTTAACGAAAACACGCGGATCCTAGGCGGTTATGGGTCGGGTTTGGGTCGACCTCCCCAAAACGACGCTGTTTTGGCGTCTGGGAGGCCTCATGAAAACGGCGCCGTTTTATTACTTTATAAAGAGCCCAAATTTTTTTTTGGACTTCATTTTTAGCCTCCCCTTTCAAAAAAAAACCAAAAAAACTTTCAAAAACTCTCTCCCTCTCCTCAGAATCTGGCCAAGGGTTCGGCCACCAACCACCGCATTGGTTGCCAGTCGCCGGTGACGGCGCCGCAATCCGCGGTGGCCGAAAAAAACCAAAATCCTCACGAAAACGTCACGAATGTTAAATAAAACCCTTCATTTTTCGGCCACTTTTCATCAGAAGTGGTTACCTTAGTCGCTCACGGTGCCGAAAATCGAATACCATGTACGTTTCTTTCCTTTTTATTTTCATATTAAAAGAGACTAAAGTAAAATTAAAAAATGAAATGAAATAAAAAAAAAACCTTTTTTGTTGAATCTTCTGTTTTTTTGTATTTCCTGAAAAAAAAATCTCCCTATACATTGGTTTTAGAATGGCCTTATAGCCAATGAATATTACATAATATTAGTTTTTATTTTGCTTTTGCTACTGTTGGTTTGCTTTCTGCTATGTTTTCGTTTCCTTTCGCAGGTGTCAGACGGCTATCTCAGGCGTTGTGGGCGTTGAGGCTAGCACATGATGGTTGCGGCACTAGGGTTTCTTTTTCTGTTTACTGGTTTAGGTTTTGGGCCATTTTGCACCTAGGGTTTAGTTGGATTTGGGCCATCTGATTTGGGTTTCAGGTTTTGTTTAGTTAAGTCAGGTTTTTGGTTTGGGTTTTAGTGGGCCCGGGCAGAATTGGGCATGTACATATGGTATTTTATATTAAAAATTGTAAAAAATATAAAAAATAATAAAAATATATACAAATTAAAAAATATTATAAATTTATAAAAATATATAAAAGTGCAAAAAATTATAAAAATATATTATAAATAAAATTTTTAAAATGTAAAAATTATTAAAAAAATTGCAAAAAAATTAATAAGTATTAAAACAACAATATAAATTACAGAAAAACAATTGTGAAATTATGAAAAAGTATTTAAAAATATAGAAGATTATTAAAATTGTTAATAAAAATTAAAAATATTATAAAAAAACATAAAAAATAAAAAAATAAAAAAATATGAAAATTTATTAAGTAAATAAGATGATGTATTGGTATTTAGATTTAAGACACGTTATTGTGATATTTGTGAACGAGAAAGAGATTCAAGCCTTTGGTATTATTCGTGCTCAATCTACAATACTTCTGCTCATTTCAAATGTGTTCTTGGAAAATTTCCATTTCTCAAAGATGGGATCAGATTTCCTTATAAGCATAATCATCATCATGATCTTAAATTTTTTAGGAAGGCTGAGGGCTACCTTGAATGTTTTAATTGTGGTAAGCTTTGCCTTGAAGAAATTCTCAAATGTGAAGAGTCTACATGTGACTATATTATCCATTGCGAATGTTCGGATTAACAAGTCTAAAGCTTTGTGGTAAGTAATTCAGATGATTAAAGAGCTATTATTATTTTTAAATTATCAATGCTATTAGTATTTCATGATTTTATTTTCATTATTAACACCAATTTTAATTGGCTACGTGATTGAAGATGTGGAAAGTGCAAATTTAGTTTGGATTTTGGATGCTTAACATTACCACATTCAACTCTTCACAAAATTGATGAACACATGCTAAACCTTACTTATTATGACTATAAAGAGCAAAGTTATTGTGATATATGTGAACAAGAAAGAGATCCAAACCTTTGGTATTATTCCTGTTCAATTTGTGATACTCCTGCTCATACTGAATGTGTTCTTGGACAATTTCTATTTCTCAAGGATAGAAGCACATTTCCTTATTATGATCACAAGCATCATCATGATCTTAAATTTTTTAGGAAGGCCGAGGGTTACCTTGAATGCTTTCATTGTGGTAGGCTTTGCCAAGAGAAGAATTCTCAAATGCGAAAAGTCTACATGCAACCATATTATTCATTGCAAGTGTCTGAATTACCGATTTTAAAGCTTTGTGGTAAGTACTTTGGATGTCTTAAAGAGCTATTATTTTTTTAAATATTATCAATGCAATTAATTGTTCTTATTTCATGATTTTATTTTCATTATTAACTTTGCTCAACTGGAAAGCACTAGAGGTTTTGTCCAATCCAAAGATTTCACAAAGGATTTGACATTTCATTCCTACTTTTTCTATGAAGGATGCTCAAATTTTAAGTGTGTTTTGATTTAAGTATTGTTTTGTTGAAAATTTGTTTGGGTTTGTATGATTTGAATTCACTATTACTTTGTGATTCATCTATGATTTATTTGAGTTTGTAAAATTTAATTTCAGTATTATTTTGTAATTTATTGGATTGGAAATATGAAAATTAATAATTATTTGAATTATTTCTGCAATTGTAATTAATTGTTTAAACTATTGTTTTACCCCATATACAATGAAACTTTTGGAAGCCAACAATTTCCCTTCATGCTGCACTTGTTTATTTTGCATATATTTATTTGAGAAATATAAATATATGAAGTTTTGAATACAATAACATAAAAAAGTTAGGGAAATTATGTAAATATGAAGCTGAATTGAGTTCAATCTCAACTATAAATAAAGTTAATTCCAATATTGGCCCCTTGTCAGAGTGAAATGTTCAATTGGACATCTTAATTTCAAAATTATAAATAAAATCTGCATGGTACAATTCACATTCAGAACCATTTGAAGAAAAAAATATTTATTTTATAAATTTTTATAAAGTTCATAATGTCAAAATTTATTTATTTTCATGAGCTTGATGGCAGCATAGGAATTGAGGATACAGTACCATTTAAGTAAATAAAAGTTAAAAAGGAACTAAACAAAGATTATTCATTGAATGATAAGAGTGTTTGCTTCAACTTGTCTCACTCAACACCATCACCTAAACGAAAATAATCACCCAAAAAACTTTTTATGTTATAACGTATCACATTGAAATATTTTGGACAGATTGACAAACTTGAGGGGCATCTTAGCAATTAGTTGCAGGAACAAAATTGCAGTTCAATGCTGCTGCTGTTGTTGCGGATAATCATTGGGGTCTCTAAAGCACATTGGCCATCAATATGCCTCAAAAGTCAGTCATATGTATTAACAACACAAAGTCGGAAGTAGCAGATCCACTCACCAAAATGGTTTTCAATTTTAAGATTCATTCATAGGTTACTTACTAATGTCCTTGAAAAAGCATGGATCATCAAAGTTCAGGCCAAAGCACCACCCACGTCCGCAATGAGCGGAGGGACAAAATTGTAACCTTCAAGAGTCTGCTCAAAGATGTGACCCAATTTTACTAACTTTTCCTGCAACAACAAGGTCATGGGAAAAAGAGATGACTTTGATTATCAGCAGATTTCGACTATTCCAGTTTTCCAATGCCTGTGCATATTTTGGCGTTCCCTCCAACACAATGCTACAAGCTCTTTACCTAAAACAAATATTTTCTCACTGAAATTACAACAATTCTAGCTACACAACATTGATTAGCTCGCACCAAGTGATCCATGTCTCCAAATTATACACAACGCTCGAAGAAGCCATTTCATAAGCATTGGTGCTTGGCAAACTTCGTCGGCAATTTGCACCACTAAATAGTTTAGGGGAATTTGCAAAATGAAGAATAACAAGTTAATTAAAAAATGAGCAGCATACCTCATCAAATGCCGCACCAATGATTTAAAGGCCAACTGGAAGGCCAACAGCTCCCCCTTCAACGAATCCTCATGGCAAAACCAATGCAGGTAAGCCCACCAAGTTAACATTCACCTGAATATGGAATCTCAAAATGGGACAAGGGCAAATATATTATTTCAACTATTCTACCACCTTTGAAGAAGTGAAATGGAATTACTTGCAATAAAGAAGAAAAAATATGACACAACAAATGAGGCCAGAACAATGCAGGGAAAGCCACAACCTTAACTATATATATTCTTAACCAGCCAAACATTCATGTACTAGTTCAAAGCTGTGGAGCAATGACTTAAATAAGATAATTGCAGCACCTAAATGTTCTTACCGTCATAATATCTCCGCCATACATTGCCAATGGGTCATTCTTCTTCTCACCTGCAAACATCATAATCAACTTTGTAATTCAATGTTTACCGTTAATGACCATCCATGCACGAGTCATAACACCCCTTGCACTATCATGCAAAGAAGGAACAGAAAATAGATTAGACAAACAAGTAAAATAAGAAAAACAGCAATTCAACTAGCATACCAATCTTATATGCAGCGGACGGAGCTGCAGGTGAAATCAGGATGTCATTTTCATCCAATGCTGCCTTGAAGCTTTTCCGAAACACTTATATAATCATGAATGTTTTTCTTTAATAGCAATGCTCCTAAAAGAATCACGTGTTTGAGCATATGACAAGTAAAATGGTCAAATTAACATACACATTCAAAATTATATAAAAGGTTAATTACATATTTGGTACCCTTACTACAGTCAAATGTTAAATTGGGCACCTTAACTTCAAAATATCCAACAATGGACTCAAATTTTGAGTCTGTTTAGCAGATTGGACATACAACTAACTATATTCGCTGAAAAATGTGTAGCATATGTCATCACATGGCTCTGATATTAAGGACACATCACATTTTCCAGAACGCAGTTAGTAGAATGTATAATCTGGTAATGAGAAACAAAGTTTGAGTAACATATTGCACATTTTAGACTTAAGCTACCAAATAGAACATTTGACCATAGTTGGGTACCAGATATGTGATTAACCCTTACAAATAAATTGAGTGACCAAAAAATCACTTACACAGGAATACCAATGGAAAACCAAGAGATCGCTAGAGACTATAGATTAACTTTGTGATTTAAAATACCAATACTTTAATTGCTGAAAGAAAATAATTACTTGAATAAAAAATTTAATTTGAACATCAAAAAGTTGTTTTGTGCATCTACAACAGCTATTAAGAATTTTAGCAGCTGAACATTTTGACTTTAAGGTGACACATTAGATTTTATGAGAAGGCAATTACAGGTATATTGCTAGCCAGTTATGCATCTTCAGATTAGGACCCTGTAAGGGATTCTTTTGGTTAAGTGAGGAAACGTTACAAATCGGTAAAATGGAGTGTCGTCGAGAGATGGAAGAGAAGAAGATCGGAGTAGACTCTAAAAAGCAAATACAGTGGCGATGGAAGCAACAGGGGCTGAGAAAAGTGAGAGTTACTGTGGATGTAAAAAATAATAGCAAGTGAGTTGCAAGGAGAGTTTTAGAGTGCTTCAGTTTGCCAAAAGATCAAAAGTCCCCTAAATGATAACTTTGGATTTTCTATTTATAGCCTTTCCAAAGTAGTTACCGCAACTAACGGTTGTGAAAAAAGTCAAATATTTTATTGAACATGAGAGAGATGTGAGTTAATTCACAAGAACGTGTAATGAATTATTGGGTAATGAGCAATGGGAGAGCAGTCATGAAAATAGTAGATATAATGGTAGTTTAGTGGATGTTACACTTATGTAACTCATTTTACCAAGGAGAGAGCTACTTGCAAACTTAAGTGCAAATGCACACTTTGATCAACGAGGAGAGGGAGAGAAAAAAAAAAAAAAAAAAAAAACTTGTACTCCAAAGAAAGGTTAAGAAGTAGAATTCTTAACAATATATGTATCTAAAGCCTCCAAGCCATGCTCTCCGAGACATCCTGACAGTGGAGCAAACCTAAGAATTCTGCCGACCTTCTTAAGCTTAGCTCCACAGTCTTCTCAACAAGGAGTGGTCTAAAAGGAACAATATTTCCTGACACTACTATTGACAGAAGCGTTAACAACCAAGGACGAGTATCTACAGACCCATAAGATAATCAAAGTAAAGAATTATTTACTGTAATAGGAATGACACCTGTTGAGCACGCTTGTAATATGCATCATAATATAAAGCGCATATGTTCCCATTAATATTCTCATTTTGACATGCACAAATTGAAATGCATTCATGTCAAAATTCCAGATTGCTATAACTAATATAACACTAAATTTCTCAACAGTGAACTCATAGACAGACCTCTGATCCAAATCCTTTAGCCCTCGATTCTTCATAAAGGGCATTTAGCTCATCAGAAGAAGCTTGATTCCCATATCTGGATTTGTTGAAAATCAAGGAAAACCATGGAATAGTAATTAGTTCCAAACTAGCATTTATCCATATGCATAATGCATGCTTGAAAATGGAAAAACATTCCGTAGCATGTCACCTGACACCATCATATCTTGATAAGTTTGAAGATGATTCTGATGATGCAAGAATATAGTCTGGTAAACCAAGAGAGAACGATGGCAATGAAACCTGCAATAGTTTCAAAAGAATAATGACCATGTAAAACCAATATGCATTGGATTCCACACACACACAAAAGAAAATGAAGCCCGTGGCACTTTTAAATTACACCTCTTTCAAAACACATCCTAGTTGTTCCAGATGAGCTGCAGAACCCTGTATTGTGATTTAACTCCAGGATCACCAGCATCAACAGTTTCACGGATAAGACCGACCCTTAACCCCTCTAATGGTCTGGATTTCAAAGAACTTGCAGAAGTGAATTGAGAAGTGAAGTCAGGCACCTCCTGAAAAGCAATATTCTTCACAATTAGGCCATATATTAAAGCAATAAGGCTAAAAATAAATAATGCTAAAATGTCTTCAACTCAAAGTAGACGGAAAGAGCCAAAGTAGCATTCTATTGCATGGTAAAGTGAAGTCAGGCACCTCCTGAAAAGCAATATTCTTACACAATTAGGCCATATATTAAAGCAATAAGGCTAAAAATAAATAATGCTAAAATGTCTTCAACTCAAATAGACGGAAAAGAGCCAAAGTAGCAGTCACGGTAATCAAAGTCTAAGATTCTATTGCATGGTACAATCATTGATGCGACTAAATCCCAAAGAGAAGAGAAAATATAGGAACTGAATGCAGAATAGGTTAGAAAAGTAAGCAAGAAGGTAAAGAGAAAAATGGAGCCCTTAAATCAGGGTAGCAAAAAGGAAAACAGGAAAGTCACACAAATAAAGGAACCTTCTCATTCAAAAATGATCACACCAATGATGAATCATATCATAAGAAATTTCACTTCAGTAAGGTGATTAAAAGGCACAACTGCTTAAGCTATAGGTGGTAGTACTCAGATATAGACTCATTTGCTAAGCAACTCAACAAATAAAGAACATATGCACGAGGCATGACAATTTATTCTTGGATATGTATATCACTGTCGCAATCTTCCAAACAAAGGTATATGGTTAATAAGATATTCTTTGTATTATCAGCACCTAAACAAAGAAAATATCACTGCTAGTTTTAAATTGAAAGAGCACTTAACTCGTTTACTGCAAGTAGCATCGAGTGAATCATGACCAGAAATTGCATGAAGAAGAATCCCAGTGTCAGCAACGGAGGAACCAAACATCCGATAACATCAAGGGATGACGCATATGCCATAAGTCCAAATCTCGAAACACATCCATAAGTTGGCTTCAAACCAACTACACCGCAAAATGATGCTGGTTGCCTCACACTTCCACCAATGTCACTCCCAAGTGACACAACACATTGCCTGGCTGATACAGATGCAGCAGAGCCACCCGAAGATCCCCCTGGCACCCGAGAAAGGTCCCATGGGTTCGCTGTCACCTATTCAAAGTAATAAATGCATTACTAACAATCAACTGAAGCAAAAGCAGTTATCAAACAGAATTAAGGCTCTACTTAGCATTATTGTTGGTACAGCTTTTGACCTCAAAAGCTATTTTTCATAGCAAAAGCAAGTATATATCTTGGCTTCTGTTGTTAACATCATGATTTAACAAACCAAACCCAAAAACTTGGAAAAATGATGTTTTTAGCTTTTGGAAGTTGAGTTTTGGATAAAATAACTTTATTATCCTCTTATCTCTAAAATTTTATTATTTTAAATGTATATCTTCCTTACATTTGATATGGGGCTCCGTTTGTTTGAGACGGTCCAGGTAGGAATGGGTCAGTTCCACAGCACTGAGGTGACGGTTGAGAAGCGAGTCACGAATGGAGAGGATTTGTGATTGGTCTGCTGCGAAGGAGGTCTCGGTGACGGGCTGTGCGGAAGAAAGGATGTGAAAGGGGCGGGATTTGGTCCGGCCCCGGAGTGGGAAACGAGAAAGATAACGCGGGGGTTGAATTGTTGATAGCATTTTTTCAAAACAAGGAAACGAACGGACCCAAGAAGAATTTTTCATTGTTATTGTGATGACCCCACGTCACCAAACAAAATAGCTGACCGCATCGGTATAAAGAAGACCGTTTTGGAAAAAAGGAGGAGAAAATTTTCCCTTAAGCATTTTATCAAACAGATTCTATGCGCAATCAACCTATATATCAGTACAAGGGCATGAAAAGCGTAAATAGAAACAAAACTATTAGTGAAAACAAAGCAGTTTTCCGAAGAGCGACGAGAGGAGAGAGGAATGGGGGCAAATCGCAACAACGGATTTGAGAGAAAAAGGCCTACCCCGGGCGTCACTGACTTTAGTCAGGGATTGGGCTGGATGTAAGAGTATTTTATCGACTAACCACCCAGATAACCGTTTGGATGTGCGGTGAGTTACGGTGCGTCTAATTTATTTTTTATCTCACTCTGTAGTATTGTTATAGCATCTAAAATTATTGTCACCATTATTTTTACACTAACGACAGGTAAATCCATTATCCATCTAAACTCACCCCTAATCCAAATCGATTTAATAGTATACCTGTTAAATCGAATTATTTTGGGGTAAATTAGATCATCAATCACTAAATTATGTGTAAATTTTTGTTTTGATCACTTAATTAAAAAAAGTTACAATTTAGTCATTAAATTATTTAAAAGTTTTCATTTAAATCATTAGGATGTTGCTATATGGCTTTCTTCGTCCGCATAGCCTAAATCAATCGAAAACTCTCTTATTCCTTCTCTTTTGCAATTCAGTTTTCTTTCTTGAAATAACTTTGGATTTTACGAATTTGTAAACCAAAATTCGCACAAAATTTTCTCTAATTTCTAACACTAATTATTAGATCGACTTGGATCTAAGGTATGTTCATCTACTCATTGATAGATATTGATCTACCGTTTCAATCGTTGAATTATCGCTTAAAGCTCGCTGACGAAACTATTTTTTAGAAAAAAAAAACTTAACAATCTAATGACTTCAATAAAAAAAACTTTTAAATAATTTTGTAGTTTAAATGAAAACTTTCGAATAATTCAGTAATCAAATTGTAACTTTTTTTAGTTAAATGAACAAAACAAAAACTTACACATAGTTTAGTAATGGTGCAATTTACCTTACATTTTTTAAGGGAAAGATCACGTACACCGGTATAAAATTACACATTTTTGCATATTTCAATACGATTAATATTTTAACGATATGGGATCTTTTCGCCTGGCCAGAGGAGAAATTACCAAACGTCTAGCATTCTTGATGCCAAAGAGTTTTTTTTTTTTAAATTTGATGGAAAGAGAAAAGAAGACTATGCCTTTGCCATATGAAATGTGAATTAGTAAATAATAATAACACGGCACTTCGAATTTGATATAATTTTTTTATTTCTTTTTTTTTTCTAGAATATTAAATTATATATTGAAAGAGTAGTGTGAGAGAAAGGACATTTCTGATTTTATCTTTAATTGTTGTGGACCCATCTCAACGTCACAAATATTTTTTCTTTTCAAACTAAAGGCTATTAACAATATTTATGTTATAAAATAAAGGAGCGCGAAAAAAAAAGACTATATTTTCTTTCTTTTTTCAAAAAAAAAAATGGGATTGTTGAATCTAAGACGAAATAAATATATAAAGCAATGGAGCCATCATAGTAACTTTGAACTTTTCTGAAAAAAAGAGAAGGGTGATAATTGGATTATTTAGTGATCTAAGTCTAATAGACACTCTCTATATTTTCTCTTTTTCTTTTTTCGATGAAAGAAAAAAGAGAATTCCATTGTAAAGCCGTATGCAATGCACAAAAAATGTCTATATACAATTGTTCAATTCCATCTCTTTTTTTCTTATTATTCTTTAGTTATTCTTATCGCCTCATTATATGAGTTAGAAGAACATTTTATTATGTTAGATCATCAAGTTAATGATTCATCAACTTACTAGTTCTTTTTATAAGACACAAATAGGAGAATTTATCTTGGAAGCTGAAGAACTATTGAAACTTCGTGAAAGCTTCACAAGGGTTTATGTACAAAGAACGAGCAAGTCCCTATGGGTTGTATCCAAAATACATGGAAAGAGATGTTTTAATGTCAGCAACAGAAGCCCAAGTTCATGGAATTGTGGATCTTGTTGCAGTTAAATAAGTTAAATAACAAATAGCAATAACAACAATTTAACACCAATCCACAATTTAATTAAAATTGATTTAATCCCTCTTCTTCCTTTCCTTCTTAACTTAATCCGAAGGGGTTAATATTTTATTAATCTATTAAACAGAAAAATAATTAATTCAGAATCATCTGGTTAGGATCGATCTAAACCAATCTATTATGTATATGATTCAATATGCCAACGATTAAACAACTTATTAGAAATGCAAGACAACTAATTAGAAATGTCATGCAATCCCCTGCTCTTGGGGGATGTCCTTAGCACCAAGGAACATGTACTAAGATGTATGTGCGATTTGTTCAGATCATGGGCTAAGAAAAAGAAACAACTTTTTTAGTATCAACGATTCGTACCAGTGAATAGAATGGGGTTCGTCCTTTCACTATCTAAAAAATATAGATCTATCATATCCTTTTATTGTGTATGAAATTTATGGTTTTCATTGGTGCAAATCCAATCTTGGAATTTAGGAGGAGAAAAAATTACTCATTGGTAGCAAATGCTTATCCATTAAGCGGGAAAATTCCTATTTAAAAAGCAAAAAGATTATGCTTCCACTCTTGCAAAGAATAGACTAACAGGGTCAATTGCCAAATTAATCCTCATCCTTACATATCGTTACTTTATAAGATAGATCTTGTTGTGAAAGATCTATTACAGGAAAATTTATGAGTAGAGTCGAAGAATGTGAACTGCACAAGTTACCCATTAAATGAAGGAATGAGTGTCATATTTCATTCATATAGATCATGCATGTTAAATTTGACATAAATTTAAAATTTATAACTATTTTTTTATATAAAAAACTTTCAACTGTTTAATAAATATTAATATATACAGTATTTTAGATCGATATGTTAGTGATATCGATTGGCTCAAAAATTTACATGCATGATAAGTACAATTATATTAATAAATTTAACAGTTGAATTGTTAAAATATAAATCGCACCAAAATATACGGAAGGGGTAAAACTACTTTTATATTAAAAATATAAGACAATCAAATTTTTTCACCGTGAAAGTGGATCTCTCCTCTTTTTTTTTTTATATTAAAAATATAAAGTAACTAATTTTTTTAATATAAAGCCTACAACAAGCATAACTTCTACCTAATTCTTAAATTGAAGAATAAACGCACTTCAAGCTCAAACTGATGTCTTCTTACATTAGTAAAATAAGTCATTTTTCCTATAAAATGATTTACCATTTTGAAAAGCACAAGTCATTTTTCGGAAAATAGCTCATCTATAAATAATTTTATTTTTATATAAAAATTAACTTAAATCAAGCATAATATTATTATATTGATAATAAAATTTTTTATATTTAAAAATATTTAAAATATTATATTTTCAATATTATTAACATACATATAATTATTAATATTTTCATATAATAAATTATTAATAATAAATATAATTATTTTAATAAGTTATTTAATATTTCAAATTTTAAAATAAATTTTAAAATAATAATTTTAAATAATATTATTCACATATTATTGAAAATATTCAATATTAATATTTTAATAATAAATATTTATTACAATTATAAATATATTAATAATAAATGTCTTGTAGTATAAAGGTTAAAATATGTCATAAGTTTATATACACTTCACAGATTTGTAATTTAGTTTTTGTACTTTCATTTCCAAGAATTTAGTCCATTTACTTTTCAAATTTGAAAATCAAGTTCTTTTTTTGTCAATTTTGTTGATGTCACATTTTTAAATAAAAAATACTCACTTAGTAGTCATGTAAATAAAAAATGACACTGTAATGAATTTGAGTTTAACAATAATATTTTAAATATATTGAAAAACAATGTAAAATATAAAATTATAGATAAAAATAAATTCAATTAAACAATGAAAAAATAAGAAAATCTCAAATGTATGTGAAAAAAATAAGAAAATCTCAAATGTATGTTTGTTTAATTGAAAACAACTTTTATGAAATATTTTTAAGAAATCTACCAAACAACAAAAAATATTTTACACAAATTCCTCCAAATACCAGAAAATATTAAGTTTTCTAGAAAAGTAATCATTTTCCAGAAAACATTTTCCGAAAGTCATTTTTAGTGAAACAAGTGGAGCCTCAGTATAGAAATAGTTTATATTATGGTGTTGAATAGAATCTGGGTATTCTTTTAGGTTTCGAATTACTTGGTTGAAAATACATGCTGTTTCTTGCTTTTTAAGTCATATCATTCTTTGTATAACAATTAGACTTGATGATGGATTGAGGCACCTGGTTCGACCTAAAGGCTCGTGAGAAGATTTGTATAAGAATATAGACTTGAAATCAAGTTTGGACAAAACTTTTTGTGTACTTGAAAGTTATTGAATGGTTAGAATAAGATGTAATTTATAGATGAAAGAAAGTAATGGATGGTCTAAGCGGATTTAAGAGTTACGTATTATAAAATTGATTATTATTCTTTTTTGCTAACAATATTAATTTAAGAGTTACAAATTAATAATTTAAAGCTTAGTTTATTAAGACAGTTTTCTACTTTGATTGTTTTGGAAATTCTTATCCCAAATCACTTAGTTAGTACTACATTAAGAAATAAGTTTTTCAATACGTTTTAAAATTCAAGTTTAATTGTTAAATTTTTTTTAGGTTAAATTCAAGTTAATTACATCATTCTTTTAATTATATGGTTACTAAGTTTTTTTTTTTTCAAAATGTCACCAGGGCGAGGCCATAAAATATTTTTTGGATTAAAATTAAATTGTAATTTTTATGATAGTAAAAATGTAATTTCCACATCTTAATAGTTTATACTTTTATAATTTTAAAAGGATTTGTAACACCCCAAACTCGGCCCATTCACTACGACCGAATTTGAAATGCCACTGCGGAAAACGTTTGAAAAGTATTTTGACTTATAGTAAAACATAAAATTTTGTATGCCTTTAATAAAACATTTTCTATATTTAAAACATTCTAAGTAAAGTTGTTATAAAAATACCGGATTCAAACCTTTAATATAACTTTTGAGATTTAAATAGCTTTTAAAATTTAACTTACAAAAATTTAGCTTAATTACAAATCCAACGGAAACATAGCAAAATTCAAATACTTTTAGAGGCCCTTATTACAATAAATAATAATTCATAAATCTTGGAAATATAAAATACTTTAACAAGCAAAACTTCTTCTGCATGGGCCACCTTGTATCCACTCCATGAAACACCCCAAACCCGGCCCACGAGCCTCGACCAGATCTGGTATGTTCCTCGAATAAAAACTGTTCAAGTTCTTTGAAAATCTTTAAATGATTTTTTTTTATCTCTAATTAAAATCATATGAATTTATGTGTCAAAACATTTAGGGTTTATTTAAGTAAAACATTTAGTCTTTAATTTGATAGAAAGTTCGTAATATAAAAAAAAATTCAACGTGCATGCAGAAATAAAGTTCATACTAAGGCCTTATTACATCAAAACAAACCCAAATAGTTTTAGGTACTTAAATAAAAATAAAATGTCCAAATAAAGTGATTCCTTGCTGAGCATGGACACCATTAAGCTCCTGCCGACCCGGTCCTTTACTGATCATCATCTGAAAAATGTTATTCCCACAACGGGGTGAGTCAACGGACTCAATGTGTACACAAACACTAGGTCCAAAAAGATTCAAGCATATCAAGTCATACACATTCATATCAAAATATACAATTAATGATGCATTCCCAAGCCCAAGCCTAGTTACCAACCGCTACACATCACCCGTACCAACCGACACACCATGGGGACTACTAAGTCAACCCTCCATCCGCTACACACCATCGAAGGCAGTCGCTGCAGTCGACGAGCTCATCGCCCTTATAAAAGTCGTGGCATGGCCACCAGATTAAATAATTATGACCGAAGTCACCACATTTAGATATCGTGGTCTTAGACCACCACATTCACTTCCCCTTTTTCATATAACCCGAATGCCCCATTTCACACATATCATGCATATCATGCCTTAATTCACATTCTTATCACTTTTCACATGTTAAATATAACATATATTCATAATCCTAGTAGGAGTAGGGAACATACCTTAGTACTTTGTACCATGGCATGGTACCTTAGCCATATTTTTCACATTCTTATAAACACTTACATATTAAAACATAGCCTTAAATCGATTAGGATTTTAGTGTGGGGTACACACCTGATTTACTTAAAGCTTTTAATCCAAGTCCCGAAAATCCGATCTAAAACCTTAGATCTCAAATCCCGAAATTAACTCCTTGGCTATGGAGATGTCGATATGCCTATAGAGTACATGTTAGATTTAATCCAACGTTAAAACACAATGGAATGGCCTATGGCCGAATCTTATAGTTACCTACCTTGTGGATATTCAAATCCCAAAAGATCACTTCTCCAAATGATAGCTACAAGAATCCTCAAAGACCCCTTTCAAAGTTCGGTCAAAAGAATAAAAAGGGATTAGTTTCCATAGCGTCGACTTAATTGAAGGCATAGAGAAGAAGATTAACAACAAAGAGTTCCTTACCACACTATTAGAACCGATCGAATAGCTTGCAACAAAAGATCAACCTCACCCCTCTCTGACTACTAAGAGATTCGGCCACAGGAGGAAAGGTGATTCGGCTATGACATCTAGAGGAAGAAAGATTGGTAATAGGAAGAAAAGATTGAAGCCTTGAATAGTTTCGGTTTGGTCAATTGGAGAAGAAACAAATAGAATGGGATGAGAGAAACAAATTTCGGCAAAAAGAAAATGAATGAAGAAAAGAATACCCAAAACAATAATCCCTCCTAGATAACCCCTTATTTCTTTCCTATTCGCTCATACCTCTCTTTCAAAATAAATTAAATAAACCCAAAAAAAAAAAAATCTATCACATTATCCATTATCTTCCCAAAATTAAAAAACTAAAGCCACCATTATCTTCTATCTATACCAATAAAATAAATCTCCACAAAATAAATTAAATAACCCTCCATTCAGCCACTATCTCAATAAAAACAAATAAAACAAAATACCTAATTATCTACTCACTTAAAAAAGAAAATAAATCCTCACTTATTCAAAATAAATTAAAAACAAAACTCCATTCATCCACTAGCTCAATAAAAACAAATAAAACAAAATACCTAATTATCTACTCACTTAAAATAATAAAAGAAATCCCCACTTTTCAAAAAAAAAAAATAAAACCCCATTCATCCACGATCTCAATATTTAAAACAAATAAAACAAAATACCTAATTATCTACTCACTTAAAATAAAAAATAAATCCCCACTTATCAAAATAAATTAATTAACCCCCATTCATCCACTATCTCAATATTTACAACAAATAAAACAAAATACCTAATTATCTACCCACTTAAAATAACTAAAATAAATCCCCACTTATTCAAAATAAATTAAAAAACAAAACCTCATTCATCCACTATCTCAATATTTAAAACAAATAAAACAAAATATCTAATTACTTAAAATAAATAAAATAAATCCCCTAAAAATTTCTTTAAAGCCACCTTACTAAGCTTCCTACTTATGACTTAAAATCTAAAAATTTTCTAAGGTATTTCCTATTACTCATAAAAAAAAATTCACAAGCATTCATAAATACACATTCATACATACAAAGGCATGCTTTCATATTCAATTAAGCAGTTTGCATAGGCCATAATTTGGGATATTACACTCCAAACCCAGTCCAAGCATCACCTGCGAAGTTGATATAAATTGGGTGAGTCAAACAGACTCAGTGTGCATTTAGTCCACTGAATTCCTCCCACATGTTAAACCATATAATAACCCATATAACAGATAGTAATGCAACTTATTCACATGAGTTCACTTATTGGGCTTGGCCCATATCCACATCTTATGGCATATAATAATGCAATTCATTCACATATAGAGTTCACATATTGGGCTTGGCCCATAACCATATCACATTCTTATAATAGTGTAATTAACCACATGTTTCCACATACTGGGCTTGGCCTATTACCACAATAATCCACATCACATAATGGGCTTGGCCCACTTTCACATTAATCCACATATCAAAATTATGCAATTATGAAGCCCAACCTAGCCTAGGGTCCATCCTCTACACACCCCCTTATCCAGCCTACCACACACCAGGGGATTATTAAATCACCCTCTCCTTTTTACTCCAATATGGCAACAAATGCCGTCCACGCGAACTTAATCGCAAATAATCCACAACGCGACCTCAGTCAGCGCCAATCCACGATGTAGCCGAAGCTATCATCAAAACCACGATGAGTATAAAGCCATCAGTAACCACGATATGGCACATAGCCTATATCAACCACGATGAGACACAGAGCCATTCATCAAACCACGTACTCGAAGTACACCCTGTCCTTCTTTCATATCCCACCCATGCACATGCAACATAAAATAATGCCATGATGATAATGCATGTCCATGTTATTTAGCATATCACACTTATGCACATTAATAACCACATCACATTCAGAGTTAGAACTTACCGGATTGTCGACATACCCCATGAGGGTATCCATATCACAATTTCCACTGCACTAGTTAGCACATTCATAACACATATACAGATATCACATACAATCATAAATCCCGGAAAACGGTAGACTAACTACACACCTGACTATTTAGCGAAATCCTTAGCTACTTGAATTTAACACGATCCCGAAGTTCCTCTTATTCCTGTCGATTTGGCCCTAAATACACATAGCCAGAATCGGTCACACTTAATACCAAAAATATAGCCTCAAACCTGATATCAACACTTCCTTACCTTGCTTGTTTTGATGAATCAAATCCCGAAAACTCCTTAGTACACCCTTACCGTTAGCTACACAACAAAAACACTTATTATGGCACTAAAGCCATTCGGCCATCTCACATAAATCTAAGCCCACTCATGGTTTCGGCACATCCATGAAGAGAAGAATAAAACCGATTGCTTAAAGAAATACTTACCACTATCGCTTCCTTGGAGAGAATAGTCGATAAGAGGGAAAAGTGCCTGACTTCCGGCTTTTGAGACTTGCGACAGAAGAAGGAGAATAAGGGCTCTTGAGATTCGGTTATGGCTTTTAATAAAATAAAATACAAATAGAGGAATGATCACTTACCAGATTTGGCTAAGCCTCCAAATGAGGTTGGAATATTCGGCTATCACACTTAATGGCAAAGAGGCATTCGGCTTTCAAGAAATAGGAAGGAATTTGGTGTTGAAAGAAAGAGAAGAAGAATAGGAGAAAGTAGAAGAAATTTCGGCACTTATCAAAGGAAAAAATAAGGTATAATTTCGACAGTAACCAAGATGAAAAAGAAAGGTTTTGAAAGAGGAAATTTAGCACACACTAGCACCATATTTAAACCAAAAATACAAGCTCCTAGAGTCCTATATTTGGCCACCATATCTTCCACTTATCAAATCCCAATTAATCTCCTATTTTACCTCTTGATCCCTTATTCAAGATAAATAAAATAAATCCATATTTATCTCTTCTATATCTTGCACAAAATAATTAAATCCACAATTATCCTACTTATTTAAAATAAAACAACCATTACCTATTATCTACCCACTTAAAATAAATAAAATAAACAACAATATCCCTTACTAATATCCCATTTAATCTCTTATCCTATCTCCTAAAATAAATAAATTAAAAATCTCATTTAATCTAAATAAAACCATAATTATCCTATATTAAAATAAATAAATCAAACTACAATTATCTTATCTCTACCAACTTAAAATAAATAATTAAAACTACCCTTATCCTGCTCTTAGCCGAAATTTAAGAGGAGAAACAAGCTTGATCCCCATCCAATTAGAAGTCCAATTGCCGTCCAATCTCTCTCCAATTTGACCCCAACAACCAAAAAAATAAAACCCCACTCATTGCTGCAGGCGGGATTCAAACCAAAGCCCTTGTCATTGCACCTGGCGCTCCAATGCCACTTTACGACGTGATTTCTTGTGGCATAAATCCATCACAATTTCCTCTTAAAGCCTCCTTAGCCCAGTTTCCCTTCTTGACGCAAAGAGCAAAAATAAAACACACTCCTACGCCACCAACGTAATTCGAACTTGAGCCCCCTTTGACGCAACAATCCAAGCCCCTAAGGTAGCGTCCCAAGCCACTCTACTAAGGCGCTTTTTGTGACATGCTTCGCCCAGAATACTTTTTAAAACTTCCTTAGCCAAGCTCCTACTTGTCGCAAAAATAAACTCCCATTTGCTTCCTTTGCAACTCGAACCAAGGCGTCACATACCAAGGCCCTAAGTAGGGCTTTGCAGCCACTTTACCAAGGCATTTCTTATGTCCTAAACTCCACATAAATTTCCTTAAGCCTTCTTTACCAAGCTTCCCCCCTTTAGACTTAAATTCTAAAAATTTTCCATATCATTCTCCTTCATCCTAGACCTCTAAAAACCCTTAAAACACCTCCAAACATACTTAAAGCCTACTAACACTTGAGTTATGCACCAAATGCATAACCTCTAATTTAGGATATTACAGGATTAAATTAGATTTTTATAATTTTTAGGGAGGGTAAAGTGTAACTTTACTTTTTTTAATTTATAATTTTAAAAAGTGTTTAAATAAAAAATATTTTAGGGGAGCCGAGCTACTATCAGCCCTCGGCTATGCCTTAAATGTTATATCTTTTAACGGTGTTAATAATAAGAGTAGGATTTGGATTTTGAAATCTAAAATATAGAGACGAAATATTTAAAAATAAAATTATAAAGACAGATGTTGTTTGTCACCTATTCAAACTAATAAATGTACTACTAACCATCAACGGAAGCAAAAACAGTTACCATTATTATTTACTGTTATAAAAATGATTTAATATGGTTAAGATTTATTGAGTTTTAGTTGTTAGATAAATTATGAGTCAAATAAGTGTAGATATTTTAGTAATTAATTTTTTATTGAAAATTTTTAAGATTTAAAACTTAGTAAAGGTAAAATTGCACATTGCCCCCTAAAAATTATAAAAATATAGGCTATTCAAATGGTGAAATAGTATTTTTGCTATTATAAAGATTACAACTTAATTTTGGCCTCTCCTAGCAAAATTTTCTGACTTCGCTAGTAAAAAAGTCAATTATGATTTTTTTTTTTTAGAAAATAAAAATTAAGCTCATATACTTAATTGTCTCCAAATTAAGTCTTTCAAATTAACTATTTTCTTCTCTAATAACATTAATCGTTGAAACCGATTGATGAATCAATTAAATATATAAGAATATATAGATAACAATAAAATCTGAGTAAAATATGTGAGCATAACAATTTCTTATGATTTTCGACTGATGTCCATTTATTCATGGCATGATTAAGTAATCTTAAACCCATAAACAACTAAAATAATTGCCTAATTTACAAGAAAAGAACAAATTATAATTTAATAAAGAAAGCAATGTATTATTCTCGTACAAATGCTTTACTTAGTTTGGATTTTTATAACATATAAACTTTACTTTTACTTTAATTATCTTTTCTTTTAAGAAGTTCTTTACTTCTTTGAATTGGTATGCTTTTGGATTAAATTCTTTGAGTATATCATGCATTAAAAATTTTGTAAAATTATGAAAAAGTATTTAAAAATATAGAAGATTATTAAAATTGTTAATAAAAATTACAAAATATTATAAAAAACATAAAAGTTATAAAACAAAATAAAAAATATGAAAATTTATTAAGTAAATAAGATAATGTATTGGTATTTAGATTTAAGACACGTTAGTTAATTTACAATAACGCATGTCCAACATACTTTTTCAAATAAAAAAAAAATATTGTTTCTCAATAAAATGGAAAGAGAGAAAAGGTAGTGTGCATAAAATGAGAAATATTAGTGTTAAACCACACCTCCTCCAACTACCATTTCTCCATCATTCCCTCATTTTAATAATTATCCTTTCTTTTCTTTCATTCCTTTCTATTATCTCCTTCATTTCTCACAAACACACTAATCAATGTAGATGGAGAGACACCACAAGTCGGTGCAACAAATTCAACATCCTTTTCATAAGGAACATCCCTTGGTGCTACTGACAGAGCAAAGCAATGAAGCTGTAACAGCCCGTTTTTTAGTAGTGTCGAAAACAGTGGTTTCGGGGCCACTAAATCTGACAAGTAAATTTGTAAATAGTATATTTAATATTTGCGAGTTAATTGTGATTTTAAAAAAGTTTTTGATATAGTTATTTTTGGTTGTATAAATGGTGCAAGGAGTTGGTACACAATTTGTGTCTTTGGTGGTTAAGTGTTTGATTAGGTTTTCGAAATTCATTACTTTTTTGAATTGATATGTTTTCGAATTAGCTATCATGGGTCGAATTTTTTTTAAAGAAGATCAATTAAGTTCTTATACTTTTTTTGCACTCTATTAAGCCTTTGATCATCAAAATATATTTTAATTTATATTGAATATATTAAAATTTATATATCAAGTAATTGATTTTAAGTTTTAAATAAATATAAAAACTAATATGTCCCACTTTAAATATTTTTTTCCATTTTATAAAGTTATTTTTCATTTAAAACCTTGTAAGTTTTCTCTTTTTTATTCTAAAATCTATTTTAAAAAAAGAAATTTTTTTATTGAATGTAATAAAAAGTTTTATATAACAATTAATATATTGTTTAAAATAAATATAAAAAAGTCATATGTGCTTTATTGAATGTAACAATTAATTTATATAACAATTAATTTATTGAATGTAAAGGACACCAACACTTCCTCTCTTTTGATTTCAAATACAGGGAGAAATGTAATGGTTGTGGCGACTGGTGTTGGCGTGGTGCATTCAAATGTGGAAAGTACATATTTGCTTTGGATTTTGGATGCTTAACATTACCACATTCAACTCGTCACAAAATTGATGAACACATGCTAAAGTTTACTTATGATCGATGATGATAAAGAGCAAAGTTATTGTGATATTTGTGAACGTGAAAGAGATCTAAGGCTTTGGTATTATTCTTGTTCAATATGTGATACTTCTGCTCATCGCAAATGTGTTCTTAGACAATTTCCATTTCTCAAGGATGAGAATCATCATCATGATCTTAAATTTTTTAGGAAGGCTGAGGGCTACCTTGAAAGCTTTTATTGTGGTAAGCTTTGCCAAGAAGAAATTCTCAAATGCGAAGAGTCTACATGCGACTATATTATCCATTGCGAATGTTCGAATTAACAAGTCTAAAGCTTTGTGGTGAGTAATTTGGATGATTAAAGAGCTATTATTATTTTTAAATCATCAATGCTATTATTATTTCATGATTTTATTTTCATTATTAACACCAATTTTAATTGTCTACGTGATTGAAGATGTGATTTGCTCAAATGGAAAGCATCAGAGGTTTTATCCGATCCAAGGAGTTCACAAAGGATTTGCCATTTCATTCCTACGTGTTCAATGTGCTGAAATTCTAAGTGTGATTTGGTTTAAGTATTACTTTGTTTAAGATTTGTTCGGATTTGTATGATTTGAATTCAATATTACTTTGGAGTTCATCTATGATTTGTCTGAGTATGTAAGATTTAATTTCAATATTATCGTGTGATTTGTTGGATTTGAATTATGAAAATTAAAAGTTATTTGAATTATTTTGTATCTAAATAATTTTTCATTTAAATCATGTTAGTTAACTATTTAAATTATTTTTTATTATATATATTAATGAAACTTTTGAAAGCCACCCATTTTTCTTCATGCTAAAATGCTTTTCTTGTTTGTGTTGCATATTTTTATTATATATGAAGTTTTGAGTACAACATGACTATATGGAATAAAAAACATAATAAGAAGCATAACATAAAAAATCACGAAAATCAAACAAATATGAAGCTCAATTGAGTTCAAATCTCAAGTATAAATAAAGTTAATTCCAATAGTTGGAGATCTTAATTCCAAAACTATAAATAAAATGCATGGTCTAATGAACAAAACAAAATGTTTATGCTGATTGAGTCTTAGTTCGATAAGTATATGTATTTTTGTTACTATAGAAGGACATGTGTTCGATAAGTATAGGTATTTTGCATGATTTCTTGTATTTAATTCGGTTTATTTCTAAATTAATCCCTACTAATTTGTATTTTTATGATTTAATTCTTGTCAGGGATGCAATTGGTCGGAAACATGCTGAAAAGGGCTAAACTGAAAGGAAATAATGGAAATAGGGCCAAATAAAAAAGATGGAGGAAGCCAAAGACTCATCAAGCAATTTGACTTTGTAAAAAGCCAAGAATAGAAAATCCTATTTTTAGTTTTTTATTTTTATTTATTTATTTTTATTTTTAATTATTTAAGATTTTATATTAAATTAATTAAGCCTATTTTTAGTAAACCCCATATGTATAAATAGGGGTTATTTGTATTTGGATTATCATCAATCAAATTCTTCTTTTCCTATTCCTATTTGGAGTTAAATTATCCTTCTTGTCTTTTTCCTATTTCAATTTGACGTGAGAATTCTATCCATTTCATTTCAATTTCCTATTTCTTTCTAAATTTGTCCAATTGCTTCCCAAGCCCTTTCCTTCCAAATTTCTTCCATTCTCATACAAAATTCAACCACCTTCCACAGCTTGCAAGCATGAATAAATTCATGCTACACTAAATTCTATCTTAGCCTTAGGCCAGTACTCTTTCCGGTCAAGAATCGTGAGATACGAATTCGAGCTAAAATCCGTCCAAGCGATATTCACCTTTTTCCTAAGTATCGAGATTGATAACTCATCCATTAAGGTTGAATTTGATTCCAAGTCAAAGTGCACGTTGGATTGGGGTCGTATGTGCCGACAGTTGGAGATTCGATGTAACATCCTGAAAAGGGCCTATGCATTTTCGGTTTAATTGTACGAAGTGACATGTTTTATGTACTAGGAATAAATTTTGAACATTTTTGGAAACCCAGAAATGAATGGAAATGATGTAGAAATGAACATTTTTGGAAACCTGGAAATGTATGGAAATGATTCAAAAATGGAAAGTGAACATTTCTGGAAACCTGGAAATGTATGGAAATGGAAATGGAAATGAACATTTCTGGAAACTTGGAAATGTAAGAAAATGGCAAGTTTACAGAGCCGATCGAAAATTTTAGGAAACTTGGAAATGACCTAGAAATGTCAAATTTTAAAGTTTAAAATAGGAAATCAGGGCAAGGAGGCCTTAAAAGAAAAAGTTGGTGAAATTTGACACACAAACAGGCTTGGAAAAGTGGCCTGAAGATGCCACTTAGGGCCTATGGAAATGGCGCCAGATGCAGGAGGAATGGGCCTGGGTTAGAGTCACTTGGGAAGCAAATAAAAAAAGTTTTATTTTTGTTCCAGAAGCACAAGGAGTGGACGGCAAGGCATCTAGAAAAAGAGAGGTTTATCCTCTTTAAAATTCGGCTATTAAGTGATAAATAAGGGATTTTTTTCGATTATTTAGAAGAGATAAATACTGGATTAAATCCTTTTATTTATCATATTAAAAAGATAAAGTTATCAGATAGAGGAGTGGTGGCCAAGTAAGGGACTCCTTAGCTAATAATATTGCCTATAAAAGGAAGGAAGGAGGGCTACTCATCAGTTTGTTTCTTTCTCTGCTCTGCCGAAAATTCCCTGGCAAACTCTCTCTGCCGAATTTTCTTCTCCTCTTTTCTTCTTCTTTTTCTTCTACTGTCAAGCCGAAACCCCTTCGATTCCTGTTAAAGTCTCCATAGCCGAATCTCTGTGGCTTCAATCAAGGGTGCCGTCGACTGTGGTGATAAGGTGAGAATAATGGATTCTTGTTGTTTATTCTCTTTCAACCAAGATTTGGGAACTGATTGTTTTGGTTGTCTTTTGGCCGAATATTAAAGGAGGAATTCTGAGATTTCATATCTAAGGATAGAAGGTAAGAAAAGCATGGTTTAGGCCAGAGGCCAATTGATTTAAGATTATTAAGTGATATGGAAATCAGATCTAACATATGTATGTAGGGATTTCAACATCTCCATAGCCAAGGGTTACTTTTCGAGATTTGGAATCACAAGGTATGTGTTTAAGATATTCGGCCAAGGCTATTTTTAAATATTTAGATTTATTATCAGAAGCCGAAAACTAACCTGTGGAGTAATATAGTGTTTAGCCGAACTCACAAGGGAGGAATACAAAGATCTGGCACTTGATTCTTAAAATCAATTCAGTTACAAGGTAAGTAATACAAATCCTAGTTGTATTTGGAAAAATGGCCGAATGGTCTTTTAAATAGTAAGTGATTAACTTATGTAGGATTTGAGATCTAAATCTGTAATCGGTTCTCTTCGGGATTTTCGAGGACTTCATTAAGCGAATCAGGTGTGTACTCCACACTACTTTGTAATATGAATTATGGTTATATGTATTAAAATATGTGTTAATAGAAATATGAGCATGGCTTAAGTACCATGTTAAGGTACTAAGTACTCAGGTACGTTTCCTACTTCTACTAGGAATATGAAATAAGTTATTCGTAACATGAGAATATGATAAGAATTTGAACTATGGTATATTATGCATATTAATGGGGCATTTGGTTGTATATTGAAAGGGGAAGTGAAAAGTGGTGATTTAAGACCACAGTAATCTGAAAAGTGGTGACTTACGACCACAGTAATCTGAAAAGTGGTGATTTAAGACAACAGTAATCTGAAAAGTGGTTTCCTAAAACCACAGATGCGGAGCCTTAAGCCCGCAAATTGGTGTGTAGCGGAAGGAGGGTCGACTTAGTAGTCCCCACGGTGTGTTTGGCAGGTACGGGGGTGTGTAGCGGATGGACAATTAGGTTTGGGTTTGGGAATGCATCATAACTTGTATTTTATGTTTGAATGTATAACTACTGTATGCCTGATTCCATTACGATTTAGTGTCGTGTACACATTGAGTCTGTTTGACTCACCCCGTTGGGGAAATATTTTTTTTAGGTGATGAGCAATAATGGACTGGGTCGGCAGGAGCTAAAGGTGGCCATGCATCGCAAGGAGAAATTTAAAGATTTGGACTTTTATTCTATTTTTACTAAGTACTTTAATTTTATTTTTGGGTTTTAATTGATGTAATAAGGCCATAAGGCCCAGGTTGGATTTCTTTATTTCTGTTTAAATTTTTAATTTACTATGTTACGAACTACTTTTGATTAAAGTTCAAGTAAAAATTATTTATTTAAAAATAAATCCTAAATTGTTTTATCACCTTAATTAAATGATTTCTAAGTAAAATAAGTGGGTTTTCGATCTAAGCCCAACCCAAAACTATATTTTCTAAAATTACACAAATTTTCCCTAAGTAACAAAGAACTTTGAAACCGATTTTCTTAAGGAACATACCAGACCCGGTCCAGGCTCGTGGGCCGGGTGTGGGGTGTTTCATTCGAGTCGGCCGTGCTGTATTCGAGTTTCCGAGAACAAATCAAGGAAGAGGTGATCGGGTTTAAACGACCCACGCAGTTGAGGCCGTTGATTCGAGTTGGGTTCTTCAGAACGCAAGGCTATCGGAATCTTCAATCGGGAACACGTGTATCTCAGTTAGATAATCGGTAAGGGTTGGTTTGCAGGTCGTACCGGAACCAGCTACGAAAGAAGGAATTGGTGGTTAGGACGTTCTTAATCGCTATAACCAGCTTATCGTTTAGAGGGGAAGATCAATTTTCAAGGATCGATTCTTGACATCGAATTACCAAGTCTAAGGCTAAGGCTCAATTACTTTGATTTCAAAAACCCGATTTTAATATTCAATTTAATTTCTAGTTTGTTTAATTATTTTTTTGTGTTATCTTAATTATTTAGTTTCTAGACATTTTTAAAACCCCCTAATCTATTTACTTTTTTAGCAGGTTCGTTGAAGTCGCGGGCACGACCTTTGCCACGACAAACTTCTGTTCACAAGATAAACACAGAAATTGACAAAAACGTCTGATCCTTGTGGAATCGACCCTACTACCACTTTACTACTATTTAGAGCTATTTGTAGGAATTATATTTGGTGGTTTCGACACCAATCAGTCGTATCAGTCGAACCGATTGAATCAAGTACCGGTAGCTTAATTAATCTATCTATCAATTTGATTTTGAAAACTTTGAACTTTATTGGTGATATATTATAAGTAAAAATAATAATTTATTGTTACAATTTCGAAAGAAGTGTAAAAGAGGAGAACAAAAAAGTTCTATCTAATTAATAAAAAAATTGAACAAATGAGCTGCCCAAGGCATGGTCTAATAGACTAATACGGTGTAAAGACTTTAGTTGCTGAGTTACTCAAGCATAACACCGAAAGCAGCTAATCTATGTTACTTAAACTCGAGTGCGGGTGTTTTTTATCGTACACAATATTAAATTTAATGGATATTCTCTTTTTTATATATATATATATATATATATATATATAAATCTAAACTCGAAATAATAAAATCTAAAACCGTAAAAAAATAGAAATCTAAAACCATCAGAAATAATAAAATCTAAAAAAAAAAAACTATAAATCACTAATCACTAACTGTAATGGCGCCTTTTTGGGGACAATGAAACCAAGCTTTCCCTGCAATGAATAAAATACCATTGTAATAATGACTCAGATTGGCCATCAATTTGCTTGGTTTTAGGATCATACCAAACAAATCTGTGATGGCTATCTTGAAATAGAATTTCATTATATTTACACTCCATAATCGATCTAAATATTTGTTGATCTTGTGAGCTTGGTACTTCAATGTTGAGTTGTTTAGCCCAACTATCCTATACACCATATTCCTCCATCGCCCATGCTTTATAACCATTCACAATATTTTGTCCTCGTTCGTGAATTAAACAGGAGAAGAAGTTCCCATATTCCGTAATCAAAAACTCAGCGTCACCTTCAAAATCTGGATCATTAGGCAAATTAATCTCTCCATACATCTCATCCTCAACTTGAAACCATACGATGGTTTTGATAACTTTCTTGGATGGTGACATCTTCAGTCCTTGCCAATGAAAAGCTCCATTGAAACACCTGTTGCCTCGATACAAAGGCGACAAAGTCCACAAGCTTGGATTTTCCATTTTTATCGTTTTCCAAGAATTCATGTTTAAACTATAAACTTGAACCTGAACTTTCGATGAAGGCGAATCACGACGGTAGCTAATCTTTACCGCTTTATAGTCATTGGATTTATGACAAAACCCAAAACCAATGGCGACAAATAAATCGTTATGGTTGTGATGACATTGCGGAAGCTCCATAATTTCTCTTGTGGAAGGATTGCAAATATGTATTCTCAACGTATCATCTTTCTTCAGAAAGCATCCTATCTATCTATTACTTAAGCAAACTAATCCATCGATTGAACCAATTATGAATTTTCGTGGTTGGTCAAATAACGGCTTCGAATGTTGGATTCCGTAAGAATAACATCCATAAACGAAAAAGCCATCGGAATTTCTACCGTAACAATTCAAATGCATGGCGATGAAAGTAGAGTCTTCAATGAGATTACGCCATGATATTTTAACGTTTTTGAATCGGATCAAACTTTTGACTGGCAATCTTGATAAAATTTCTCTTTCGATCTCGTCTGGAACTTGAAAACTTCCCACAGGCTCCTTCCTTCTCTTCGCTATTACTTTTGGATCCATAGCAGCAAAGTTTTAATTGAAGATGTTACTCCGAATCCTATGGCACTTATTAAAGCAGTATCGGAGTTAATAAACAACACTAGAATGAGGTACGTAAAATCCTGCATTCTCTGCTGACAATGTATTTATATATATATATATATATATATATATTCTATACGTAGACTGCCACGATTCAGGTCTTGAAGAAGGAAGGTCGGCCGTCAGAGTGTCTGGTGAACCATGAGAATTGCTAATTTAAGAAGCCAATGGAGAATGAATGTTTGCATCTCCAAGTTAGAAACTTTTTTGGGCTGAAGTTAAATTATAAATTTTATGAGAGCACAAACGTAATTCGATCATTATATTAATTTATAATTTTACTATTGTTATAAGAATTAAATCATAATTTTATTATTATGGGGTTAAAGTATAAATCTATGATATATTAACTTAAACTTTAAAGAATTTAAACAGATTAAAAGGAAATTCTCTCGTTTTAAGAAAAAAAAAGTTAAAAAAAAGAAGAAGTTAAAATCAAGACTTGAGATGTCAATGTTTATATTTTTACCTCTAGAAAACAACAAAGTAAAAGTGGCAAACTGGATTTAGGTAATGAATAGTTGCACATTTCATAAAAAAAATTATGTTATTCAAATAATTATTATAATTATTTAAAAAAAACCCAATATATAGGCTTATGTAACTCAGGTAACTTACTCATAAAGAATTCGTTATTTAAAGTCTTTATATTATATATTTCTTAATAATGTGGGATTATTAACATTGCAAACTAAAAACGAGTGCTAAAACCAATCTTATTATTTGGAATTTCGTTTTGTTAGCTTGTAAGGACCATAAGCTATTTCAGATGGCTAATAGATCGAGTGATCAAGTGATATGGAAATGGAAAAAAGGCAGAAAGGATGGAGGGGATTATACTCTGGCTCATTTTGCTTAACTAATTTCTAATTTAATCCAACATTAAAGAACATTTAGAAGAAGTGAGATATGAAATTGCAGCCCTTGAAATAGAGTAAGTTCACTATTACATAACTCAAAGTGTTTAGTCACTCAAATTATATAGTCTGTACAAGGATTACAAGAAAAGGGTTGGGTTTCGGGTCAAGGTTGGTGTAAAATGCATGTTCTGTGTGCTGGGTTGGGTCAAATTTAGCCGGAGTCAAAGTTTGGGAATAAGGGAAAGAGTTGATTGCTTATTAAGTAATTTTAATGGGTAGATTGAATTTAATTGGATAATTAGATAATTGGGTTTGTCCGGTTATTCAATAAGTAAATTTGCATCTAACTCAATTAATTTAATTATAGATAAATTATTATTTAAATTCTTTATATTATGTATTACTTAGCAATGTAGGATTCCTAACATTGCAGCTATAAACGAGAACTAGACCCAATCTTATTATTTGGAGTTTCGTTTCGTTAGCTCGCAAGGACCATAAGCTATTTCAGATGGCTAATCAAGTGATCAAGTGATAGAAATGGGAAAAAGGCAGAAAGCGATGGAGGGGATTATTCTTTTATATCAACAAGTCATTTTGTATCAGCAAGTTATTTTACCTCTCTATTCTTTCGACAGATCAAATATTTGAAAATGTAACTTATTCATAAAATGAAAATATCTTATTAAGTGTCTAAAAAGGCGAATCTATTTGATAAAGGATTCTTATTATTAATATATGGTGTTCCTAATTTCTTAGATTTCCAAACCATATGTTATGACCTTTTGCTTGCCACCTTTTTCATGTTGTAGCTATAAATCTCTTCATCCATGCCTTACTTTTTCTTTTCAAATTCGAATATTAATGACTTGCATCAAAGAAATCAACGATTTGTGTTTAGCTATCAAGAAAAGATTCCTCAAAACAAGAGTAATGGAATAAAACTTAAAAGGTTCATGCAATGCAGCAATGGTGGGTTTTGGAAAGATTCCTCAAAACAAGAGTGATGGGATAGATATAAAACTTAAAAGGTTCATGCAAGGCAGCAACGGTGGGTTTCGGAAATCTTCCACCGGAGATAGACCTATTTTCTGTAATAGTAAAGTGATAGGGTATTCGAATATGCTAAACTTTTATTAATATTGTGGTGGTGGTGGTGATGATGATGGAGAAAAAATAGAAAAGATGGAATTACGAAGACAAGGTGGCTTATGTATGAGTATCGACTTAAGAGAGATATGTGTTAAGAATGGGTTATTTACAAGATAAAAGATACTTCTCATTAAGAGATGGATAAATGTGAAGATGGACCTCAATTAACAGAGTTGAAAGAAAAACAAAAAATATTTAACATTAATCTCATTATAGGTTTTTATCATATCTGTTTTTTTTTTGTTACAACTAGTGCTTAGAACTATGCACAGCTCATTTCCAACCCTTAAATAAGATTATAATGCCCTTCAATGCAATCGAACTCATGTCCTCCTGCACTGATAATAATATTAATGCTAATCAAGTTAAAACTATGATTTTTTTCATTTAATCAAAAGTTAAAAAAGACAAAATTGAATCTTATAATTTTAGAGAGAGAGTATAGATATAATTATTTTATTAAGCCAAAGACGGGTCAAGGTCATTACCAACCTCTTGACTACACCCCAGTAAAGATGTTCATGGGACATTAGCAAGGGTTTCGATTTCTACACTGCTCGATATTAAAGCTCGACATTTTACGTTCTCGAGCCTGCAGGTCAAGGCTAGGAGACGATTATCTATCTAGGAGATGATCATCTAATACAGAGTGGAGACTTTAGTTGTTGAGTTATTCAAACATAACCCCGAAAGCAACTAATTTATGGTATTTAAATTGGAGTGCGAATATTTTTCATCACACACAACATTTAATTCAATCTGTTCATATTCAAATGTAAATACATCAAAACTCCAAAAACCATAAAAAATAAAAATCTAAAACGGTCGGGAATTTCACTAATCTCTAACTTTAATGGTAAATTTAAATTCGTTATTGGAAAGAAGTGGTACTACCTATTTTGGACAACGAGACCAAGCTTTCCTTGCAACGAATAAAAAACCATTGTAATAATAACTGAGATTGGCCTTCCATTTGCTTGCTTTTGGTATCATACCAAATGAATCTGTGATGGCTATCTTGAAAGAGAATGTCTTTATATTTAATGTCTCTAATTGATCTAAATATTACTTGATCTTGTGCGATTGGTACTTCAATGTTGAGTTGTTTAATCCAACTATCCGACACACCATATTCCTTCATCACCCATACTTTATAAACATTCACATGTGGTCCTTGTTTGACAGCTAAAGAGGAGAAGTCCCGATATTCAGTGATAAAAAACTCGACGTCACCTTGAAAATCTGGATCATTTGGCAAATTAATCTCACGAAACACCTCCTCGTCAAATTGAAACGATACGATGGTTCTGATAATTTTCTTGGATGATGATCTCTTCAATCCTTGCCAATGAAAAGCTCCATTGAAACACCCGCTGCCTCGATACACAGGCAACAATGCCCACGAACTCGGATTCTCTATCTTTATCATTTTCAAGAATTCATGTTTGAACCATAAACTTGAACCTGAACTTCCGATGAAGACGAATCACGACGGTAGCTAACCTTTACCACTTTATAGTCATTGAATTTACGACAAAACCCAAAACCAATGCCGGAAAGAAAATCATTATGGTCATGATAACATTGAGGAAGCTCCATAATTTCTCTTGTGGAAGGATTGCAAATATGTATTCTCAACCTATCATCTTTCTTCAGAAAGCAGCGTATCTTATTGCTTAAGCAAACTAATCCATTGATTGAACCAATTATGAATTTTCGTGGTTGGTCAAATAAGGACCTCGAAAGTTGGATTGCATAAGAATAACATCCATGAATGAAAAAAACCATCCGTATTGCTATCGTAACAATTCAAATGCATGGCGATGAAAGTGGAGTCTCCGATGAAATTACGCCACGATCTTTTATCGGTTTTGAATCGGAACAAACTTTTGACGGGCAATCTTGATAGAATTTCTCTTTCGATCTCCTCTGGAACTTGAAAACTTCCTACAAACTCCTTCCTTCTCATCATCCTCTTCAATATTTTGAATCGACCAAAAACTAAGAGGTTCTCTAAGGCTTTGTCATTTAAGAGATTTATTACTTATACTTGGGCATAATTTCTTATTTGATTTTATTTGGTATAGTTTTGTTATATTTAAACTTGATTGGTAATTAATATTAGATTTTGTTTTGTAATTTAATAATTATGGGATAAACCTCAAAATTATACATAAATTTTGATTCAATGTACAATTTAATACATAAATTTTGATTCAATGCAATCATACACATTATATTTTAAAAAAGTTTGGTAATTTATGGTAGATTTGGACATTAATGTATATGTATATTTTATTGGGTCATACCGTTTTATATTTATATAAATTTTTTATTTGTTAATTACTTCATTTATTCATGTTTCATTTAGTTATATAAATTTCTTATGTTCATGTTTTGACGTGGTGGATGTTTTAGGCCATCAATACAATGGTTTTATAGAGGTTTTTTATGCTTATTCATGCAAGCTTTATTTTTTCTTCTTTTTAGATTTAAATAATGACTTGCATCAAAGAAATTAACGGTCTGTGTTTAGCTCTCGAAATAGGGTTGTGCAAGGTGGCAATAGTGGGTTTTGGAAATCTTCCACAGGTGATAGACCTATTTTTATGATAGTAAAGTGAGAACATGCTAAACTTTTATGAATACAGTGGTAATAATAGTGATGATGGAAAAAAAAAAAACAAAAAGATCAGAGTACGAAGACAATATGACTTAAGTATCAACTTCAGGAAAATATGTTTGAAGAACGGGTTATTTATATGATAAAAAATACTTCAGAGAAACACTTCCATCTGAAGTGGTAATAATAGTTTTAGCTTCTCATCTGGTACTTGATTTTCTACTTTTGTATTAAAAAAAAATAAAACTGAATGTTTGAGTTGAAGCTTGATTCATTTTTTAAACGAACTTAACACTTCCAGACTTAAATAGGTAACCAAAGTCTTGCACAGGTTAGGATAATAGGTTTAAGAACTAGAAAACCCAATAACAGAGCAACAATAACACTGAATTCTGCTAAAATGGAGGTGGTGTTGTTTGCCTCTTATTATATATATAAAAAAAAAAAAACTCAAAAGTTGAAAAGTGACATTTAACAGAGAAATTCAAGCATGACTTTCTACTTGTGCTCTAAGGATTAACCAAATATTCACTAGTCTCTGGTTCTGGCACTGGCACATCTACAGGGATTGTCTCTTTTTTTCCGAACCGGGCAGAGCTCATTAATCTGCAAACTCGAGCTTCTGTATGTACAGAAACCGGCTCCTTTATTTTGGTTCATAGTTATTTTCCATTATGAGGATACAGTGCTCGCAGTTGCCTCAGACTGTTCCTCTTCAAGCTGAGATTTGAGGAACGCCAGCACTGAAAGGCGCTGCAAAGTGAAAGCGAACATGAGAAACCCGTTTTCTGGGGCTTAGTTATGGCTTAAAAACTTGCATTTGAGGAGAAACCTTACCCTTGGCTCGAGACTGGCTTCTTCGGATTTCAGTGTCAAAGATTCTAACAATTTTATGCCTTCTTGAAATCCATCAACCGCCACATCCTCTTTTCCAAGAGTTCTGTCTACATCTGCAACTTTTGCAAGAGAAACGGCTACATCCAGAATCTGCAAATACAAAAGCAACAATACACTGTTCAATGCCAACAGAAGCATCAAAGTCGGAAAGTAACAGAGCTTCTCAAGTACTAGAATGGATTTCAATTGTAAATCCATCACAGAAAAAACAGAACCAAAATTCAGCATATTGAAAATTTTGCAACTTTTTACAGTTAAGGGCAAAAGATATATCAAATGTCCGAGGAATAAAAATACATAAATATTTGAAACTAATAATTCGGGTTTTTGCATAAACTTTTCGAGTGAGTTCACTTATTTCAACATTTAATAACATAGAAAACTATATATAGATAACCGTTTAAATCATTCCAAGTAAACATTCCTTATTACTGGCAATTAGACTTGTCCAAGAGCAGAGCTGCCCACCTGGCCCAAGATAAGGTAATTAGTAAGTCGGGTTGCCCATGGACACATCTACTGGCATCAATCACTGAAACAAACTAGTGGGATTACTAGACCATGTACCAAAATGAACCCATCTTACCAAAACTCAGGTTTGAGTGTAGGATACAGGTTTGGGATTGACACGGGTATGTTGAGATTTTTCCCTGACCTTTTACATGTATTTGAATGGTCCTTGGAGAATCATATCCACATACATCAATGTCCGAATATGCGTTGGACACAAGTACTAAAACAAAAATGAAGAATCAAAGAAACATAGCGTTAACTAGTTTCTTACTTTGTACAAACAATATACCCATTCAGTTTCCACAGGCAGCGGTTTTGACAAAAGCTTCAACAAAGTTCAACTAACTCAGACTAGCTTTCCATTTTTGGGTTAATTTAGACCAGCTAAAGACACAGGTGAGGTGAGATCACAACCCTAAACCAAACCTGTGGCATTATACCATACCCAGAGCATGTCAGAATGATAATAATCTGTCTTTTACTAACTACTATCAAGGTTGGACTAATTTGGAAACATTGGCATTTACTTTATACTCCCTTGCTCCTCCAACTGTTTTATTTTTTTTTCCTTTAAGTACCCTTGTCCGACACTGACATCAAACACATATCCAATCATGGCTATGGGGAATACAATTCTCCAAGAACTCTCCAAGTACATGTAAAAACAAATTAAAAAATGAACACAACTGTGTTTGATGCATGCTCATATCCAATACTCACACCCAAGTCCAAGTAACATGGAAACCCACTATTCAGTCATGATTTTGGTTCCCAGTTGAACTCTTTTAGTAGCAATGATTGGGGCTATAACACTGACCATACAAGAAGACAAGGTGAAAAGACCAGTCAGCTGGTGCACTTCACTAGCCGTGAGTTTTTAGAACATGAAAAGTAAGGAATTCTAAAGTTTATAGTCATTGTAAGAATGGTTTAGTTTAATAGTTGCATCAAAGTTTAATTGGTAGGAATCAAGTTGCGGATCAGTGGCTGAAACAAGGTGATCCAAGAAACTTATGCATAGCACCAAAAAGTAGGGTTTTAATGAGGCCAAAAGATTTGATTGACACAAGTTGACTGAAACCTATGCTACTCAGGCTTGGAAGTAAATGACAAATGTGCGTATGTCTCAGGCAAGGGTGTGCATCTGCTTATTTTTTTGAAGTTTCTCCATATATTTGGAGAATGCCCCATCCATGAAAGGTTTCTTTATATCGGTTTGAAGAGAAGGCAAAAACTTTTCATCGAGACTGGCAAAAAACTGGATTAAATTGTAAAAACACAGTTTTCTGGTTTTTTTTTCTATTACTAAACTTATTTTTATAAATGATGAATTTTGAATTTTTAACCTCTTAATCATATATTAAACACCATAACATGAAGCCAAATACATATTTTACGAACTAATTACTATATTTAGTAGTTATTTTATATCAAAATATGTTTAACATTAATTTATATTGACTGCATAATCCGGTTCAATTGATTCAACCATCTGAACCAGTGACCCGGAGGTCACCCTGGTTTGATCTCTGATCAGCTTTTTATTCAACACTCAAAAGCACTGATATAGACCTATAATTATAACATGCTAAGCTAAAACGAAAGGGTAAAAAAAAAAAAGGAAGAAACAAAAACAAGCATCTTACCTGTGAAGCAACACCGGGATGATTTTTGATGACATCACGGCGGACACCCAATGATCGGAAGTAGTAAGACCTTGATGCTTGAAGATCTCCATCATAATACTTTAGGTCTCCGATTTTGTTAAGTGAAACAGATAGTGTATGTGTGATCTGCAGAAAGTATGTTTGAAAATGATGATCATGGCAGACTCATTAAAAAGGAAGCATCGCAAGGAAAGTTTGTGTTGCAACCTCAAGATCATCAGCTGGCAATTTTGTAAGGAACTCAACACTCTCCTCGAAATAATTGATTGCAGCAGCAGCATCTCCCATTGCTCGACTGCAAAAAACTTGAATGTTCAGTTTTACTCAAACAATTGCCTTACAAATATAAAGATGTCTTCTCCAGTTGTCCATGCTCTTTCAGGATTCTTCTCTAAGTTTTCTGATACCATGCTTACATTCTATGAAGCACGAACGCTTCTGTAAATGGAGTATCTACATGTCAGATATGGACACAGCTTTGACATGGCAAAATACATGCGAGAACACGTAAAAATCAATAAAAACAGAATCGGATTCGATCAAAATACGGTCAAGATTAGAGACACCCCTTTTTTTTGCATTCGTCTCCTCAATATGGAATAGACAATGAGCAATTGGGTTAAATTAGGTTTTTAAAGAGTTCAAGTTTTAAATTTCAAAAATAAAAACTAAAAAAGCTATTTGCATATTAATATTTAATTAAAACGTATCAATTTTACATGTTTACCATATACCATTACATTAAAAAAAACTTTTTATTGTTGTGCATGCCATATCCATGCGCTGTTTTCTTTAGAAATTATTGTATCATCATGTATGTGTCATGCCTGACATAGGAGAACTATTATGTTATTTTATTATTTTAGTTGTACTTCTTAATCAGTAGACATATAAATAGACACCTAGGATTATAAGATATCTTTCGGGTTTAAATCTAGAGCTAGGATTATTAGTTACCATTAGGGTGTAAATCTAAGGCTTGGATTAAAACTTTATTTGTAACCCTTGCATAAATAAGTTGTAATATTTTACAGCCACAACATTCTTGTTATTTTCTTTGATGCAATAGAAAAAGTCTAGAGCTAGGATTATTAGTTACCATTAGGGTGTAAATCTAAGGCTTGGATTAAAACTTTATTTGTAACCCTAGCATAAATAAGTTGTAATTTTTTACAGCCACAACATTCTTGTTATTTTCTTTGAATTAATAGAAAAAGTAAAGTTTTTTATAACTCCATATTTTCTAGAGTTCCAACTTTTTCTGCTCATTTTTCAGTTCAAATTCTAGTGATTTACTGTTATTTTCCCCCTAAATGTCTAAACCACACCGGTGTTGCACCCCAATTATGAGTCGGTCTAAGTACTTCCTAGCCTAAAAGGCCAATCTTCACCTCAAAATTTTGTTCATCTTCATAAACAAGATTATCATAAGGATAACAAATGAACATAATTCCCAAGCATATTTGAATTCAACTAAAAATCAGTACTCTTCAAAAAGCCAATCTTTTTGCATGAAATAGTCTCACATTTTTCACAACAAAACTCTTGAAACATCCTCAACAACCATTCTATCCCTGCAACATTAATGTCAATAAAGATTCTCCATGATGATCTTAAAAGACCCTCAGTCACACTTTAAGGCCAAAAAAAGGATTTCCCATCAATTATTTCCAAGATTTAAAGTCATTTCGCATGCTTCAACATTCGTTAGTTGAATTAAGGATTAGTCTTGGCCTCAACCATCTATGCAACTTTTAAGGAAGAGGGTAGTGACGTTAGATGATGATTCAGAAATTTGAAGTGAAATTTCTTTGATTTCAATAAGTTCAATATTCTTCAAAACAAGTGCTATAGTAAAAGAAACTCATTAGACTCTTTCAAAAAGATATTTGCTCAACAAAGCATTCCCTAGAGTATGTTGCTTTGACTCTCTGAAATCCCCATGTCTAATGCATATCTAGACATGGATACCAGTATCTAATCCTCGAAGAATTCTACCAAATACATGCAAATCTTTTAAAAACTGAACATATCCATATCTAAGACATACCATGCCCAAGTAACACTGTACCATATTCATATCCATATCCATATCTATATCAAGATCAAAGAGCTCAAGGAAAGACACGTTATCATATTTGGATTTACAGCAAGCATTAAGATTTAGAATGAAAGCCAGGGAATTATGAATCACAGTGACACAACTAAACATATGCAATAAAGAGGAAAGAGAGGAGTGTGTCTAGGAACATACCAGCAGTCACCAAGCATACCCAGAACTGCGCCGAGCTGTGAGCACAACTCAGATGTGTTTCCCATTTTCTCTAATTGATCTCGGATGTCTTCCGCACACATAATTAGTCTAGATTTAGCACTTTCGATATTCTGTGCACGGAATGCCTGTATAAAGCAAGCATAAACTAATTTCAAATAATCGAAACAGGCTGCTAGGAGTACAGAAATAAAGCAACAAGCACGACACTTACCCTCATGGCCTGTTGCACCAAGAAAGCACCTCGGTCCAACGAGACATCCTCGTAAATTACCTTCTTATCGTCATTTGAAACTTGCTCTCCTTCACCATTGACGCCAACATGTGCCCTTTTGATCCTAGCATGCCCTTCGATAAATCGATCAACCATGCTTTGAAGATTGGTGTCAGCTTCCAGTTTCTCTATGTCAGCTCCACATAGTGGACAATCCTTAAACCGAGATATACACACTCTAAAAGGAATGCAAAGTTATCATTAGATCTAAAGGAATAAAAGGGTTCTTCTAAGCAATTGCATATAACAAATATTCAACATGGTACCGCAGGATCAACGACCATCCAAATTTATGAAAAGAATATAATTGCATACCGATAGGCACACCCTTAAACCGATATATACAATCTAAAAGGACTACAAAGTTATCATTAGATCCATGTTACTTGGGTTCTTTCATTTTCCATGAAGTACCTGTGTCCGAGTATACTAAACATTAAGTAGCATAAACATTACAAGCAGGAAAAAAAAGGCAGAAAAAAGGGTCAATTATGGAAGAAAGAAAACAAAATGTTCATTATCATAAAAAAAGAAAGTTGAATAATGAAAACCCCACAAAAATTATCACAAAACTTGCAGCAAAAAACAGTCAAATAATAAAAAATTGGATCCAACGAATTAACATAAAAAGATAAAAAGAAATCAAATAAATAATTATTTAAAAAAAGAAGCATAAAAACAGTCGAATAAGAAAAAGGAATCAAAGAATTATCAAAGAAAACAGCAAAAGAAGTGAAATAAGAAAACCAAATCGGAAGAAGAAAAAAATGGATTATTAATTATTACTTGCAAAAGAGATGAGAACAAGGGATACATTTGGTGCAGTCAAAGAGAAGTGCTTGACAGATCATACAACTGAGAGGACCGAGCTTAAAATTATTGGAATCGTAACCAAATGGGCATTTCGGAGACACGGTGGCGGTGTCACCGGAATCTTTCCTTGTTGCTTCGCTGCCGCCGACGGTGGATTTTTTGGCCGAACCAGTATCGTCCGGTCGAGCCGCTTTCACGAATGGGCAAACCGGAGTGGTCATCTTTATCTATTTACCTATAAAAATAAAAGAACAGAAAAAAAATCCCATATATAGTTAGGATTGCAGATTGGAAACGACGCCGTTATTGTTTCTAGGCCCCCAATCCCTTCTGCAACGCGTATTCACCTCAACGACTCGTGTCTTTGTCTGTAATTTTCCTTTTATTTTAGCATTAAAACCCTTATAATTTCTCTTTATTTTCAATAAAACCCATAGAGTGTAGATTTTTCTCTCTTACAGCCTCCATGTTTTTTTTTTTTTTTACTTATTGTTATTATTAAAGAGCATTTAGGCTTGGTAATTTTGGATTAGTACTCTAACTCAGGGGCAAAACTAGAAATTTTTTTAGGTGGTCAAAATTAAATTGTAATTTTTATGATAGTAAAAATACAATTTCACCATTTTCATAACTTATATATATATATATATATATATAATTTTTTAAAAGGAATAAATCAAATTTTTATCATTATTAGGGATAAAGTGTAATTTTAAAAGACTTAAATAATTTTTTTTTCATTTTAGGGAGACCAGAACCGTGCCACCCCCTACTCCCCTGCTCTAACCTATGTTCATATTTAAATAAAAGTGAATAATCCCCTGCTCTAACCTATGTTCATATTTAAATAAAAGTTAATTTTATTCAAACAATGAAACGAGCTTTTCAGTCAATTCAACTCTTGAACATCTTTAATTTCCAAATTCCGTTAGCATGCTTATTAATTTTACTTGTTTGCATTAATGTACAATGATTTACTCGATTTTATAATTTATGGACTAAATTATAATTTTAATTATTGTACAAAGATTGTCTAAAGAATTTACCCTTTGTAAAAATGGATAAGAACCATTTATTTTCAAAGTCAAATTAGTTGAACATAATATCACGCTTCCTTCATTTTGTTTATATTTACAATGAATTAAGATAGGGATTAAATTTTAAATTTATAATTTAAGGATTTTTTAATTATTTTATCAAATTAAAAGATAGATTCTTAAAAGATAAAATAAATTTTATCCATCTCTTTGAGTAAAATGATAATATTTGAAGTTTGAGCTATAGGGCATTTTAATGGTTAGACTCTTTTTTAATTTGGGATTATAAAAGAGTGTTAATTCGGTCCGATAATATGAAAGTTATGAATGAAGGCTATACAAGAATTCTCATCGAAGGCATCAAATTTTATTCTGATCAGACAAGTTCATCAACTTTTAACAATAAATCTTACAACACGTACCTAAAAAGATACCAATTATATTAAATGCTTGGTCAAAATGACCTTTGAGAGGGAAGAGGGTCTACAGTTGTACAAAGTTCCTCCAAGGGAGATTTCCTTTTAGCTTAGACATGGTAAAACCATGTTATTCAGATTTCCTTTTAGATGTGTATATAAAGCTTATGGTGAATTGACCAAGTAGATACTTTTATTATAAAGATTGAATCAAATGAGTCCCTCTATTATTAAATTAATTTAATCTTTGTAAGCCCATACTATTAAAAAGAATAAAATAAGTCTAACTTTCAACAAATTTAATATTTAATATAATATTTAACAAAGTTATATTTTAAAAGCTTTTTGACCAAATATTTTATTTGGAGTTTAACTATAAATGAAAAAAGAATATAACTTTCATTCCGATTTTTAAATAATAAATGTTAACTTCGCTCTAATTTGAACTTATTTAATTCTTTTTAATAGTTAAAGGATTATATTGATTCAGTCCTTATAATAGAGGGACTTCCTATGTATATTCACCTAAAACTTATATAGCAATTTTATTTTTTTAACAAATAAAGAATTTATTCCAATGAAAAATGGTTTACAAAGTCGGGTTGGATATTCTTGGCCCGGTAAAATCAAGAAAATCAGGAGCATATAACAAACCAGGTAGACTAAAGCATGCACACCAAGTAACAAAGCATTAGAAATAACAAGAGGCCTATACATCAAACCCACACGACTGCATAGCAAATCCGCTATCTCGGGCGGAAGCCGATCAGCAACAAACACGAGCATCCAATGCCCACAACATGAGATGGTTGGTTTTAGCACCACTGGCATAGAAGATGGTGTTGAACTGTAGGAATATCTTTTATATTGTTACTCAAACTTGACTTTGAGTGTTAGATGCAAGTATATGCCCGACACAGGTAATCTCCATTTGAAGGTTTTCCATATATTTGGATGGTCTTTGAGAAGGTATATCCCCAAACTCATGTCTGAAAATGCATTGGACATGGGTATTTCAAGAAAGATAAGGTACTAGACCAACATAATCTTTTTATCATAAGCAACATATACAAAGCACTACATGTTTGTAAATTGATCAAACGAGTACTAATTAGGATTCCACCATGATTATCAAAAGAAAATACTGAATGAATTAAAGATAAGCAAAGAAAAAGAACTCACGAGTTTCAACACACGGGGCCCTCTTTGAAGCTTGTCTTTTTGAACTGGAGACAATTAAAATCAAAGGACCATTACACTTGGTAGGTAATTGCTGTCATAGATCTGCAACAAGTTCTAAAGAATATCTGCATTTTGAAGATGAAGACCCTGGAGTTACCTGTATTACATTATAAGCATTGATGAGTTCAAAAATTTAAATCTTTTACAAAAAAAAAAAAATAGTAAAAAGATTATTTTTTTAAGAAGTAGCGGGTCCCCTAACCTTCCTTGCCCTCCACTCATATGTTTCTAACACTCAGATGCATGAGTCAGATAGGACAATGGTGTACTTATTCTTATACCCATGTCTGGATATGCACTGGATATGTGTTCTTCGAAAAAAATGGAAGCCAAAGCAACATAGGTATTTCAAACAAATAGGAAATTCTCAAAAGTAACCGGGGAGTTTGGGTGTGGTAGCACTTGAGAGATGTGACCTCATTTGGTTTATGGCCATTACTTATTAGCTCCATACAAAAAGGAAAAAAAGAAAAAAAAAAAAAACAGCACCTACCTCCATCTCAAGGTAAGAACACCACTTCAAATTTTGCAGTAATCCGATCCTACTTGTTGTTCATTCAAGGACACATGCATTCCTCACTGCTCGTTAGAAATGAGGATGTTCAGGTAATTCAATAAAAAAAAGGTCGATAAAACAACACTACATGAAGTCAAATGGATCTGATCAAGACATCTAAGAGATTAGCAAAAACCCATATCAGCTTTCAAAATATTTAACCAATCATTCTCGTAAATACCACTGACCGGAAGAGAGAGAGAGACTTAGAGAGGTGTCTTCTTATGGTCTAAGCATCAACATATTATTTCATCCAGATATACGTGATCAGACTCATTACAAGCTAAAACTCCATCAAAAGAATCCATGATGCATAAAAATTCAAAAAAGTTATTTTGTCAGGAAATTGCAAGAACACATGCATGTGCAACTATCACTCGTATTTGGGTGTGAGTGTTGGATACGGATACATGTCCAACATGGGTAAATTCAATTTTTCTAAGTTTCTCCATGTACTTAAAGGGTCCTTGGAGGGTTTTATCCCATTCTAAACATGAGTTGGACACGGAAACTTCAAGCAACATGAAGAGCCAAAGCAACATAGATCTGCCATAATATGATTTGGCAGGATTAACAGAAAGATAAAGAACAAACATACCTTAAAGTCAGCCTCCTGGAAATCAAGCACAACTACTCATGGGTGCCAAAGCAGATCTTTACTATTAAGCAAAGATGACACCTTATAGACAAGCTCTCAGTTAAGAAAATTAAGTGTCATACCAACAATACCACCTGAAAGGTCACAGAGATTGAGCCAGCAACTGAGAACAGTATTCCAAAATTGTGATAAAGTATAACAAATAAAACGTCAAAGGAAAATTCAACTTAACTTTGCTAAATCAAGCATACTAATAAACAAAGCATGAAATGAAGACAATCTTACAGCTCATACAGCTGGAGGAATCCTCGGAGAAAATGTTGCACATCAGCTGAAAAGTTATGGCATATCTATAAAATCATTGACATCAACATGGATATCATATTGCAGCAGAAGTTGTTGCAGTTTCAAAGCTGCAGTCTCTTCGGGGTTCTTGACCCACTTTTTCCCAAACCCAAGGATGAATGCTCGATGAGTACCTTTATTAGGCAGGATACCATCTCTAATCATCATTTCCACCAAGTTGCATGCCTTGTCCATGTCTCCAATGCCACAAAATCCGTGAATGAGAGTGTTGTATAATACCAGGTCCGGGCTCAACCCAATATCAAGCATCCTAACAAACAAAGCATTAGCTTCTGCCATCCGTCTTTCCCTGCAGTAGCCATTAAGTAAAGCACTGCAAGTCAAGACATCAGGTTTCACATCACATTCACTCATGTAAAACCATAAAAGAAATGCTTCCTCAAAGTCCCCTTTCTTGGAGAGCCCATCTATGATATTTGTAAATGTCACCGTATCAGGAGAAACACCCCTTCGGACAAGCTCATCCAGAATATCTTTCGCCTCATTTGTAAATCCTCTTTTAATTAGGCTATCAATAATAATGTTATAGGTTGTAACATCTGGAGAAATGCCGGCTGATCTCATCATATCTACAAGCATAAAGGCCTTGTGTAAGTGGCCCATCTTTCCATATCCATCTATTACTGTGTTAAATGTAACAACATCGGGTACCAAACCCTCCATTATCAGCTTATGAAATAAATAATCTGCCATTTCCAAGTCTTTGGATTTGCAGCAAGCATCAATGAGCAATGTGTATGTAGTCACAGATGGGTTAATTCCGCATTTTAACATTTTCCCGAAATATTGAAAAGCTCTACCCATATCCCGATCTCTACAATAGCCTCCAATTATAGTAGTATAACTAACACAATCAGGAAGCAAGCCCAATTCAAACATCTCTTGAAATATCAGAGAAGCTTTTATCATGTTTCCTTCTGCACAAAACTTCGCGATGAAACTATTGTACACAAAAATATTCGGTTTAAGATTAAAGAATTTTATAACATTCATTGCTTCCATTGGTCTTCCGACTTTACAGTAACCTTCAACAACAGAACTAACCAAAACTGAATCCGGAAAAACTCCAAATCTAGTAATTTTAAACAGCATTGAAGTTGCTTCTCCTAAACAAGACATCTTACAAAGAGTGTCGATTATGATAGTATATGCAACAACATCCGGTTTAATCCCGTAGTTTTTCATGTCCATCAGCAATTTCCAGGCACTTAAAAGGTGGCCTTTATTGCAGTACATGTTGATAAACAAAGTAAAAATCGATACATTCAAACGAATCCCTTGCCTCATCATTTGATCAAGAAAATCCCAAGCCAAGTCCAATTGATTTAACCTTAACAACGCCTTAAGCAATGAATTACAAACGCCAACTGACGGAAACATGTCAAAATGCTTCATTTGGCACGTTAATTCAAATGCCAAATCAGCCTTCTTTTCTCTTATATAACAATCAACAAGCATGCTATACACAGTTCGTAAAACTGTTTTATCACTATGAGTCTCGTAAAAAAGTTTCAACAATTCATCCACAGGAACATCTTTGCTAACACTTCTCACTAAATATAGAATAAAATCCACCGCTATATGATTCATGTTTCCGGAAACTAATATATGTATCATCTTACAAACCGATTTATTCGAATGCAATGATCCAATGCAATACTCAGACAACTTGAAAAAATGCAAAGCAAGCTCTGAATTCGAACTTTCATCGAATAAATCATTCAAAATCCGAATCAAATTTGACTCATTCAAATCAACAGCATGTAGATTCTCGGGGTTAATATCGAAACCTCGTTTCGAGAGTATGGATTTGATCATACTCATAGGGTTGCTGCATTCTTCAGTGTGTTGTTGAGTGATGAAATGTTGGGATTCTAAAAGACATGAAGCAAAGGATGAGAATTTCTTACTAGGAATCTGCTTGAATGGGTTTTTTGTGGTGAACAAGAGCTTGCTAAAGATTGAAGAAGAAACTTTCATGGAAAGCTTGAAATTTTGTGGTTCATCAGCGAGAAATGAGCTGAAAAAAATGTAAAAAAAAAATTAAAAAAAATTAATGGAGTCCCTATGAATTCAACAGACAAGGAAACAATCTATTTTCATACAAATTATAAGAAAAAATGAAGAAAAAGGAAAAAGGAAGAGGAAGGGTTTAAAGAACCTGGTGCCGAGGGACAGAGGCGCCAATAAAATAAGATTAACAGTCGATAGCTTAGGTTTGCTTAAAAATATAATAAATAATAATAAGCATAACTTAAAAATAGAGGCATGTTCATGGCCGGACTGGGCTGGGTTGAGTCGAGTCAGGTCAAACCGGATCAACTCAAAATACTTTTAATTTTAGTTAAAATTTGTTATTAGTCTCTCTAATTTTATAAAATTTGCGATTTAGTTCATGTACTTTAAAAGTTTAAAATTCAATCCTCTTACTTTTCAATTTAAAAATCCTATTTCAATTATTATTGTTGTTGATAGTTTCTGTCAAAATTTGCTAACTTAATATATTTATTTTCTGTCAATCATATGTTACGTAATATTAAGATAGCCTTATTGACATGCCAAATTGATAAATTTTGAATTATGTGGCATATTTTTATTAAAAAGTTTTCTCACATAGACAATATTACGTATTGAATACGGAGTTTTAAAGTTTTCAATTTTATATCTGGGTTTGTAAAATTTTACGTCTATTTTTGAGAAGTAAAATAAAATTCAATATATCTATATATAACATAGCTTTCCCATGACTTTCAAAAACGTCATGGCAACAAATTTAATAAAAAAAAACTAACAATGTTAATAGGTAGACCTGATTTAGAGAGATTAAATTGTTGAAAATAAAAATATAAGGAGTAAATTACAAATTTTCAAAAAGTAAAGAGACTTGTGGAACATTTTAACCTATGAAAAAAGTCTATCTTAATTTATTATTTGGGTAAACAACATCCAAAGTCAATCTAAAATAAGTTTGTCCTATTTGGGTCACTCTAAACTTTTTTTTCTCAATTTAATCACTCTAATTAAGATAATTGTTTGAATTGGTCATTACCGTTAAAAATTCTATTAATCCATTTTTTTAATAATTGTTCGAATTAGTCCAAAACACTTTTCTTTTATCTTTCTCATTCTTTTTTGTACCTAAACAATGGAGAAACCAAAACCTTTACCGTTCTAATCTTGATAATTCTAGAGAGTGACCAATGTTCTTTGCACGGATATCAATATATAATGTATTATAAAAAAGTTAAAACATGTATTAGATCCTTTTACTTTTAATAAATTTAGAATTTAATTCTTATATTTCCAGAATTCAAAATTCTAAGTGATTTGCTTAAAAACTTTCACACAATTTTTTGAAATTTCCACATACCTTTCTAATGTTTGATGAAAAAGCCATACTTCTAAACTTTTTTATTAAATGAATTTTAAGTAAAAGCATAACTACATCCTTTATTATTTAATTATTATTCTATTTATTTTTTATTTTTAAATTCAATAATTTTAATATAGATGTCTTTTACCCTTATCCTTGGCAAATATTTTGTCATTTCATGATCTAATTCACATAGAATCCCAAACAATTATCATGCCATGTTTGGTTCAATGTAATGGCTATTTCATTACAGTACGGTTCAAAACTTTGCAGTAAAACAGATGTTTGGTTCATTGAAAGCTCAAAATGTCAAATAGCGATTTTGGGTTCATTCTGAAAATTGTTGAACAACCATTTAGAGGAGGAGATGTCAAATTGGCTATTCCAACCTCTGCACCAAATGATCCTTCTTTCCCCCTCTCCTGAAAACACTCCTACTTAAATTGAAATTTCTCAACGATTTCACCTTTTTTTTTCTTTGACCATCAACAATTTCAAGCTCAAATCAACTTAAAAGGAAGCAAATCTAACTTGAAGGCCAAATCAACTAGATCTTTGTAAGTTCAATTCAATTAGGGTTCATTTTACTTTTTTTATTGATTTTTTTTTTTTGTTTCTGATGATTTGTCCTAAAGAAACTGAAATTGGTTCTACATCTATTCATGAGGAGATCGACTCGTTCTTCGAGTCAACTCTTCCTATCAAAGATTTTACTAAAATCAGTGACAAATTGAATCAGTTCATCCAATTTGATTATTTTATTATTTTTAATATTATATATTTTTATTTTTATTTTTATTAAATTATATTTAACAATAATTATATTAAAATATAATTAAAGTATTTATTATTTATTATTTATTATTAAATTCCATTTAATAATAATTCTATTAAAATTTAATAACAATAATAATCTACCTACAAAATAATTCTGCTACATTAACTCTAATCAACCAAACAATTGAATTACTGATTACAATTATATTTCATTACAGTTTTATTTCATTATAATAGATCTGACTGCTCGTTACATATTTTATTTCATTACAATAGACCAAACACACTAAGATAATGTCATCCAAAGTTAACTTGAATATTGCAAGTGCAAAAATTAAACTCTCCAACATGAATACAAATAACTTATCATATTGTACTTATTTGAATTTTTCTTTATTGAATTTGAATAATAATTTCTTTTTTTTATTAATTTTACTTTTTTTTTTTTTTTGAATTATGGCTTCTTCAACCCAAGCTGGAAAGGAGGAAGTCGATTCCAGATCTATTTACGTTGGTAATGTGAGGTTTATCAATCCTTTCTTTTTACTTGAACGGTCTTTATTTGTTTATCTGGCTAACTCATCTACATTTACCTTATTAGCTGTCTGATTTGTACCGTGATTGGAGCAGAATTGTGGGGCATTTTTCATGGTCTCTCCATTGCTTGGGAGAAGGAATTCAAGAAGGTAGTGGTGGAATGTGACAGTTCCCAAGTTGTCCAGCAGTTGAATGATGGCCAGGCTGCTTCTGTTAACTTGGCATTGGTTAGAAAATATAGTAGAACAGTGCGGACGTGGTTGGGATATTTGCATTGTCCATCTCCCACGGACTGCGAATCAAGTGGCTGGCAAAACAGGGGTTTAATATGGGTTTCGAGCTGCAAATTTTTGTTTCCCCTCCTGCTGGTGCTTGGAATATGCTTTGTCAGGATGTGTTGAGATCTTGTTCTCTATAATTTTTTGATATCCTTCTTTATTCAAATAAAATTGTGATCATGCTTTTTAGTTTGGCCAAAGGATGTAGGAGTAGTTCTACCAGTTTGATCCCTTCAACCCAATTTGGTTTTATGCTTGTGTACGTGTGGCTTGAAAATCTCTGTTTTGCCCATGTGCATGTGCATGAACAATTAAATCTTAGTTATTACAGATGGAGAGTTCAATGTGATTCAAACTAATTTGACCCACAAGTAGTTAACAACTTTTTCAGGGGAAACATTAATTTAGTTTGGCATTTGCTTTGTCTGCCTTGTTTAGGTAAAATATAGACTGTTTAGGTGTACAATTAATAAATGATCTCAATGTTTTGTACATCTCTCTTACTCTGTATTTCTTTATATGTCTTTGTAACATCAGGTAGACTGTGCATGTACACCTGAGGAAGTTCACCAGCAATTCCAATCTTGTGATCAGAGTAACAATTTTGACAGACAAGTTTGGTCAACCTAAAGGATTCGCCTATGTTGAATTTGTTGAAGTTGATGCTGTTCAAAGTGCTCTACTGTTAAATGAATCAGAATTGCTTGGTCATCAGATGAAGGTTTGTAACTTGATCTACATGTGGATTATTACTTCATTAATACAACCTACATGACTGCAACCCTTAGACATATAGAGGTGATGAAACGTAGTTGTTTGTAACAAAATAAAATTTTGAATATGCAATGGCCTAAATTCAAGGTTATCGGAACAATGGTTTCGCAATTATAAATCCGATTTAAAGAGAAATTTATTTCAATATATTTGCATGAATATTTATATGATAGGAAATATTTTTATAAATATTTATAAAATGTTAGTAATGTGGTATTAAAATTTCGTTAAAAAATTTTAACGTTTGGGTAGGTAATTAAATGAAAAAGACTAAATTGAAAAAGGTGTAAAAGTTATCTTATAAATACGCATGAAATTATTTTGAAAATATATTAAATTGAATTGGTTGATGTGGAACGGTCCCGGTTCAAAAATTTGCAGGGAAGGCTAGATAATTATAAAGGGGATATATAGAAAAAAATTGTAAACTTCGGTAATACCTCGTACCTTATTCTGACAACGAATACGGGTAGGGGGTGTTACAGAATACCTTATTGGATATTTTGAAATTAGGGTGTCGGATTGAACACTTTACTACTTTATCGTAGTAAGAGTACCAAATATTTGAATTAACCTTATTTATAATTTTGAATAGTTGACATTTTATGTATAAATTTAAAATTAAGGTGTCCAATTGAACATTTCACTTTAACAAGGGATCAAATATTTAAATTAACCCTATTTATAGTTGAGACATGAACTCGATTGAACTTTATATATTATTGTTCTTTCTTTAAAAATATTTGACAATTTGATTTAGGTATATATTTTTTTTATATCGAAACCAAGCATAATTTTGAACAAAAAATCCATTAATATATAATGTAAATCAATAAAGTTGAGAATAATTAAATTAATTAGCATTGCTGAAATAATTTAAATAATAAATAATTAAAAAACAGTTAATTTTCATAATTTCAATCCAGCAAATCACAAAGTAATATTGAATTCAACTCTTACAAACCCAAACAAATTATAGGTGAATGTTAAACTAATATTGAAATCAAATCATACAAACACAAATAAATCTGAAACAAATAAATTTTAAATAAAGTAATGCTGGAACCAAATCACACTTAGAATTTGAGCATCCTTTCATCGAAGAAGTAGGAATGAAATGTCAAATCCTTTGTGAACTCCTTTGACTAGATAAATCTTTTCGTGCTTCCATTTGAGCAAAACACATCTACAATCATGAAGACAATTAGAACTCATGTTAATAATGGAAGCAAAATTATGAAATAATAACAACGTTGATGATTTAAAAAATTAATAACTCTTTAATCATCCAGAGTACTTACCATAAAGCTTTAGACTCGGTAATCCCGACATTTGCAATGGATAATATAGTTGCATGTAGACTTTTCACACTTGAGAGTTTCTTCTTGGCAGAGCTTACCACAACGAGAGCATTTAGGGCAGCCTTCAGCCTTCCTAAAAAATTTAAGATCATGAGTATGTGGATGATCAACATCCCATGTGATTCCATCATTGAGAAATGAAAATTGTCCTAGAACACATTTAGGATGAGCAGAAGTATCACAAATTGAACAAGAATAATACCAAAGGATGCTCAAATTCTAAGTGTGATTTGGTTTCAGAGTCGCTTTCTTTATTAAAGTAAAAATTGTTATTTTTTTTATTTGCAAATTTGGAAACTACTTTGGGTTTAAGATTACTTAATCATGCCATAAATACATGAATAACAGTCGAAAATTATAAGAATTTGTTATTTATATATTCTTATATATTTAATTGACCCATCAATTGAGTTTAACGATTAATGTAATCAAAGCATAAAATAACTATTTATCAAAAAAAGAAAGTAATTAATGAAAATATTTAATTTGTACATTTTATTTATTTTATTTATAATATATTTTATATTTTTTCACTTTTATATATTTTTATAAATTTATAATATTTTTTAATTTGTATATATTTTTATTATTTTTTATATTTTTTTTACAAATTTTAATATAAAATACCATATTTCGCTACATGACACAATGCTTGCGTATTACGTGGCGAAAACAACCTCCATTACTCTTTAACTGTTAAATGTTTAATAAATTAAAATTTTAACGTTCAATGACTTAATTGGATGCAAAAGAAGTATGAGAGTATAATTGATTTTTTTAAGGGCTCTAAAGATCCTTTAGTCTTAATTTTTATATTATATTTAAATTTTTTTAACGCATGAAATGTATGATATACTCAAAGAATTTGATTCGAAAGCATACCAATTCAAGAAGTAAAGAAATTCTTAAAAAAAACAGATAATTAAATTAAAAGTAAAGTTTATATGTTATAAAAGTAAAGCATTATCATCAATTGATTTCAACGATTAATGCTGTTAAGAAGAAAATAGTTAAACTGAAAGACTTAATTTGGAGCATCTACGTAAAAATTCACGTGTATGTCACATAAATAACTAAATATTCTTTTTAAATATTAAAAACAAATGTTAATAAAATAAAATAAATTTAAATAGACACAAGTGATAAGTGATGAATGTAGTTGATTGGAATTAGTATTGAATATTTTGCAATTAGGGTGCGCAATTGATATTGAATTTTTTGCAATTAGGGTGCGCAATTATGTTTTTATTAAGTTTTTATTTCATATAATTATGTTGTATTCAAAATTTCATATAAAAATAAATATATGCAAAACAAACAAGTGTAGTAGAAAAGCATTTAGCATGAACCAAAATTGGTGTTTCATTAATATATACAATAACACATATTTTAATTACTTAATTAACATTGCCCAAATCATTCAAATAACTATTCATTTTCATACTTCAAATCCAATAAATCACACAATAATATTGAAATCAAATCTTACACACTCCAACATATATATCATACATCAACTCCAACCTAATTTTCAATTCAAATCATTCATACCCAAACATATCTTAAACAAACCAACACTCCAACCAAATCACACTTACAATTTGAGCATCTTTTCATCCAAGAAGTAGGCATGAAATGGCAAATCCTTTGTCAACTCCTTGGATCGGATAAAACCTCTTATGCTTTCCATTTGAGCAAATCACATCTTCAATCACCTAGACAATTAGAATAAATGTTAATATTAATGAAAATAAAATCATGAAATAATAATAGCATTCATGATTTTTTTTAAAAAAAATAGCTCTTTAATCATCCAAATTACTTACCACAAAGCTTTAAACTCGATACTTCCAACATTCATAATGGACAATATAGTCGCATGTAGACTCTTCACATTTGAGAATTTCTTCTTGGCAAAGCTTACCACAATCAAAGCATTCAAGGTAGCCCTCGGCCTTCCTAAAATATTTAAGATGATGATGATGATTATGCTCATAATAAGAAGAAAATCTGATCCCATCCTTGAGAAATGGAAATTTTCCAAGAACACATTCTGTATGAGCAAAAGTATTGCAGATTGAACAGGAATAATACCAAAGGCTTGGATCTCTTTCTTGTTCACAGATATCACAATAACTTTGCTCTTTATCATCATCATAAGTAAGCTTTAGCATGTGTTCATCAATTTTGTGAAGAGCTGAATGTGGTAATGTTAAGCATCCAAAATCCAAAGTAAATTTGCACTTTCCACATCTGAATGCACCATCGTTGTTATGAGCGCCACAACCATTACATTCCCCTTCGTAATTGAAATCATAAAAGAGGAAGTGTTGGTGTCCTTCACATTCAATGACATCAGCAACTTTAGCACACCTTATGCACATATCCCATTCTTGAATACTGTAGAAGAAACCACTACAATGTCGATTGCAAAAGTCACAGATCTGATGGTCTTTGAAATAGAGGGTGGCATTGCGTTGACGAAACCAATGTTGCTTGATTCTTGGCAATTCAGCACAGGTTTTATGAAGAAAAAAGGGGCATTCTGAACAATAATAGAAGAGAGTTGAGATAGATAGCATGCATCCGTCACATTTCTATCAATTACCTCCTTCATCTTGTCTGCTAACACCAAGCAATGTTGATGACTGAAATGTTGAATCTTTGTAGCTTCCCCAGCTTCATTCACCTCAATAACGCGAATGATGGAAGACTGCATAAAATTTTCATAAAGCTCCTCCCATTGTTTTTCTTCCTCAATTGCCTTGTACAAATCTTTATTCTCTAAGACACAATTCACATGGACAACGTAATTGCAACCTTGTTTTACACAAGAGTAACTCCCACGCTCTAGACTCACTTCTTTGAAACAAATCTTGCAATCTTGCCTTGTAAGACCTTTAAGAAAATACTTGTGAAAAATACAGTGATCATGTCGAGAAAATTTGATGATGCGTGGGAGTGAAGTGCAATCCTTATGGACCATGAGGCTGCATGTTGAACATATATATGAAATATAATTTCCTTCTGTGCAACATGCATCACAAATGAATGAATCTTGTCTCCAAAATAAGGTGAATTGATGCTGATGGCTTCTTTTATCTTCAACAGTAGACCTTGGCCAAGCACATTCAACATTGATGTTAAAATGGCAAAGAGAACAACCATAAAAAGCCCCAGAATGTTTCTTTTGGCATAGGTTGCAAAAATGGTTGCGATCACTATAATTAAAGAACAGATGGTGTATGTGGTGGGAAGGGTGATCAATTTTAGTGGGTAACTCATCAAGGCATTTCTTGTGAATGATGAATGATGGACAATCAAAACAAAAATATATAGCATCTATCAATGGTTCATGACACCAACAGCAGTTCAATCTTTTGAGTACATCTATGGCCATGGGACTTTCTATGACGGCCAATGGATGTGGGTGGATGTCAAGTTTGGGCCGTTGGTTAAACTTATATGAAGAAGATAATTTAGCACATTTCATGTCAATGGAAAAATAACATGCTTTACATTGATAAAAAAACATGTTACGTTTTTCCTTGCATAATGCACAACCATATACCTGGTCATCATCAGGGTATGGCCTTGGTCGAAGAAAAAGACCGCGTGAGTGTTGGGGATGGCGAGGGTGATTAGGAAGTGAAAAGGGTGCCTCTGCACATTGCTTGTGAAGGTGATAATTGCAGCGAATACATGTGAAGCAGGGAGCTGAAAGCAGTTCCCCACATCCATCGCAGTAAGCTTTGAGAGCTTCATTGCTTTGCTCTGCCACTAACACCAAGGGATGTTGCCTATGAAAAAGATGGGTAATCTGTTTCTCACTCTCACTCTCACTCTCATTCTTATTTTCGCTCACACTTTCACTTTCACCCATCTCTAAGGGATGTTTCTCATTCTCATTATCCATCTCCATTGATTAGTGTGTTTGTGAGAAATGAAGGAGATAAAAGGAAGGAATGAAAGAAAAGAAAGGATAAATATTAAAATGGAGGAATGATGGAGAAATGGTAGTTTGAGGAGGTGTGGTTTAACACTACTATGTCTCATTTTATGCTCACTCTTTTCTCTCTCTTTTCATTTTTAATAAAATTTTCACTTTATTAAGAAAAAAAAAAAGAAGAAACAATGGAGTTTTGTTTGGTTAACTTAAAAAAAAAATAAATTGGGATAACATTAAAAAAGTGATGAAGTAGATTAGAATAAAATATTTTATTTCATTACAAAATGTTAAATGTAAAAAGGAAGAGATGATGTTATTTACTTAAATTTTTTTAAAAACATATTAGATGGATTAAGTTGATAAATCTGAAGATTTGAAAAGCTGTTTAAAAAATGGTAAATCAAGTTTATTGTGTTATGAGAATTAAGAAAAAGAAAAGAAAATTGAAAAGTGGCTAAAATTACAACAACAAAAAAAAAAAGAATTACAAATTATTTTGAGAATTATTCAGAAATAATAGAAAATTACAAATAATTATAATAATTATATAAATTTACAAAAAAAATAAAAAAAATATCTACAATTTATATGCACATCAACTGTCACTTGCCTTCTCAATTTATTATAACATTTTAATCACTGAACGTTAATTTCCATTAACGGTGTAATGATAAGTTGACGCGGCACGTTAAATCAATATTTCAAATGAAATTTTAGGTTAAATTATACAATTGGTCCCTATATTTTTTTCGTTTAATTGTTTTATTTTATGTTCTTTAAACTTTCCCTTTTTTTTTCCTTTTTTTTTTTCATTCTCTTCTTCTCCCTCTCTTCTTCTCCCTCTTTTATTTCTTTTAACGTAGTTTTTCTATGTTTTCCATATGTTAAAACTTTTTTATGGGACCAAAATGAAAAAAATTAAATTGCTCAAAACAAAAATATATGGGGACCAATTGTAAAATTTAGCCAAAATTTTTTGTTTAAAATGACAATTTAATGTGCCACGTCAGCTTACCATTACACCGTTAACGACAATTAACAGCTCAGTGTCTAAAATGTTACAACACGTTAACGTAAGTGACTAATACGTAACCTGAGGTAAATAAAAGTGACTATATTGATAGTTTACCCTTTTTGTCATTCATCTAATTTTTAAACTTTTGTCATAAAAAAGTAAATTATAAAAAAGCATGCATCTCCTCTATTTTCTTCCAAAACTTATAAATAGATTTTATGCATAGGAATGATAATTATATAATCAGTTTGTCAATTATTACCATATTTTTGTTTTGGTTGTTAAATTATAAAATTTTCAATTTTGTCATTATATTATTGTTTATTTTTGTTTTAGTCACCTGTAGACCTATTCATAGGTTGGGCTACCCGGCCCGACCCGAAAACTTACCCGTAAAGTGGGAGAGTTTGTGTAAAAATATAGGCTCGAAAAACTAGTATGAGCAAAAAATAAGGCCTATTTAGAAAATGAGTCGGGCATCTAGTATGACTTTTTCGGCCTGAGCCTAGCCCAGATTTACAAAAACAATAGCAATTTTTTTGTTGGTTTTTTTTTTTACTATTTTGCTTCTACTTGCTGTTTTAACACTATTTTGCTACCATTTCATTATTATGTTGCTACTACTTTGTTGTTATTCTTTGGATATTATATAGCTCTTATTTTATTGTTAATTGTATTACTATTTTAGAGGCATTTAGTTGTTAAGTTGCACATGTCTTAGAGTTATAGTAACACGGTTATTTAAGTATACATCATAGTTAAGATCCTTTAGCCTTAATTTTTACATCATAGTTAACAAAATTTAATGCATCTAATATATGATATACTCAAAAAATTTGATCCGAGAACATACCAATTCAAAAGAGTAAAGAATTTCTTAGAAAAATAGATAATTAAATACAAAGTAAAGTATATATATTATAAAAAATTCCAAACAAAGTAAAGCATTTCTACAACATTAATACTTTGCTCTCTTTATTAAAGTAAAAATTATTCTTTTTTTTATTTGCAAATTTGGAAATTATTTAGTTCTTTATGGGTTTAAGATTACTTAATCATGCCATAAATACATGAATAGCAGTCGAAAATCATAAGAATTTGCTATTTATATATTCTTATATATTTAATTGACCTATCAATTGAGTTTAACGATTAATGTAATCAATCGAGAAAAAGAACTGCTCGTGAGTTAAAAATATTATCACCACCATATAATTATTGGATAAAGATGATAATATATCACATATATGCCAACTATCCTCTTTCATATGAATGATTAATTAAAAGTATTGTGCTTTGCTTAATTGTAAGTACAAGCAATTTTACTTTTGCTAATTAAAAATATTATCACCAGATAAAGATGATAATAGTACAAGCAATTTCACATTTTTAATACAAAAAGTATGAACCTCTCTTTCATATGAATGATTAATTAAAAATTAAAGTATTGTGCTTTGCTTAATTGTAAGCACAAAGAATGTTACTTTTGCTAATTAAAAGGCCTTATTCTTCAAAACTTAAATAGTTATGAGTGATGATTTCTTTTTTTATTGTAATAAAGTTGATTATATAATTTAAATATATTGGATAAAGATGATAATATATCATATATATATATATATATATGCCATTTTGTAATAAAATTCTAATATGAAATTGCATATAAGTGCTTCATGTTATAACCTTTTTTTTTTGAAAAAACAAAAAGGTCGACTTTAAAACGAAAATGGGAGTCGCCATCAATCCTTTTTAATGAGGTGTGATCGGGTCACCTCGTAAACGGTTGTTTTTAATAAATAGTTTGATTTATCAAAACAACAATTTTGGCCTACAAAACTCGAGAAAATGGGTTCGGGAGTCGATTACGTACGAGAAAGGATTAGCATCCTCGTAACGCCCAAAATAGTACCGAATTGATTGATTAATGTCTTAACGTCGAAAATTTGAAAGATTCAAAAATACGATCCTTTTTGTTGAAAAAAACCTGAATAATAAAAAGAAGTGAATGACGAGATCCTCTTATTTCAAAGAAGTAAAATATCATGTCCAGTGAATTAGGGCACAACATTTCAAATTCTCAAAACTGAGCTTGTCTTTTAACTTTTGAAACTCATGTATTTGAATTTAAAAAGGATATTCGATTATTTGGGTCAAATGAAAAATCAGAACCCAGTAAGTTAAGACACAATTTCTCAAAATACCAAATTCAGAACATTGCCTTTGTTATTTAAAATGAAATATTATATCAGGGTAACAAGAGGTCATGACCAGTAATTTAGGGCACGACACTTTGAATATCAGGGAACAAGCATTTTACATGAACAATAAAACAAACTTGAAAAATAGTAATAAAAAAATGTGTCATTATTTATGATACTAACTTATTTATTTTAAATATTTTATTAACAATTTTATGCTTTTTTATAATATTTTGTAAATTTTATTAACAATTTTAATAATTTTCTATATTTTAAATATTTTTTCATAATTTTAAATTTTTATTTTTTGTTATTTTAATAATTATTAATTTTTTGGCAATTTTTAATAATTTATATATTTTATTTCATTTATAATATGTTTTTATATATTTTTATAAATTTATAATTAATATTTTGTATTTTTATATATTTGTATTATTTTTATATTATTTCTATTATTATTTTTAATATAAAATATCATATTTCGGTACATGGCACAATCCTCATTTGCCACGTGGCAAAAATAACCCTTAAAAATAGTTATCGTTACTCTTGACCGTTAACTTTAACGGTTAAGTAGTTTCATAAATTGAAATTTTAATGTTATATGCGTAAGTATAGTAAATTCATATAATGAATATTTGAAGATTAAGATTTGTGTCTGCTCCAGGGGCGAAGGAAAAAAATATTTTAAGGGGGGCCGAAATTAAATTATAATTTTTATGATAATAAAAATGTAATTTCACTATCTTAATATCAAATCAAATTTTTATTATTTTTAAAGAGACCAAAGTGTAATTTAATCTTTACTAAATAAAATTTTAAAAATTTTAAAAGGCCTAAATAAAAAATATTTTATTTTCGGGGGGGGGAGCCCCTACCAACTCCTAACTATGCCACTGGTCTGCTCTAAATTTGCTATGAATAGTAATTAGAATATCTAGTTTCGGATATTATTGGAATCTATAGTTTCCCTATGTTGCCATAGAGTCTAACCAAGCTTCTTAAAAAAAAATTAGTATAGAATTACAATTAATAGTTTAAGTATACCATACTAATAAATGTTGGATGTAATGATAAGATACATTGCACTCTTAAACAAAAAATATAGGTTTAAACATTGAAGATGACATTCTTGAAAAAGATAGTCATGAACTCAGAAAATAAATAATAAAACAAACTTGAAAACAAGTAAAAAAATGTCATTGTTTATAATAATAATAATAACTTAATTATTTTAATTATTTAAGTTTTGAAATAATCCAAAAATTCATTTCAAGTTTTCCAAGAAAATGTGTATATGGTTTACAAGTTTTGGAAAATACTCAAAACCATATTTATTAATCCAATATTAACCATACTTAAAATTATTATTCTATAACTCTTAAATTAGTAAGAACAGAAATATAATGTGTTATACATCATTGATCACCAACCCGAGTTCTAGATAAAAATCGGGTTACCTACCCGTGACTCGAATAGGTCCCACCAAATGATTGAGAGCAAGGTGAACCACGAGAGAGTAGCAAGGGAGTTCGCAGATCTAGCTTGCAAGGGGAGCTCACGGATCTAGCTTGCACGAACCGAGTGAGGATTGCGGCCCCAGTTCGTATATACCCAAGATGCTCGCTAAAGGCCCAAGGTGTTTACAAAAGGGAGATTACGTGTTCCGCAGGGACCTAGAGTGAAACACGTGTCCAGCAGGCCCAAAGCCTGCTCAAAATGTCAACCCCGAGGACAGAGAAGACCGCATACACTATAGGCAATCCAAGGCGAAACACGTGCCCAGCAGGATTGAAGCCCGCACTGAATGTCAGTCCTAGGAACAATGGAGCCAAGACAAAATAGTGGAGTCAGGTCGTAAAGCTGTGATAGTATAAATACCCGAATGCTCCCATTGATGAGATACGAAAAAAGAGTTACTCAACCGAATGTAAGCTTTATGTTTTGAAGCCTAATTATTTTAAATTTTGTTAAAATTTTCCATTGTTTGGTCTTTACTTATTTGAAATTTTCTTTTTAAAAGAAATTAGGGTATCCACCATTGACAACATAACATTGATTAATTCTCTTGTCGAAAATGTTTTTTAAATAAGTAAACGATTGGCCATAAAATATACTCTATTCCTATAAATAAGGATCAAACCCTCGACCAAATTCATATTTTTTTATTATAAAATAAAACGAAACGTAATTTCAAATTTATATTTTAATTAGACCTTCACCTTAGCACAATGCTTTTAAACAAAGCTAAAAAGCCTTTATCTTTATCATATAAACCTTTCAAAACTTACGACAACTTAATTTAATCGTTTCTCTAATCTATTTCATGTTTCTTCTTTGCATGCTGGTGCCAGAGGTGTTAAGTTGACAAATTTTGATGAAATTTGTCGACTAATATTGGATTAGAAATTTTAAATTGAAAATGTAAGAACATTGATTTTTTTAAGTATAAGGATTAAATCTCAAATTCTGAAAATTATAATAAATAGCATATTTTAATTTCTATATTAATGGTGTGTAACATTTTCCATAAAAAATTATCTATTTTTCAATTTTCATAAAAGTATGTATGTTTGACGCAAATTCAGACATGAACACACATGGATATGATTCTCTAATGACCATTCAAATACGTGTAAAAATTCGGAAAATTCTTAACATACCCATGTTAATCCTATGCCCCTATCCAACACTCAAACTCGAGTTTTAGAAATTTAGCACTTTTTGATAACTCCAAAATATGTCTTAACAAACTTCTTTCTTATACTTTTTGACATCACAAACGTTATTATTAAAACTAAAGGTGTTTAGGGGTTGGAGCGGATCGAATTTGAGTTAGGCTTAAATATGATATTAACATATTTTATGTTTATCTATGCCTTACTCGACCCGAAATCTGTGCCTAAAATTTTGCTCAAACCCGTTTATATTTGCAAAAGACTAACCCAAGCCCATTTTAGGTCTATCCATATTATTTTTTAAATTTTAAAAAAAATATATTTGTATTATTTTATTGTAATATTTAACAAATTTATACAATTTTTTATTTATTAAATTTCTATATAGTTATCTTTAGAGGTGTGCATGGGCTGGGCGGCCCGACCCGGCCCGAAGGCCCGCCCGAAATGTGGGAGGGTTTGGGCGAAAATATAGGCCCGAAAAATGGGCTTGGACAAAAAAATAAGGCCCGTTTAAAAAATGGGCCGGGCTCGGGTAAGGCATTTTTGGCCCGGGCCCGGCCCGAATTCATTAAAGGCAAAAAAAATTATTTTTAAAAAATATTTTCTTATTGTTTTTCTCTTTATTTTGCTACCATTTTACTATTATGTTTCTATTATTTTGTTGTTATTGTTTAGATATTATATAAATCTTATTTTATTGTTAATTTTGTTATTATTTTAAAGACATTTGTTAATTTTGTTATTATTTTAGAGGTATTTGCTTGTTCAGTTGCATCTATTTTAGTGTTATTTAAGTCTACATATTTTTTAAAATTTATTTTCAATTTGTTGAAAAATATTTATTTTGATTTTTTTTAATATTTTTGATGTATTATATATATTTAAAAATTATATAAAATAATTAAAAAATTAATACGGGCGGGCCGGGCCGGGCCCGGGTTTTAGTATTTTTATATGGGCCGGGCTTGGGCAAAATTTTATGCCCATTTTTTGGGCCCGGCCCGGCCCGAGCCCAATGAACGGGCCTAAATTTTTAGTTGGGCCCGACCCGAACCCAGCCCGGCCCGGCCCATGCACACCTTTAGTTATCTTAACTTTTTTTTATATTTACATTAGAGTAGTATTATATATTTAATATACGTTTATTTTTTTAAAATATGTTCTAAATTACATAATATATAAAAGTAACATAATATAAAGTGCTATAAACTTAAAATGGGTCGAGTCGGGCTAGGCTCAAGTCTTGAATGTTCAAGTCTGAACTTAACCCATATTTTAAACAGGCCTAATTTTTTTATCCAAGCCTATTTATCAAGTTTAATATTTTTTCCCAAACCCTCCTGAATTTTAGACTGGCTTTCGGGCCTAGACGGGTAACCCGACCTATGAACAGGTCTAATTAAAACTCTACTTTTATTTTACACATCTGAACTGCTAGGTAAAATATAGATGGTTTATCCAATTTTTGAGGTCAATTAAAAAGTTATCTTACGAACCACAAAAAAATATGATTGGTTCGATCAATGGATTAATTTGCTTAAGTAATAAGAGATTTTCCTCCTTGAAGAATGATGATACATTGAGAATACATATTTGTAATCCTCTCACAGGAGAAATTATGGAGCTTCCGCATTGTTATGATGATTTTCTTGTCGGCATTGGCTTTGGGTTTTGTCATAAATTCAATGACTATGAAGTGGTAAGGGTTAGCTACAGTTCTTCGCTTCATCAAAGGTTCAGGTTCAAGTTTATAGTTTAAACATGAATTCTTGGAAATAGATGAAAATTGTAAATTTAGGGTGGGATTTGCTGTCTTCATATCGAGGCTACGGGTGTTTCGATGGTGCTTTTCATTGGCAGGGACTAAATTTATGAAAATTATCCAAACCATCGTATCATTTCAATTTGATGAGTAGGTTTTTCGAGAGATTGATTTTTTGAATGATCCAGACATTCATGATGATGTTAAATTTTTATTACAGAATATCGGAACTTCTTCTCTTTAATGGTCAAACAACGCCGACAAAATGTGAATGTTTATAAGGTATGGGTGATGAAAGAATATGGCGTATCGGATAGGTGTGGATTAAACAACTCAACATTAAGTACCATCTCACAAGATCTACCAATACTTGCTTCACTTATCAACTTCGAATATGATGAAAAACTTCCTCTCTTTCAACATAGCCATCACACATTTGTTTGATATGATACCAAAACCGAGCAAATTGAAGGGGAACTTGAGTTATTGTTACAATTATAGCATTTCATTCATTGCAGGGAAAGCTTTGTTTTATTGAGTGGGGTGTGGCTCGTATTCTTCTCCCAATTATACTCTACGGTTTTCATTTGGGGGCAACAATATTTAATTGCATATGAGTTTTGATGAGAGTTTCGTGATAATTATAGATAATGTTTTATACCCTCTGATGAGTGTCTTATGAGATTTAGAATTTCGTTTACCGGTTTGCTTTGTGATTTTGAGCTTTTTATTCGGGGGTTTGGATAATGTAATTTTGTACATTTAAATTTATTTTCTTCATATTGTACTCTCGTTTGTTTACTTAGTTAGTGAAAAGTCGAAACCTCCTTTACTTGTGTTTTTTTCCTCTTTGAGGGTTTTACACGTAAAATATTTGTATTAGCCTTCTCTAAATTTACTTGTTTATTGTTTATACGAGTCAGTCCCCAGCACATTGTCAAGGTGGTACGATTTCTTTCGAATAATGAGTTTATAATGCTACTTTCCAAGCTATCCATACAAAACATATATTTTCAATTTAATTGACATATTTCAAATATGTTCCACATTATATTTGATTGACGTGGAAGATACAAGCCTCATATAATTATCATATCGTAATTAAAATTACCATTATATCTAGGCTTAAATGCCAGAAAACTCTCGAAAAATAATTAAAAAGTCAATTAAGTCTCTAAACGAAAATTGCAATCAACTGAGCCCCTATTCAAGAGTTAGTAATCAATTGAGCCCTTGAAGTATCATTTTTCATTGAAGCCCTTAACAAATATTGTGGCAGCTAACATGGCAAGTGATGTTGAAAATTGATGGCATTGAGGGCTTAATTGACGTGCTGTCAAGTTTCCATGTCATCACTTTACAACTTGTCAAGGGCTTCGATGAAAATCTATATTTTAGGAGCTCAATTGATTTCTAAATTTAGATTAGTGGCACAATCTCAATTGACCTTTTTAATTATTTTAAGAGAGCTTTTTTTTGCCATTTCAGTATGGTGGTCAATTCTATGTCGATACCACTCGTATTGACCGGAATACTATGTTCCGATAGTAAATCAGGACGATAACCCCTAAATTCTCTCCTTTTACCCACTTACATAAAATAATAATAAATTAGTAATGTTTAATGTGAGATTTTATATTAGTAGAATTTTGTAAGATCATTTTTAAATTAACTATTATGGTTAAACAATAAAATAAGAAGATAATAGCGGTTGATTAAGTTACGTTAGAAATTAAAAAATTATATTGGTGATCTCGAATCTATTAAATCAATTACCTATTATGTTATTTTTCTCTAAAAATCAATTTATTTCCTCCTTTAATATTGAAACGGGTTAAATTTGTTAAAATGTAAATTCACGTTTTTCAATATAAATCCTACATGGCATGATCATGATAAATTAATTTTTCTCCTTTCTTTTTATTTCAACCGTTGATTTAAAATGATCCCATTATAAACAGATATTTAAGTAGATATCGCACAACATAGGAATAAATTTTATTACTATATATCAACCTTAAATGGGAATTACAATATTTTTTTATTTAAATAACAATTATGTCTATTCACATAATCTAATTATTTTTAAAATAATATATTATGGCCCATAAAAAATAATATTTTTAAATTTATAATGGTACTCGTAATATATTTTCAGAGTTTAAATCCGAGTTTTCTTGATCCACTTGGTAGCCAGCTTAGAGAGTGCGATGGTGGAACACCCATTTTCACTAAGCACCGTAGCCGATGCTTCTTTCAAATCCTTCATTCTCCTTCGAACAATTTTCCCTTCTTCACCTTTCATTAAACCCTTAACGGTCTTAGCGATCTCGTCGCCGGAAATCAACCCATTTTCATCAGGTTTTGGCCTCAATGCGACGTTGATATCTTCTGTTAACATGACGGCGTTCATTTTCTGTTCGGCGTAAAGCGGCCACGCGATCAGCGGTACCCCATTGACGACGCTTTCGAGCGTCGAATTCCACCCGCAATGGGTCAAAAACCCGCCAGTTGAACGGTGGCTAAGCACACGAGCTTGCGGCGCCCACGACGGCACCACCAGGCCACGGCCTTTCGTCCTCTCGAGGAACCCTTTGGGTAAAAAATCGAAAGGGTTGTTTTGGCTTTGCACGGTGAAGTAATTGGCGCTAGCCGCCTTCTCGCTTGGGCTTCTCACCACCCACAAAAATCGTTGCTCACTGAGTTCCAACCCCCGAGCCAACTCGTTTAACTGGTTCGAGGATAAGGTTCCGCCGCTACCGAACGAGACGAATAAAACCGATCCGTCCGGCTGATCGTCGAGCCACTTCAAACAATCCGAACCCGGCCCGTCACCCATGTTAACAAGTGGACCAACTGGATAAACCGGCGGTTTATCCGGTTCAGTCCGGTCTAACAAAGCTTTAATGGCTCCTCTTTCCATGTCCATGAAACTGTTCACTATAATCCCATCAGCCAACCTATAACTCTTCGCATGTTGAAGAACCAATTTATAAGCTTCGTTTTTCCGGTATTGAACCGGGTCCACCAAGTCTTTCCCGTTTACCGGTATACACCCAGGTATCCTCACCGGTTCAGGTAAATCCCTATACTCACACGAAACCGTCCGGTCAAGCTCCGGCAAATAAAGAAACAAAGACAAAAGCATAGCCGTAGACGGAAAATATATGTACGGCGAGACGTTAAATTCTTTGGCGACGTCGAACACGTCGGTGCCGAAAAGATCAACCACCAGCGCCACCAGGTTTTTGGTCGAAACCAACGACGCCATGGTGTTTTTGAAGGAGGGAAGGGACCGAAGCATCGTTAGACAGACCAAAGTCTCCATTTTTGCACCCTCGGGGAGGTCGGTGAAATCAACGGGAGGAAGAAAAACGTAATTAATGGAGGTCGGAAGGGAATCTAACATCGATTTTTGAAGTGTAATAGAAGAACCGTCGGTGGGGATAATGAAGGTGATGGTGAAGCTGTGGTGGTGAACGAGTCGTTTAGAGAACTCAATGAGTGGGATTAGGTGACCCATACCAGGACTCGGATGAATGATGATATGGGGTGTTTGAGTTGCCATGGCAGTGAAATTGACCAAAAAGGTATTAAATGTGCTACTGTTTTAGACGTACTTCTTTTATGCTGGCTTAGAAGATATTTGGTGAAGCATGAAGGAAGTAGCCAAGGGTTTATATCGAAGAAAGAAAGAGATTAGGACCTGTTTGGGCTTTGGAGTGAAGTTCATATTTGAGATTTACTCTTTTTTATTATAATTCTAAAATAGAAATTCTACCAACCAGATGTTCAACCCACAATTGCTTAGGATACTGAAAAAAGCCATCACATCGATTGTCTCCAGATGAATCAAATCTCTTTTTACTATTTTCTAATGGTTTAAACCAGATAAACTAATTCGTCTTAACCAAGGTCTGATTTTAAAAATCTTAATTCTAGTTATGTAGTCAATTTTAGTTTAGATTATTCTAATTTTTAGCTTCATTGTGTTGTAATTACTTGATTTTAATCTATTTATACTGTACATTTGATAGATATTTTTTCTTTTAGCAACATGTTTTATTGTAAATAAACGTGGGTTATAATTCTCGTACCCCACCAATCAATCTTTTCTTCTGCCTCAATCTAGTTGGTCGAATGAACGGTTGGAGGAGATAAACCAAACCTTAAAACAGAACAAAATTTCAAAGAAAAACAAAACAATAAACAAACGTCGTGGTATTTGTAATTAATACTTTGATTTTTTTTTTATCTAGAGTAAATTTATATTTTTATATTTTATTATTTTTGATGGATTTATTAGCCAAATAGATACTATACGCATACTATATTCATATACTGTATCTCATCAACTCATACTATAAAAGATACTATACGCAAATAATTGAGCTATTGCACATAAAATTCGTGTTTGAATGTGGTAAAATTTTGGGAGAACTCAAGAGCGTAGTTAGGGGTGTCAGGAGCCCGGCTCCCCTTAAAATTAAATTTTTTTTAATTAAATCTTTTAAATTTTTTTAAAATATAAATTAGCAAAGGTAAAATTACACTTTGACCTCTCAAAAATAATAAAATTTCGATTTAATCCTTTAAAAATTATAAATATATAAACTATTAACATAATAAAATTATAATTAAATTTTGACCCTCCAAAAAAATTTTTTGATTTCACCCTAGGTGAACTTTATTTTTGTTGAATCTAAGCTTCGAGTGACATCCCTCATAAGCTTGTCAAAATGATGCATCAAAAGAATAAACAAAGTTAAAATCATGGGAAAAAGGTCACGTATTGAAAATAATAATAATAATAAAATATGTTCCATGTACACTATATATAACATAATAATAAGTCAGTAAGTTCGTCACTCACTTGCGGAAACAAACTAGGGCAGGCCAGTCTGCAATATGCTGGGCAAGTTTAACAGCAGCAGATGAAGTGAGTGCCTCTATCATTGTAATGTTGTTGAAGTAGAATGCAGACAAAAACCCATATCAGCTTTCAAAAATATTTAACCAATCATTCTCGTAAATACCACTGACCAGAAGAGAGAGAGACTTAGAGAGGTGTCTTCTTATCGTCTAAGCATCAACATATTATTTCATCCAGATATACGTAATAAGACTCATTACAAGCTAAAACTCCATCAAAAGAATCCATGATGCATAAAAATTCAAAAAGGTTATTTTGTCAGGAAATTGCAAGAACACATGCATGTGCAACCATCACTCATATTTGGGTGCGAGTGTTGGATACGGATACATGTCCAACACGGGTAAATTCAATTTTTCTAAGTTTCTCCATGTACTTAAAGGGTCCTTGGGGGTTATATCCCATTCTAAACATGAGTTGGACACGGAAACTTCAAGCAACATGAAGAGCCAAAGAAACATAGATATGCCATAATATGACTTGGCAGAATTAACAGAAATATAAAGAACAAACATACCTTAAAGTCAGCCTCTTGGAAATCAAGCACAACTACTCATGATTGCCAAAGCAGATCTTTACTATTAAGCAAAGATGACACCTTATGGACAAGCTCTCAGTGAAGAAGATTAAGTCATACCAACAATACCACCTGAAAGGTCACAGAGATTGAGCCAGCAACTGACAACAGTATTCCAAAATTGTGATAAAGTATAACAAATAAAACGTCAAAGGAAAATCCAACTTAACTTTGCTAAATCAAGCAATACTAATAAAAGAAGCATGAAATGAAGACAATCTTACGGCTCATATAGCTGGAGGAATCCTCGGAGGAAATGTTGCACATCAGCTGAAAAGTTATGGCATATCTATACAATCATTGACATCAACATGGATATCATATTGCAGCAGAAGTTGTTGCAGTTTCAAAGCTGCAGTCTCTTCGGGGTTCTTGACCCACTTTTTCCCAAACCCAAGGATGAATGCTCGATGAGTACCTTTATTAGGCAGGATACTATCTCTAATCATCATTCCCACCAAGTTGCATGCCTTGTCCATGTCTCCAATGCCACAAAATCCGTGAATGAAAGTGTTGTATAATACCAGTTCCGGGCTCAACCCAATATCAAGTATCCTAACAAACAGAGCATTAGCTTCTGTCATCCGTCTTTCCCTGCAGTAGCCATTAAGTAAAGCACTGCAAGTCAAGACATCAGGTTTCACATCACATTCACTCATGTAAAACCATACAAGAAATGCTTCCTCAAAGTCCCCTTTCTTGGAGAGCCCATCTATGATATTTGTAAATGTCACCGTATCAGGAGAAACACCCCTTCGGACAAGCTCATCCAGAATATCTTTCGCCTCATTCGTAAATCCTCTTTTAATTAGGCTATCAATAATAATGTTATAGGTTGTAACATCCGGAGAAATGCCGGCTGATCTCATCATATCTACAAGCATAAAGGCCTTGTCTAAGTGGCCCATCTTTCCATATCCATCTATTACTGTGTTAAATGTAACAACATCGGGTACCAAACCCTCCATTATCATCTTATGAAATAAATAATCTGCCATTTCCAAGTCTTTGGATTTGCAGCAAGCATCAATGAGCAATGTGTATGTAGTCACAGATGGGTTAATTCCGCATTTTAACATTTTCCCGAAATATTGAAAAGCTCTACCCATATCCCGATCTCTACAATAGCCTCCAATTATAGTAGTATAACTAACACAATCAGGAAGCAAGCCCAACTCAAACATCTCTTGAAATATGAGAGAAGCTTTTACCATGTTTCCTTCTGCACAAAACTTTGCTATGAAACTATTGTACACAAAAATATTCGGTTTAAGATTAAAGAATTTTATAACATTCATTGCTTCCATTGGTCTTCCGACTTTACAGTAACCTTCAACAACAGAACTAACCAAAACTGAATCCGGAAAAACTCCAAATCTAGTAATTTTAAACAGCATCGAAGTTGCTTCTCCTAAACAAGACATCTTACAAAGAGTGTCGATTATGATAGTATATGCAACAACATCCGGTTTAATCCCGTAGTTTTTCATGTCCATCAGCAATTTCCAGGCACTTAAAAGGTGGCCTTTATTGCAGTACATGTTGATAAACAAAGTAAAAATCGATACATTCAAACAAATCCCTTGCCTAATCATTTGATCAAGAAAATCCCAAGCCAAGTCCAATTGATTTAACCTTAACAACGCCTTAAGCAATGAATTACAAACGCCAACTGACGGAAACATGTCAAAATGCTTCATTTGGCACGTTAATTCAAATGCCAAATCAGCCTTCTTTTCTCTTATATAACAATCAACAAGCATGCTATACACAGTTCGTAAAACTGTTTTATCACTATGAGTCTCGTAAAAGAGTTTCAACAATTCATTCACAGAAACATCTTTGCTAACACTAACTCTCACTAAATATAGAATATAATCCACCGCTATATGATTCATGTTCCCGGAAACTAATATATGTATCATCTTACAAACCGATTTATTCGAATGCAATGATCCAATGCAATACTCAGACTACTTGAAAAAATGCAAAGCAAGCTCAGAATTCGAACTTTCATCGAATAAATCATTCAAAATCCGAATCAAATTTGACTCATTCAAATCAACAGCATGTAGATTCTCGGGGTTAATATCGAAACCTCGTTTCGAGAGTATGGATTTGATCATACTCATAGGGTTGCTGCATTCTTCAGTGTGTTGTTGAGTGATGAAATGTTGGGATTCTAAAAGACATGAAGCACAGGATGAGAATTTCTTACTAGGAATCTGCTTGAATGGGTTTTTTGTGGTGAACAAGAGCTTGCTAAAGATTGAAGAAGAAACTTTCATGGAAAGCTTGAAATTTTGTGGTTCATCAGCGAGAAATGAGCTGAAAAAAATGTATAAAAAAATTAATGGAGTCCTTATGAATTCAACAGACAAGGAAACAATCTATTTTCATACAAATTATAAGAAAAAATGAAGAAAAAGGAAAAAGGAAGAGGAAGGGTTTAAAGAACCTGGTGCCGAGGGACAGAGGCGCCCATAAAATAAGATTAACAGTCGATAGCTTAGGTTTGCTTAAAAATATAATAAATAATAATAAGCATAACTTAAAAATAGAGGTATGTTCATGGCCGGACTGGGCTGGGTTGAGTCGAGTCAGGTCAAACCGGATCAACTCAAAATACTTTTAATTTTAGTTAAAATTTGTTATTAGTCTCTCTAATTTTATAGAATTTGCGATTTAGTTCATGTACTTTAAAAGTTTAAAATTTAATCCTCTTACTTTTTAATTTAAAAATCCTATTTCAATCATAATTGTTGTTGATAGTTTCTGCCAAAATTTGCTAACTTAATATATTTATTTTCTATCAATCATATGTCACATAATATTAAGATAACCTAATTGACATGCCAAATTGATAAATTTTGAATTATGTGGCATATTTTTATTAAAAGGTTTTCTCACATAGACAATATTACATATTGAATACGGAGTTTTAAAGTTTTCAATTTTATATCTGGGTTTGTAAAATTTTACGTCTATTTTTGAGAAGTAAAATAAAATTCAATATATCTATATATAACATAGCTTTGACATTACTTTAAAAAACGTCATGGCAACAAATTTAATAAAAAAAATTAACAAGGTTAATAGTTAGACTTGATTTAGAGAGACTAAATTACTAAAAATAAAAATATAAAAACTAAATTGTAAATTTTTAAAAAGTAAAGGGACTTGTGGAACATTTTAGCCTATGAAAAAAGTCTATCTTCATTTATTCTTTGGGTAAGCAACATCCAAAGTCAATCTAAAATAAGTTTGTCATATTTGGGTCACTCTAAACTTTTTTTTCTCAATTTAGTCACTCTAATTAAGATAATTGTTCGAATTGGTCATTACCGTTAAAAATTCCATTAATCCACTAATGGATTGCTAACATAACACATTAACCCATTGAGTGAATGGTATGTGACATTTTTTTTTTTTACTTTTGACTAAAACTAGGGACGTCTTATAATTAGTCCAAAATACTTTTTATTCTTTTATCTTGCTCATTCTTTTTTGTACCTAAACAATGGAGAAACCAAAACCTTTACCATTCTAATCTTGATAATCCTAGATAGTGTGACCAATGTTCTTTGCACGGATCTCAATATATAATGTATTATCAAAAGGTTAAAACATGTCATAGATCCTTTTACTTTTTATAAATTTAGAATTTAATACTTATAATTTCAGAATTCAAAATTCAAGTGATTTGTTTAAAAACTTTTATACAATTTTTGAAATTTCCACATACCTTTCTAATGTTTGATGAAAAAGACATACTTCTAAACTTTTTTATTGAATGAATTTTAAGTAATTGCATAACTACATCCTTTATTATTTAATTATTATTCTATTTATTTTTTATTTTTAAATTCAATAATTTTAATATAGATGTCTTTTACCCTTATATATATATATATATATATATATATATTTGTATCAACCCCATTAATCCTTGGTAAATATTTGTCATTTCATGATCTAAGTCATATGAAATCCCAAACAATTATCATGCCATGTTTGGTTGAATATAATGGCTATTTCATTACAGCAAGGTTCAAAATTTTACAGTAAAATAGATGTTTGGTTCATTGAAAGCTCAAAATGTCAAATAGCGATTTTGGGTTCATTCCGAAAATTGCTGAACAACCATTTAGAGGAGGTGTCAAATTGGCTATTCCAACCTCTCCACCAAATGATACTCCTGCCCCCCTCTCCTGAAAAAACTCTTACTTAAATTGAAATTTCTCAATGATTTCACTTTTTTTTTATTTGACCATCAACAATATCAAGCTCAAATCAACTTAAAAGGAAGCAAATCAACTTGAAGAGCAAATCAACTAGATCTTTGTAAGTTCAATTCAATTATGGTTCATTTTGCATTTTTATTGATTTTTTTTTTGTTTCTAACGATTTGTCCTAGAGAAATTGAAATTGATTCTGCATCTATTTATGAGGAGATCGACTCGTTCTTCGAGTCAACTCCTCCCATCAAAGATTTTGCTAAAATCAGTGACAAATTGAATCAGTTCATTTAATTTGATTATTTTATTATTTTCTAATATTATATATTTTTATTTTTATTAAATTATATTAATAATAATTATATTAAAATATAATTAAAATATTTATTATTATTTATCAAATTCCATTTAATAATAATTCTATTAAAATTTAATAACAGTAATCATCTAGCTAAAAAAAAATTCTGCTAAAGTAACTCTGATCAATCAAATAATTGAATTATTGATTACAATTATATTTCATTACAATAGATCTAACTGCTCATTACATATTTATTTCATTACAATAGACCAAACACAGTTAGATAATGCCATCCAAAGTTAATTTGATACATATTTATTTCATTACAATAGACCAAACACAGTTAGATAATGTCATCCAAAGTTAATTTGAATATTGGAAATGCAAAAATTAAACTCTTCAACATGAGTACAAATAACTTATCATATTGCACTTATTTGAATTTTTCTTCATTGAATTTGAATAATAATTTCTTTATTATTATTTTTACTAGTTTTTTTTATTTTTATTATTTGAATTATGGCTTCTGCAACCCAAGCTGAAAAGGAGGAAGTCGATTCCAGATCTATTTACGTTGGTAATGTGAGGTTTATCAATCCTTTCTTTTTACTTGAACGGTCTTTATTTGTTTATTTGGCTAACTCATCTACATTTACCTTATTAGCTGTCTGATTTGTGCTGTGTTTGGAGCAGAATTGTGGGGCATTTTTCATGGTCTCTCCATTGCTTGGGAGAAGGAATTCAAGAAGGTAGTGGTGGAATGTGACAGTTCCCAAGCTGTCCAGCGCTTCTGATAACTTGGCATTGGTTAGAAAATATAGTAGAACAGTGCGGACGTGGTTGGGATATTTGCATTGTCCATCTCCCACGGACTGCGAATCAAGTGGCTGGCAAAACAGGGGTTTAATATGGGTTTCGAGCTGCAAATTTTTGTTTCCCCTCCTGCTGGTGCTTGGAATATGCTTTGTCAGGATGTTTTGAGATCTTGTTCTCTATAATTTTTTGATATCCTTCTTTATTCAAATAAAATTGTGTTCATGCTTTTTAGTTTGGCCAAAGGATGTAGGAGTAGTTCTACCAGTTTGATCCCTCCAACCCAATTTGGTTTTATGCTTGCGTACGTGTGGCTTGAAAATCTCTGTTTTGCCTATGTGCATGTGCATGAAAAGATTGATAAAAAGATCAACTGCTGCTGCCAATAAATTGGAGCAAGCCGGTTGCTGTATAACATGTATAACATCAGGGCTTCAAACTGTAAAACCAGGTTAAACATCAACTGCTTGCTGTTGTAATGACCATGCTTGTGATGTATGCAAGGACCAAAGCATGAAATAGTTCTTGTTTTTGCAGGTACATTTGATTCCGTAGGTACAACTAAGTTGCAAGATGCTGGCAAAGCTGGTTTGGTGATGACAATTCAAGGCAAGAATTCAGCTGTGCTCGGATCTGCACCCATCTGTAAGTGATTCTATATCCATCAAAAACTTTCGTTGAAGTCCTTTTTCTCTTTTAATCTAACCTCATGAAATGGCGCAGGCGCATATCTGTTTATAACTTTGTTCCCAGATCAAGCGGAGAAGCTGCTTCAGATGAGTCTTGCAAGGTAGCCATTGCAAAATGAGCCCGTGTTATATTTTACACAACTAACATCCGAGGCAGTCCAAAATGAGTCCTTATCCCTGCCGCAATAGTAAGAAATGTCTATGCAACAACTTAGATTTGACCACCAAGATGATTCCTTACAAAATTGCTTTAGTCATCAAGCTGCCAAATGATTTTATCGGCTCTCTAAGAGCCCAGCTCGTGAATAGAGATGGTGTATCTAAGATCATTAAGCATCTCTTCCCAATCTAAGATTTCTTCTGAAGACAAGCCTCCAAGAGTAGTGGTCAAATCTCTCATCTACTGAATAATCATGGACTGCAATGAACTCCATGTTCTCCTCATCTCTCTTTATTTCTTTGGTGTCAAGATTTCATTATGGTTATAAATTAATTGTTTATGATATTTGAATCTTGCAGGCTGCACCAGCTAGCTCCTCTAGGCTGGCTCTTGGAGCACCAGCAACAACACCATCAAGGGTCAGATTTTTTTTCCTTTTAACTCCAAAAGTAATTGGTAAGGCAACATTTTTCTAAAGCTGGTTTGAGAGTTGAGAGCATAAAGCATACAATTTGGTTATCTGATTGTTTCTTTGATTAATGACTTCCAGCATCCTATTTAAATATCCAGCCATATTTCATTGCTCTAAAAATGTCAAAGATACAGTTTTTTTTTTTAGTTTTTTTTTTCTTTTTTAGCAACCTAAACCACCATTTTAACAGCAAAAGCAATTTGTCGAGTCAAAGGTAATTTTTTGTTAGGAAGATGTTCTTGGGGCTAGTTTGGCAATGCTTTTGAAAAGTGCTGTGGAAAAGTGATTTTCAGGAAGCAAGTGTTTAGTATTGCTATCAAAAGTGCTTTTGAGAAATAAAATGTCCATTTTATACATGTTATTATCAAGTAATAAATATACATTTAAATAAAATTTAATTAGTTCATATTATTATATTTTAGTAAGAATATAAAAAAATTATTATAACTTGTTAATATTTTAATATATGAAATATAAATTTTAAATATTTTTAAGTAATAAATATTAATTACTTATAAAATTTAATTAGATATATAAACTACATTTTAAATATTTAAATATAACCATTAAAAATTTATAATTAATATTTTAAAAAATATTTTTTTATTTTTAATTAATATTTTAACACATTTGTAATTAGGCACCACAAAAAAAAAAAGAAAGTATTATATTATTAGAGGGTTAAAAAAGTAATTAAGCACTAAAATTACTTTTAGTAGAGTAAAAGTTAAAAATTTTAGCTTCTCCTTTTTACAAGTGCTTTTGAAAATTCTAAAAAGTCAAAAATTTCAGCCAAAAGCAGATTGTTTTGCACAGCTTTTCTTCTAAAAGTATTTTTAGAGTCAGAAGTACTTTTGAAAAGCAATGAAGAACTGGCGCTTAGCTTCTTCCTTATTGCTCTAAAAAGTTTTTTTATTGCTCTAAAAATGTAATATATTTATTAGTTTGAATAGGTGATAAACAGTGAATCTGTCTCGGGTGGCTCTGCTGCATCTGTATCAACCGGGCAATGTGTTGTGTCACCTGGGAGTGACACTTGTGGAAGCGTGAGGGAGACATCATTAATTTGCAGCCTAGTTGGCTTGAAGCCTGATTGCGCATAGAAACTGTTTGATAAAATGCTTAAGAAAAGCTAGTGTCTATTGGTCCCTGACATTGTTCAGCTCATAAACTTGACATATTAAGTTGGCAATTTTTTATAAGAAAAATGTTTAGGCTTCCATTCTTGCTAATAATTTGATGACTGCAAACCCATTCTTAACATCCAAACTGTTTATATTAACATATCCAATACTTATCTTGAGCTCGTTGAAGATATTCTCTTAAATAGTAGTTGTCGAAACCATTTTAAAATCAAGTTTTAAAAAATGGGGATCAACTTAAAAACGAAAATGGGAGTCGCCACCAATCCCTTTTTTATCTAGGTGAACATTTTATTTTAAAACATTTGATTTTAGTCTACGAAAAAACAAAAAAAATGAGTTCGGAAGTCGGTTACGTAAGAGGAAGGGTTAACACCCTCGTAACGCCCAAAAGTTGGTACCTATTTAATATAATCATGTCCAAATGTTTGAAGTTTAAAAAGTTTTAAAATGAGATCCATTTTTAGAAGAAAAACCAAGACTTACCTATTCCAAAGAAATAAAAATATTATACCCAATAAGTTAGGATACAGCATCTCACAACTTTGAAGCTAGGTATATCTCTATTTTAGAAAATTTCTACCTTGAGACACAAAACATTACAACCAATAAGTTAGGGCACGATTCTTCTCGAAGACTCCAAATATCACATATCACCGTTAAAAATATTTTTTAAAAAATTATCTTTAATTTAAAAGGTTTCTTTATAAAGAAATAGTATAAGTAAGACATTGTAACATATATTAATTGCAATTCTATGAAATATATTAACAATAAATAATAATAATATAACATGAATAAATAAATAAAAAGAAAAGATGCTAGAACAATAATAAACTATTATAAAGATACAAATAAATATATATAATAATTAATAAAATCATAATAGATAACAAAGTAATATAAAATAATTAATAATAACATATCAGGATAATACATAATAAAAATAATTAGTAATAACAGATATAATAATAAAAACATATATATATTAATCATAAAAATATAAATGAAATGAGTTATATAATATAATAGACTTTGTACAAAACAAATTTAAAAAAAAAAGATGTATAATGTAATGTAAATAATATAAATGAAACGTATTTTATAATATAAAAATAAAAACATATATATAATATAATACTATACAACATAAAAAAAATTTAAATATATAATATAATAACTAATATATAAAAATAATATGTAAAAAATATTAAACAAGATAAAATAATAAATAATGAAAATATAAGTATATATGTAGTGCATTAATTATAAAATTATATACATAATATAAACAATATAAATAAAATAGATTAGATAATATAAATAAATTTTATATAAAATAAAGTTTTTTAGAAATAATATATAATGTAACATAATACTATATAATATACAAAATATATAATAAATAATATAAAAATATAAAATATATAAATCATTAAACAAGTAAAATAATATATATAATAATTAAATATAAAGATAATAAATATATATATATAAATTTATATTATTAATAAATTAATTTACAAATAATTTAAATAAAATAAAAATTTTAAAATATTTCAATATAATATAATAATTTAAAAAAAAGGTTTGAAAAATAAAGAAACCAGGATCAAATAATAATAAAAACAGATATAAATGGGTCAAATTATAAATAAAAGGGTATAAACAGACTTAATTACAAAACTGAAATAATGCAAAGGGACTAAAGGGATAAATTTCCCATTTTCGGAAAACACGCGGATCCTCTTTCCGGGTTGGGTCAGTGCGCTGGTCTAGCCTTTGAAACGACGTCGTTTTTAAGCTTATCATCCTAAGCAAAAACGGCGCCGTTTCAATCATGTTATATAAGTTAAAATCAGACCAAAAACATCATTTTAAACACTTAAAAAAAAAAACAAAAACAGAAGCCTTAAAAGGCTCTCTCCTCTTGGGCTCGAGGCCGAAGTCCGGCCTATGCTCCAACGATGCTCCGCCACACGCGCCACTCCACGCGCCTCTTCTGCGGTGGTCAATAGCCCAAACGACCCCCTTTTTAACTCCGATCAAACAGTAAACTTCTTTCTCCCTTTTTTGTATATGTATTTAAAAAACACATGAAATGAGAAAAAAATAAAAAGGAAAAATATATAAAAAAATCACCTCTGTAATATATTTTATTTCTCTGTATGTTTCTTTTTTTTGAATATTTTTGTGTGCTTTTTGTCTCTGCGTATATCCCTTTTACAGATTTATGATACGCTTTTATAGCCTTTCGAAATGTAAAATAAAAAAAGGAAATAAAAAGTTGCCATGCTTGTTGTGATCTGCTTCCTTTTTCGTGCAGGTGAAGAGCGGCGGAGAATTTGGCGCGTTGATGATGGCGCGATTTGAGCGCATCGCGGCCTGACGAGGGGCGGGCTGAAGGCGCGCCGATAAGTTTCTGATGCGCGAATATTTGACAATTTGATTTAGGTATATATATATATATATTTTTATATCGAAACCAAGCATAATTTTGAACTAAAATTTAATTAATATATAATGTAAATCAATAAAGTTGAGAATAATTAAGTTAATTAGCATTGCTGAAATAATTTAAATAAGATATAATGAAAAAAAAACAGTTAAATATTTTGTAAATTTTATTAACAATTTTATGCTTTTTTATAATATTTTGTAAATTTTATTAACAATTTTAATAATTTTCTATATTTTTAAATACTTTTTCATAATTTTAAATTTTTTATTTTTGTAATTTACATATACTTTTTGTTATTTTAATAATTATTAATTTTTTGACAATTTTTAATAATTTATATATTTTATTTCATTTATATATGTTTTTATATTTTTTGTACTTTTACATATTTTTATAAATTTATAATATTTTTAATTTGTATATATTTATAAAATAATAAAATATCATATTTCTGTCCATGGCACAATCCTCGTCTGCCACGTGGCAAAAATATCCCTTAAAAATAATTATCACTACTCTTAACGATTGACTTGACTTTAACAGTTAAATAGTTTAATAAATTGAAATTTTAATGTTCAATAGCTCAATTGAATTAAAAAAAAAAGTATAAGGGCTTAATTGATCTTTTTGGAAAATTTCAGGGGCTTTAAAGATCCTTTGGCCTTAAATTTTAGATCATAGTTAACAAATTTTAATGCATCAAATATATGATATACTCAAAAAATTTGATTCAAAAACATACCAATTCAAAAGAGTAAAGAATTTCTTAAGAAAGATAAATAATTAAATTAAAAGTAAAGTTTATATTATAAAAAATTCCAAACAAAGTAAAGTATTTCTACAACATTAATACTTTGCTTTCTTTATTAAAGTAAATATTGTTCTTTTTTTTTTTTATTTGCAAAATTGGAAACTACTTTAGTTCTTTATGGGTTTAAGATTACTTAATCATGCCATAAATACATGAATAACAACCGAAAATCATAAGAATTTGTTATTAGTATATTCTTATATATCTAATTGACCCATCAATTGAGTTTAACGATTAATGTAATCAAAGCATAAAGTAATTATTTATCAAAAAAAGGAAAGTAATTAATGAAAATATTTAATTTGTACATTTAATTTAATTTATTTTATATATATTATATTTTTTTTCACTTTTATATATTTTTATAAATTTATAATATTTTTATATTTTTTACAATTTTTAATATAAAATACCATATTTCGTCACAGGACACAATGCTTGTGTATCACATGGCAAAAACAACCTCCAATAAATTGAAATTTTAACTTTCAATGACTCAATTGGATGCAAAATAGGTATGAGAGTATAATTGATTTTTTTAAGCGCTCTAAAGATCCTTTAGTCTTAAATTTTATATCATAGTTAAATTCTTTTAACGCATCAAATGTATGATATACTCAAAGAATTTGATCCAAAAGCATACCAATTCAAGAAGTAAAGAATTTCTTTAAAAAACAGATAATTAAATTAAAAGTAAAGTTTATATGTTATAAAAGTAAAGCATCGTCATCAATTGATTTCAACTATTAATGTTATTAAAGAAGAAAATAGTTAACTGAAAGACTTAATTTGGAGCATCTACGTAAAAATTCACGTGTATGCCAGATATTAAAAACAAATGTTAATTGTCGAAACCATTTTTAAAAATTGGACTCTTACATTAATCATATAATATAATAAAATAAATTTAAATATACACAAGTGATAAGTGATGAAATGTAGTTGATAGGAATGGATATTGAATATTTTGAAATTAAGTTTTTATTTCATATAATTATGTTGTATTCAGAATTTCATATAAAAATAAATATATGCGAAACAAACAAGTGTAGTAGAAAAGCATTTAGCATGAACCAAAATTGGTGTTTCATTAATATATACAATAACACATATTTTAATTACTTAATTAACATTGCCCAAATCATTCAAATAACTATTCATTTTCATAATTCAAATCCAATAAATCACACAATCATATTGAAATCAAATCTTACACACTCCAACATATCATACATCAACTCCAACCTAATTTTCAATTCAAATCATTCATACCCAAACATATCTTAAACAAACCAACACTTCAATCAAATCACACTTAGAATTTGAGCATCTTTTCATCCAAGAAGTAGGCATGAAATGGCAAATCCTTTGTGAACTCCTTAGATCGGATCAGATAAAACCTCTGATGCTTTCCATTTGAGCAAATCACATCTTCAATCACCTAGACAATTAAAATTGGTGTTAATAATGAAAATAAAATCATGAAATAATAATAGCATTGATGATTTTAAAAAAAAAACAATAGCTCTTTAATTATCTAAAGTACTTACCACAAAGCTTTAATTTTAAAAATCTAGACTTTGCAATGGACAATATAGTTGCATGTAGACTCTTCACATTTGGCAATTTCTTCTTGGCAAAGCTTACCACAATGAGAGCATTTAGGGTAACCTTCAGGCTTCCTAAAAAAATTTAAGATCATGCTGATGATTGTGATAGTCAAAAGGAAATGTGACCCCATATTTGAGAAATGGAAATTGTCCAAGAACACATTCGGTATGAGCAGAAGTATCACAAATTGAACAGGAATAATACCAAAGGCTTGGATCTCTTTCTTGTTCACAGATATCACAATAACTTTGCTCTTTATCATCATCATAAGTAAGCTTTAGCGTGTGTTCATCAATTTTGTGAAGAGCTGAATGTGGTAATGTTAAGCATCAAAAATCCAAAGCAAATCTGCACACTCCACATCTGAATGCACCCTGTCGTGATCAACGCCACAACCATTACATTCCCCTTTGTAATTGAAATCATAAAAGAGGAAGTGTTGGTGACCTTTACATTCAATGATATCAGCAAGTTTAGCACACCTTATGCACATATCCCAAGCTCCTTCAACTTTGTAGAAGAAACCACTACAAGGTAGCTGGCAAAAGTCACATGTAATGAAGTCTTCGAAATAGAGGATGGCTTCGTATTTATGAAACCAATGATTCTTGATTTTTGGCAATTCAGTACAAGTTTTGTGAAGAAAAAAGGGGTATTCTGAACAATAATAGAAGAGAGTTGAGATAGATAGCATGCACCCCTCACATTTTCTATCAATTTCCTCCTCTATCTTGTCTGCTAACACCAAGCAATGTTGATGACTGAAATGTTCAATCTTTGTAGCTTCCAAAGCTTCATTCACCTCAATAACACGAATGATGGAAGACTGTATAGATTTTTCATAAAGCTCCTCCCATTGCTTTTCATCCTCAATTACCTCGTACAAATCATCATGCTCTAAGACACAATTCACATGGACAACGTAATTGCAACCTGGCTTCCCACAAGAGTAACTCCCACGCTCTAGTTTCACTTCTTTGAAACAAATCTTGCAATCTTGCTTTGTAAGCTCTTGTGTTTCAAGAAAATATTTGTGAAAAATGCAGTGACCATGTCGAGAAAATTTGATGATGCGTGGGAGTGAAGTGCACTTCTTATGGACTGTGATGCAACATGTAGAACATATGTAAGAATTATATTTTCCTTTTGTGCCACATGCATCACAAATGAATGAGTCTTGTTTCCAAAATATAAAAATTATATCAAATTCGAAGTGCCGTGTTATTATTATTTACTAATTCACATTTCATATGGCAAAGGCATAGTCTTCTTTCCTCTTTCCATCAAATTAAAAAAAAAAAACTCTTTGGCATCGAGAATGCTAGACGTTTGGTAATTTCTCCTCTGGCCAGGAGAAAAGATCCCATATCATTAAAATATTAATCGTATTGAAATATGCAAAAATGTGTAATTTTATACCGGTGTACGTGATCTTTCCCTTAAAAAATGTATGGTAAATTGCACCATTACTAAACTATGTGTAAGTTTTTGCTTTGTTCATTTAACTAAAAAAAGTTACAATTTGATTACTGAATTATTCGAAAGTTTTCATTTAAACTACAAAATTATTTAAAAGTTTTTTTATTGAAGTCATTAGATTGTTAAGTTTTTTTTTCTAAAAAATAGTTTCGTCAGCGAGCTTTAAGCGATAATTCAACGATTGAAACGGTAGATCAATATCCATCAATGAGTAGATGAACATACCTTAGATCCAAGTCGATCTAATAATTAGTGTTAGAAATTAGAGAAAAATTTGTGTGAATTTTGGTTTTCAAATTCGTAAAATTCAAAGTTGTTTCAAGAAAGAAAACTGAATTGCAAAAGAGAAGGAATAAGAGAGTTTTCGATTGATTTAGGCTATGCGGACGAAGAAAGCCATATAGCAACATCCTAATGATTTAAATGAAAACTTTTAAATAATCTAATGACTAAATTGTAACTTTTTTTAATTAAGTAATCAAAACAAAAATTTACACATAATTTAGTGATTGATGATCTAATTTACCCCAAAATAATTCGATTTAACAAGTATTCTATTAAATCGATTTGGATTAAGGGTGAGTTTGGATGGGCAATGCATTTACCTGTCGTTAGTGTAAAAATAATGGTGGCAATAATTTTAGATGCTATAACAATACTACAGAGTGAGATAAAAAATAAATTAGACGCACCATAACTCACCGCACATCCAAACCCGCCATAAGACGGTTAACTGGGTGGTTAGTCGATAAAATACTCTTACATTCAGCCCAATCCCTGACTAAAGTCAGTGACGCCCGGGGTAGGCCTTTTTCTCTCAAATCCGTTGTTGCGATTTGCCCCCATTCCTCTCTCCTCTCGTCGCTCTTCGGAAAACTGCTTTGTTTTCACTAATAGTTTTGTTTCTATTTACGCTTTTCATGCCGTTGTACTGATATATAGGTTGATTGCGCATAGAATCTGTTTGATAAAATGCTTAAGGGAAAATTTTCTCCTCCTTTTTTCCAAAACGGTCTTCTTTTTACCGATGCGGTCAGCTATTTTGTTTGGTGACGTGGGGTCATCACAATAAAAATGAAAAATTCTTCTTGGGTCCGTTCGTTTCCTTGTTTTGAAAAAAATGCTATCAACAATTCAACCCCCGCGTTATCTTTCTCGTTTCCCACTCCGGGGCCGGACCAAATCCCGCCCCTTTCACATCCTTTCTTCCGCACAGCCCGTCACCGAGACCTCCTTCACAGCAGACCAATCACAAATCCTCTCCATTCGTGACTCGCTTCTCAACCGTCACCTAAGTGCTGTGGAACTGACCCATTCCTACCTGGACCGTCTCAAACAAACGGAGCCCCATATCAACTGTTTCCTTCACGTCTCCGACCCTGACAAGGTCCTGAAACAAGCGCAGGATATTGACGACAAGATAAAAAGGAATGAAGAAGTGGGTCCCCTTGCTGGCGTCCTCGTCGCTATCAACGACAACATTTGTACGGCTGATATGCCTTCCACTGGTGGCTCTCACATCCTGGAAGGCTACCGTCCTCCGTTCGATGCCACTGCCGTGAAGAGGTTGAAGGACTTGGCGCCATTGTTGTTGGAAAGACCAACTTGGATGAGTTTGGCATGGGGAGTACTACTGAAGCTTCTGCTTTTAAGGTTTGGTTAAATTCCCACTCAGATTATTTAGGGCTAGTCTAGTGTTTGTATAGAGAAAGCCTAGTTTAGAAAATAGCTTGAATCCAAAAAAATGTGGTAAAAAAAATCATGGTTTTGAAAATTTAGAAGCATTTGATGTTGCTGAAATTGGAATGTAAGGAAGATATACATTTAAAATAATAAAATTTTAGAGATAAGAGGATAATAAAGTTAGTTTATCCAAAACTCAACTTCCAAAAGCTAAAAACATCATTTTTCCAAGTTTTTGGGTTTGGTTTGTTAAATCATGATGTTAACAACAGAAGCCAAGATATGTACTTGCTTTTGCTATGAAAAATAGCTTTTGAGGTCAAAAGCTGTACCAACAATAATGCTAAGTAGAGCCTTAATTCTGTTTGATAACTGCTTTTGCTTCAGTTGATTGTTAGTAATGCATTTATTAGTTTGAATAGGTGACAGTGAACCCATGGGACCTTTCTCGGGTGCCAGGGGGATCTTCGGGTGGCTCTGCTGCATCTGTATCAGCCAGGCAATGTGTTGTGTCACTTTGGAGTGACATTGGTGGAAGTGTGAGGCAACCAGCATCATTTTGCGGCGTAGTTGGTTTCAAGCCAACTTATGGATGTGTTTCGAGATTTGGACTTATGGCATATGCGTCATCCCTTGATGTTATCGGATGTTTTGGTTCCTCCATTGCTGACACTGGGATTCTTCTTCATGCAATTTCTGGTCATGATTCACTCGATGCTACTTGCAGTAAACGAGTTAAGTGTTCTTTCAATTTAAAACTAGCAGTGATATTTTCTTTGTTTAGGTGCTGATAATACAAAGAATATCTTATTAACCATAAACCTTTGTTTGGAAGATTGCGACAGTGATATACATATCCAAGAATAAATTGTCATGCCTCGTGCATATGTTCTTTATTTGTTGAGCTGCTTAGAAAATGAGTCTATATCTGAGTACTACCACCTATAGCTTAAGCAGTTGTGCCTTTTAATCACCTTACTGAAGTGAAATTTCTTATGATATGATTCATCATTGGTGTGATCATTTTTGAATGAGAAGGTTCCTTTATTTGTGTGACTTTCCTGTTTTCCTTTTTGCTACCCTGATTTAAGGGCTCCATTTTTCTCTTTACCTTCTTGCTTACTTTTCTAACCTATTCTGCATTCAGTTCCTATATTTTCTCTTCTCTTTGGCATTTAGCCGCATCAATGATTGAACCATGCAATAGAATCTTAGACTTTGATTACCGTGACTGCTACTTTGGCTCTTTCCGTCTACTTTGAGTTGAAGACATTTTAGCATTATTTATTTTTAGCCTTATTGCTTTAATATATGGCCTAATTGTGTAAGAATATTGCTTTTCAGGAGGTGCCTGACTTCACTTCTCAATTCACTTCTGCAAGTTCTTTGAAATCCAGACCATTAGAGGGGTTAAGGGTCGGTCTTATCCGTGAAACTGTTGATGCTGGTGTTGATCCTGGAGTTAAATCAGCAATACAGGGTGCTGCAGCTCATCTGGAACAACTAGGATGTGTTTTGAAAGAGGTGTAATTTAAAAGTGCCACGGGCTTCATTTTTTTCTTTTGTGTGTGTGTGGAATCCAATGCATATCGGTTTTACATGGTCATTATTCTTTTGAAACTATTGCAGGTTTCATTGCCATCGTTCTCTCTTGGTTTACCAGCTTACATATTCTTGCATCATCAGAATCATCTTCAAACTTATCAAGATATGATGGTGTCAGGTGACATGCTACGGAATGTTTTTCCATTTTCAAGCATGCATTATGCAGATGGATAAATGCTAGTTTGGAACTAATTACTATTCCATGGTTTTCCTTGATTTTCAACAAATCCAGATATGGGAATCAAGCTTCTTCTGATGAGCTAAATGCCCTTTATGAAGAATCGAGGGCTAAAGGATTTGGATCAGAGGTCTGTCTATGAGTTCACTGTTGAGAAATTTAGTGTTATATTAGTTATAGCAATCTGGAATTTTGACATGAATGCATTTCAATTTGTGCAGGTCAAAATGAGAATATTAATGGGAACATATGCGCTTTATATTATGATGCATATTACAAGCGTGCTCAACAGGTGTCATTCCTATTACAGTAAATACATCTTTACCTTGATTATCTTATGGGTCTGTAGATACTCGTCCTTGGTTGTTAACGCTTCTGTCAATAGTAGTGTCAGGAAATATTGTTCCTTTTAGACCACTCCTTGTTGAGAAGACTGTGGAGCTAAGCTTAAGAAGGTCGGCAGAATTCTTAGGTTTGCTCCACTGTCAGGATGTCTTGGAGAGCATGGCTTGGAGGCTTTAGATACATATATTGTTAAGAATTCTACTTCTTAACCTTTCTTTGGAGTACAAGTTTTTTTTTTTTTTGTTTCTCTCCCTCTCCTCGTTGATCAAAGTGTGCATTTGCACTTAAGTTTGCAAGTAGCTCTCTCCTTGGTAAAATGAGTTACATAAGTGTAACATCCACTAAACTACCATTATATCTACTATTTTCATGACTGCTCTCCCATTGCTCACTACAAGCAACATGAACGTGATGCCATCCACTCTCATTACCCAATAATTCATTACACGTTCTTGTGAATTAACTCACATCTCTCTCATGTTCAATAAAATATTTGACTTTTTTCATAACCGTTAGTTGCGGTAACTACTTTGGAAAGGCTATAAATAGAAAATCCAAAGTTATCATTTAGGGGACTTTTGATCTTTTGGCAAACTGAAGCACTCTAAAACTCTCCTTGCAACTCACTTGCTATTATTTTTTACAACCACAGTAACTCTCACTTTTCTCAGCCCCTGTTGCTTCCATCGCCACTGTATTTGCTTTTTAGAGTCTACTCCGATCTTCTTCTCTTCCATCTCTCCACGACACTCCATTTTACTGATTTGTAACGTTTCCTCACTTAACCAAAAGAATCCCATACAGGGTCCTAATCTGAAGATGCATAACTGGCTAGCAATATACCTGTAATTGCCTTCTCATAAAATCTAATGTGTCGCCTTAAAGTCAAAATGTTCAGCTGCTAAAATTCTTAATAGCTGTTGTAGATGCACAAAACAACTTTTTGATGTTCAAATTAAATTTTTTATTCAAGTAATTATTTTCTTTCAGCAATTAAAGTATTGGTATTTTAAATCACAAAGTTAATCTATAGTCTCTAGCGATCTCTTGGTTTTCCATTGGTATTCCTGTGTAAGTGATTTTTTGGTCACTCAATTTATTTGTAAGGGTTAATCACATATCTGGTACCCAACTATGGTCAAATGTTCTATTTGGTAGCTTAAGTCTAAAATGTGCAATATGTTACAAACTTTGTTTCTCATTACCCAGATTATACATTCTACTAACTGCGTTCTGGAAAATGTGATGTGTCCTTAATATCAGAGCCATGTGATGACATATGCTACACATTTTTCAGCGAATAGTTAGTTGTATGTCCAATCTGCTAAACAGACTCAAAATTTGAGTCCATTGTTGGATATTTTGAAGTTAAGGTGCCCAATTTAACATTTGACTGTAGTAAGGGTACCAAATATGTAATTAACCTTATATATAATTTTGAATGTGTATGTTAATTTGACCATTTTACTTGTCATATGCTCAAACACGTGATTCTTTTAGGAGCATTGCTATTAAAGAAAAACATTCATGATTATATAAGTGTTTCGGAAAAGCTTCAAGGCAGCATTGGATGAAAATGACATCCTGATTTCACCTGCAGCTCTGTCCGCTGCATATAAGATTGGTATGCTAGTTGAATTGCTGTTTTTCTTATTTTACTTGTTTGTCTAATCTATTTTCTGTTCCTTCTTTGCATGATAGTGCAAGGGGTGTTATGACTCGTGCATGGATGGTCATTAATGGTAAACATTGAATTACAAAGTTGATTATGATGTTTGCAGGTGAGAAGAAGAATGACCCATTGGCAATGTATGGCGGAGATATTATGATGGTAAGAACATTTAGGTGCTGCAATTATCTTATTTAAGTCATTGCTCCACAGCTTTGAACTAGTACATGAATGTTTGGCTGGTTAAGAATATATATAGTTAAGGTTGTGGCTTTCCCTGCATTGTTCTGGCCTCATTTGTTGTGTCATATTTTTTCTTCTTTATTGCAAGTAATTCCATTTCACTTCTTCAAAGGTGGTAGAATAGTTGAAATAATATATTTGCCCTTGTCCCATTTTGAGATTCCATATCCATATTCAGGTGAATGTTAACTTGGTGGGCTTACCTGCATTGGTTTTGCCATGCGGATTTGTTGAAGGGGGAGCTGTTGGCCTTCCAGTTGGCCTTCAAATCATTGGTGCGGCATTTGATGAGGTATGCTGCTCATTTTTTAATTAACTTGTTATTCTTCATTTTGCAAATTCCCCTAAACTATTTAGTGGTGCAAATTGCCGACGAAGTTTGCCAAGCACCAATGCTTATGAAATGGCTTCTTCGAGCGTAGTGTATAATTTGGAGACATGGATCACTTGGTGCGAGCTAATCAATGTTGTGTAGCTAGAATTGTTGTAATTTCAGTGAGAAAATATTTGTTTTACGTAAAGAGCTTGTAGCATTGTGTTGGAGGGAACGCCAAAATATGCACAGGCATTGGAAAACTGGAATAGTCGAAATCTGCTGATAATCAAAGTCATCTCTTTTTCCCATGACCTTGTTGTTGCAGGAAAAGTTAGTAAAATTGGGTCACATCTTTGAGCAGACTCTTGAAGGTTACAATTTTGTCCCTCCGCTCATTGCGGACGTGGGTGGTGCTTTGGCCTGAACTTTGATGATCCATGCTTTTTCAAGGACATTAGTAAGTAACCTATGAATGAATCTTAAAATTGAAAACCATTTTGGTGAGTGGATCTGCTACTTCCGACTTTGTGTTGTTAATACATATGACTGACTTTTGAGGCATGTTGATGGCCAATGTGCTTTGGAGACCCCAATGATTATCCGCAACAACAGCAGCAGCATTGAACTGCAATTTTGTTCCTGCAACTAATTGCTAAGATGCCCCTCAAGTTTGTCAATCTGTCCAAAATATTTCAATGTGATACGTTATATTGATTGTATAACATAAAAAGTTTTTTGGGTGATTATTTTCGTTTAGGTGATGGTGTTGAGTGAGACAAGTTGAAGCAAACACTCTTATATCATTCAATGAATAATCTTTGTTTAGTTCCTTTTTAACTTTTATTGACTTAAGTGGTACTGTATCCTCAATTCCTATGCTGCCATCAAGCTCATGAAAATAAATAAATTTTGACATTATGAACTTTATAAAAATTTATAAAATAAAATAATTTTTTCTTCAAATGGTTCTGAATGTGAATTGTACCATGCAGTTTTTATTTATAATTTTGAAATTAAGATGTCCAATTGAACATTTCACTCTAGCAAGGGGCCTAATATTGGAATTAACTTTATTTATAGTTGAGATTGAACTCAATTCAGCTTCATATTTACATAATTTCCCTAACTTTTTTATGTTATTGTATTCAAAACTTCATATATTTATATTTCTCAAATAAATATATGCAAAATAAACAAGTGCAGCATGAAGGGAAATTGTTGGCTTCCAAAAGTTTCATTATATATGGGGTAAAACAATAGTTTAAATAATTAATTACAATTGCAGAAATAATTCAAATAATTATTAATTTTCATATTTCCAATCCAATAAATTACAAAATAATACTGAAATTAAATTTTACAAACTCAAATAAATCATAGATGAATCACAAAGTAATAGTGAATTCAAATCATACAAACCCAAATAAATTTTCAACAAAGCAATACTTAAATCAAAACACACTTAAAATTTGAGCATCCTTCATCGAAAAAGTAGGAATGAAATGTCAAATCCTTTGTGAAATCTTTGGATTGGATAAAACCTCTAGTGCTTTCCAGTTGAGCAAAGTTAATAATGAAAATAAAATCATGAAATAAGAACAATTAATTGCATTGGTAATATTTAAAAAAATAATAGCTCTTTAATCCATCCAAAGTACTTACCACAAAGCTTTAAAATCGGTAATTTAGACACTTGCAATGAATAATATGGTTGCATGTAGACTTTTCGCACTTGAAAATTCTTCTCTTGGCAAAGCCTACCACAATGAAAGCATTCAAGATAACCCTCGGCCTTCCTAAAAAATTTAAGATCATGATGATGCTTGTGATCATAATAAGGAAATGTGCTTCTATCCTTGAGAAATAGAAATTGTCCATGAACACATTCAGTATGAGCAGAAGTATCACAAATTGAACAGGAATAATACCAAAGGTTTGGATCTCTTTCTTGTTCACAGATATCACAATAACTTTGCTCTTTATAGTCATAATAAGTAAGGTTTAGCATGTGTTCATCAACTTTGTGAAGAGTTGAATGTGGTAATGTTAAGCATCCAAAATCCAAACTATATTTGCACTTTCCACATCTTCAATCACGTAGCCAATTAAAATTGGTGTTAATAATGAAAATAAAATCATGAAATAATAATAGCATTGATAATTTAAAAATAATAATAGCTCTTTAATCATCTAAATTATTTACCACAAAGCTTTAGACTTGTTAATCCAAACATTCGCAATGGATACTATAGTCACATGTAGACTCTTCACATTTGAGAATTTCTTCAAGGCAAAGCTTACCACAATCAAAACATTCAAGGTGGCCCTCAACCTTCCTAAAAAATTTAAGATCATGATGATGATTATGCTTATAAGGAAATCTGATCCCATCTTTGAGAAATGGAAATTTTCCAAGAACACATTTGAAATGAGCAGAAGTATTGTAGATTGAACAAGAATAATACCAAAGGCTTGAATCTCTTTCTCGTTCACAAATATCACAATAACGTGTCTTAAATCTAAATACCAATACATCATCTTATTTACTTAATAAATTTTCATATATATTTTTTATAATTTTTATGTATTTTATAATATTTTAATTTTTATTAACAATTTTAATAATCTTCTATATTTTTAAATACTTTTTCATAATTTCACAATTGTTTTTTTGTAATTTATATTGTTGTTTTAGTACTTATTGATGTTTTTGCAATTTTTTAATAATTTTTACATTTTAAAAATTTTATTTATAATATATTTTTATAATTTTTGCACTTTTATATATTTTTATAAATTTATAATATTTTTTAATTCGTATATATTTTTATTATTTTTTATATTTTTTACAATTTTTAATATAAAATACCATATGTACATGCCCAATTCTGCCCGGGCCCACTAAAACCCAAACCAGAAACCTGACCTAACTAAACAAAACCCGAAGCCCAAATCAGACGGCCCAAACGCCTGAGACAGCCGTCTGACACTTGCGAAAGGAAACGAAAACATAGCAGAAAGCAAACCAACAGTAGCAAAAGCAAAATAAAAACTAATATTATGTAATATTCATTGGCTATAAAGGCCATTCTTAAACCAATGTATAGGGAGTTTTTTTTTTCAGGAAATACAAAAAAACAGAAGATTCAACAAAAAAGGTTTTTTTTTTATTTCATTTCATTTTTTAATTTTACTTTAGTCTCTTTTAATACGAAAATAAAAAGGAAAGAAACGTACCTGGTATTCGATTTTCGACACCGTGAGCGACTGAGGTAACCACTTCTGATGAAAAGTGGCCGAAAACCGAAGGGTTTTGTTTAACATTCGTGACGGTTTCGTGAGGATTTTGGTGTTTTTCGGCCACCGCGGACTGCGGCGCCGTCGCCGGCAACTGGCAGCCAGTGCGGTGGCTGGTGGCCGAACCCTTGGCCAGATTCTGAGGAGAGGGAGAGAGTTTTTGAAAGTTTTTTTGGTTTTTTTTGAAAGGGGAGGCTAAAAATGAAGTCCAAAAAAAAAAAATTTGGGCTCTTTATAAAGTAATAAAACGGCGCCGTTTTCATGAGGCCTCCCAGGCGCCAAAACAGCGTCATTTTGGGGAGGCCGCCCAAACCCGACCCATAACCGCCTAGGATCTGCGTTTTTTCGTTAAACGGGTTATTTACAACCCCGGTCCTTCCACTTTTTTTGTTTTAATTTAGTCCTTTTGCTACTTTTTCTTAATTTTTTAATTTGACCGCAATTTAGTACTTGGACCATGCTTTTTATAATATTTTGTAATTTTATTAACATTTTAAATAATTTTATATATTTTTAAATATTTTTTCATAATTTTAAAATTTTGTTTTTGTAATTTACATATACTTTTTGTTATTTTAATAATTATTAATTTTTTTACTTAGATTTATTGTCATCAATTGATTTCAACTATTAATGTTGTTAAAGAAGAAAATAGTTAACTGAAAGACTTAATTTAGAGCATCTACTTAAAAATTCACGTGTATGTCACATAAATAACTAAATATTCTTTTTAAATATTAAAAAATGTTAATCATATAATAAAATAAAATAAATTTAAATAGACACAAGTGATAAGTGTAGTAGAAAATTTCATATAATTATGTTGTATTCAAAATTTCATATAAAAATAAATATATGCGAAACAAACAAGTGTAGTAGAAAAGCATTTAGCATGAACCAAAATTGGTGGCTTCCAAAAGTTTCATTAATGTATACAATAAGAAATATTTTAAATAGTTAATTAACATTGCGCAAATCATTTACATAACAAATAATTCAAATAGCTATTAATTTTCATAATTCAAATCCAATAATTCAAATCTTACACACTCAAGCAAATCATACATCAACTCCAAACTAATTTTGAATTCAAATCATTCAAACCCAAACATATCTTAAACAAAGCAACACTTCAACGAAAGGTACGTTCTCCCCTCCCTTTTTTTTTAAATATGTATATGTATATGTATATATATGCTAGATTGAGTAATAGATAAAAGGAAAAATCGAAATGACGAATAAAAAGGAAAATACAAAATCACCTTCGATGTTACCGATCTAACGCGTTTCGGATTCTTCTTTTTTAGTTTCTATTGTTATTTTCTGCCTTGAATCTGTTTAGTTTTTTTGATTGAGAAAAAGAGTCGGATCTTGGTGTTTTCTTTTCGATTGATTGCCAAAAAAAGAGCCCCCCTCTTTTTTTTTCTCGTTTTATAGCCTAAAACGGTATGTAAAAATAGATAAAATAGTACAATTTGTTCTGCGTTGTTGTTCTTTCTCTTCTTCTTTGCAGGTATGGGCACGATAGTGGATGGAGCACTCGCGAGGCTGGTGGCTGGTGGCGTGGTGCGCACATGGGGAGAGGTTGCGGCGCACCAAGGGCTTGCAGCGCTAGGGTTTCCAGCCCTAGCTCTTCTGTTTCAAGTTTTAATGTTTTGGGCCTTTCGGGCCACCTACGAACTGGGCCTGTCATTTTTTATTTTATTGTTTATTGCTTAAGCCCGGATGAATTTGGGCTTCTACAGGGTGCATTCATTGATTTTCTATCATTCTATAATTCTATTATTATATATAATTTTTTAAAATAATTTTTTAAAGAATTAGATTAAGTTTGATTATTCATATAAAATCATTTTTTAAAATTGTCCAATAAATGTTGAAAGAGTAAATGATAATTAAATCAAATACTACTTGAAAAGATATTTAAGTTTCGAAATAGTCCAAAAACTCATTTCAAAATTTCCAAGTAACTACTTTATAAGTTTTATAAAACATTCAAAACCATATTTATTAATCCAATATTAACCATAATTCATATCATTATTCAGATTAATAAGAAAAGCAATAGAATGTAGGCTTTATGTTTTGAAAAACTAATTATTTTTTTAAAAAAATAGAGTTTTCATATTTTGTTAAAATTATTTAAAGAAATTAAGATATTATCATGAGCGTCACAACAGTGATTAATCATCTTGTCACGAGTATTCTCTAAAATGATAGATGATTGATCAGTGAAAGTAGTCGCAACTCCCTACCACATTCATGTTTTTTATTAATTTAAATAAGAAATAATTCAAATCTTACAAACCCAAACAAATCATAGATGAATCCCAAAGTAATATTGAAATCAAATCATACAAACTCAAATCAATCATGAATAAAGTAACAATGAAACCAAATCACACCTAGAATTTGAGCATCCTTTCATCAAAGAAGAAGGAATGAAATGTCAAATCCCATCTACAACCATGAAGACAATTACAAACTGATGTTAATCATAAAAACAAAATCAGGAAATAACAGCAATCAACAGCATTGATGATTGAAAAATATTTTTTTACTCATTTAGAATACTTACCACAAAGCTTTAGGCTTAGAACCCCAGTGGAATTTGTAGTGGATGATATAATTACATGTATACTTTTTACACTTGAAATTTCTTCTTGACAAAACTTTTCACAATGAAAGCATTCAGGATAACCCTCGACCTTACTAAAAAATTTAAAAGCATGATTATGTCCATAAAAATAAGGCATTATGCTCCCATCTTTTAGAAATAGAAGTTCTCCAAAAACACATAATAGATTGAACAAGAATAATACCAAAGGCTTGGATCTCTTTCTTGTTCACAAATATCGCAATAAGATTGCTCCTTATCATCATGATAAGTAAGGTTTAGCATGTGTTCATCAATTTTGTGTAGAGCTGAATGTGATAATGTTAAGCATCCAAAATCCAAAGCAAATCTGCACACTCCACATCTGAATGCACCACGCCTACAACGGTTGCCACAACCATTACAATATTTGTCGTCCCATTTGAAATCAAAAAAGAGAAAGTGCTGGTGTCCTTTACATTCAAGGATATCAGAAACTTTAGCACACCTTAAGCACATCCGCTGATATTGAATATAGTAGAAGAAACACTACAATGTCGATCGCAAAAGCCACATAAGATGAAGCTGTAGAATTTGAGGATGGCATTGCTTTGACAAAACCAATGTTGCTTGATTCTTGGCAATTCAGCACAGCTTTGTTTAGTGCATAAACAAGTCAAGATGGAGGACACTTATATGGGTTTTTCATGGTTTTGAAGAAAAAGGTTCAAAGGACTAATATTGTTGTAATTTTGGTTCTCATTGGGCCTTTAGGCTTAGTGCATAAATTTTGTAGTTGAAAGACTTGATTTTTGTTTGAAATGGAAGGAGTGATGGGTGGAAACACTGTTCATCCAAATTCAATCAATAAATCTGAAGTTTTGGATGTAAAACCAGTGCGTACCTTGGTTCCTATATTCCCAGAGCCGTCCGAGGGTCCTCCGTTTGTTTGCGTGCCTCCTAACGGCCCTTTCCCGTCTGGGTTTTCCCCATTTTTCCCATTTAGTGGATCAAACCCAAATCCTAACCCTAATCAAAACGATATCAATCCAACTCCTGCCCCGGTTCGGCCATTTACAGCTGAAACTTCCAATGGCCAAAATGTGTCACCGATGGGTACACATGTTAATCAAGGACAAAAACCGGCTCCTTCGTATCCTGTCAAGAAAAGGGGAAGGGGAAGACCGAGGACTCGGTTTCCTTAGAAACCACAATCGGTTAGTTTCAATCCTGGAATTAGTTTGTCTGAACAATAAAAATGTTAACATGGAATAAGTAGAAAAATGTGCTTTTGAGGTTTGATGCTAGCAGGAGAAAAGCTTAGCCAAATGGAAGAGGCGAACGAGTCGAATTCCGGCATTGTTTAACATGCAGAGTTGAAAGGTGGCAACATGAGTGTTTGATGTTGGAACCGGTGACAATCGTTTATCTTCCAAATGGAGTTGTGCTTGGTGAGGTTATATTCTGGGTTTAGTAAGGGTGTGATTTAGAGGGGATAGCTAGTAGCTTTAAGCATTTGTATTCTGAGAGCAAGTAGATTTTCATGTATTCAGAGAGTCGTCGGATTATCGTATCCTGTCATCGGAGACGTGTGGGATCTTTGCTTATCTCTGTGTAATCATGCAACTCTCTCTGTGTAATCCTACGTTAAATGTTAGTAGCTTTTTATTAGGGAGTGAGTCTCGAATATTCGATATGCTGGATATGAATATGTTTTGTTCATTGTGTGTTCCTAAGTTATGTGAATTGTATTCTTATATTCATACCTGAATATGAGTCGTTTACGATGGTCGGAAATGCGACTAGACAAGAGATTAAAATGAGAGAACCTGACTAACAGTATCAAAATACATGGTATTTTACTTTTGCCAGTTTAAACTATTTGCCATTCAAGTTTTTGTTCTCATACTTAATATTTATTGATTTATTGTATATAAATATATATTCAAACAGGGATGTGGGGTTGAAATAAGAAATAAGAATATGCCAAAATAATTGGCAGTGAACTTCATATAATCAAGAATCACACCTTTGAACTATTGTTGGCATATTCCTATATGATTTTATTGTATGCATTTCCTCAGACATGCTTTTGATATATATATATATATGAACTGTATTGACAGATTGGTGATTGATTTGATCCAATTTCAAAATATTGACCATAAGAGCAGCCTGGAAAGTATATACCTTGTGACTAGAGGATAACTTAATCATTTGATAATAATAGTTATAGAAATTACCCATGATTCTATTAAATTATTAGGAAGTTTAGATCATTCAACTTTAAAAAATTATAAAATAATTATTGAATTATTTTAAAGTTTTTATTTAAACTACTTAATTATTCAAAAGGTTTTTGCTAAAGCCATTATAGTATAGCTTTTCTTGTTCGCTTTCCATAGTACAATTTTTTTTATAGTACAATTTTAAACGTCACTTTAAAATAAAATTTGTCTTGTTTTGGTCTCTAAAATATCTTTTAGGCTATGCCTAATGCCCCGGTTGGTCTTATACATGTGACCCGCCATTAGGAAAAGAATTGCAATAGCTAAATGATGGTGTGTGTCGTAACCATTTTTTTTACAAAACGGGAATCGACTGAAAATAGGGAGTCGCCACCGATCTTTTATTAGGTGTGATCGGATCACCCTTGTTTTAATAAAATATTTTGATTTACTAAAACGATGTTTTTTTAGTCTGCGAAAATTTGAGAAAAGAGGTTCGGGAGTCGGTTACGTGCGAGGAAGGATTAGCACCCTCGCAACGCCCAAAATTGGTACCAAATTGATTAATTATTGTCCCCATGTCGAAAATTTTGAAAGAGTTTAAGAACTGGATCTCTTTGGGAAATAGTTGAATTTTCTCGAATTGACCATCACGATTTTCTCGTTCCGAGAGAATAAAATATCACATCCAGTACATAGGACACGACGATTTTAATCTTCGAATCCAAGATTATCTCTTAGTCTCCGAGACTCATACGTCAAAATATCAAAAGGACATCCGATTGTTTGGCCAAACGAGAGAACCGAAACCCAACACATAGGGCACGATCTCTCGAATTCCCGAACATAGAATATTGCCTCATTTTAAAAATTTTTCTTTTGGGTAAATCGATAAACGTATTTGAAAATTATACATGTTTGGCAATTTGGATTTTAAAGAGACCCTATTTAAATCGTGAGTGGGATTATGCTCGTTTAATAATGGCAACGTAACGCGAATTTGGAATAGCAATAATAATGCACATTACACATAACATTAGTATCTTTCATCTAAAATGTTAACATGCGTGAGTAATAACAGTCATAGTGGAACAATAATGTAAACAATAATAATGCTGCTAATAATACCGATGTTGTGGAAATGCCAACAAGTAAATCATGGTTCGTGCAGGAATGATGATCACGTAATTCATATTGCTTAAACATCAATATCAACAGTCGGAGAATAATAAGCTAAACATTTTTAATGATAATAATAAATCAAAAACTAATTAGTAAAGTCGGTTTTTGAGTGAAAAATACATAAAGAGAATAAAGCGAATAACACATGAAAACATTGGAGATGAAATCAAAATTTAAAATCGACAGCACTCATAACGATTTGTGAAAACAATATATAAAACTTCGAAATAATGGTAATAATAATAATAATAATGTTTTGAATAAAAACAAATAAACAAAATATTTAAAACATGTTGAACTAGATCGCAGTCAGGATAAAGTATGAGGGCCGAAATTGCAATAAACAAAAAGCGGGTAGGGGTCATGTTGAAATGCGATTGAAATCATGGAACCAAATTTTAAAACCAGAAGAAGAATACGAAACGGGATACGGTCGATGAGCATCGAATGCAGGGGGACTGAATGCGAAATTATCCCTTTTAAAGGATAATATGCAGGTTCTCCTTTGGCAAACGACACCGTTTATTAAACATTAAAAAAAAACCCTAGATTGGTTTTAAAGATCTTAGTCTTCATTCTCCTTAACCTCAACAGCCGCATCCCCTTTTCATCTCTTTCCTTCTACCCTGCTAGGGTCTCCGAACGCGGCAGCCAACAGACCTGGCCACCATCGCGGCACGCGACCGACCTCCGAGGGACCGAACGTCTGTGACGGAAGGGGAGCGCTCTGGCTCCACGACCGTGAGCGACTCCGGTATGTTTCTTTCCTCTTTGTTCATATGATCATTGTTTGTAAAAAATTTTTAAAGGGAAATAAATCGAAATGGAAAGGAAATGAGAGTACCAGTAAGTAATGATCAGTAAAACGAGTTTCAACCTTTTATTCTTGATTTTTGATTCCGTCTCTTGATACCTGGTGATGTGCGGGTATATTTTTCTCCGAAAAAAAAGCCCCCATTACATCAATCTTTAATGGCTTTATAGCCAAATACAATGTTCTTTCTTATTATTCAAACTGTTTCTCCCATTCTTCTTTTCGTGATTTCTGATCTCTGATGTCTCTCCCGAAAGCCCCCTGGTTTGATTTCCTTTTAGTATCCCTCCAGAAAAGAAAAAATCGAACCCTCCCGCTTTACACTGTTTCTTGAATGGCCGTTTGTAGCCAACAGATCACTGCTGTTTTCTCTATTGTATTGTTTGTCCCATATTTCTCTCTCGATGTCTGTTGTTTGTTGTTTTTGTGTCTGTGTATTTGCAGGTGATGGGCGAGTCGAGCGTGTCGGAGATGCCGGGGCAGTGTTTGACCGAGGCGCCTGGGGAGCATCGGGTGTCAGGGGGCGTGGGTACGGGCCACGATATACGTGGGGGAACCGAAACGACGCGTGGCGGGCTGCTAAAGGTCGTCGGCGGCTGCAGGAAGGAACCCTCAAGGGTTCCAGAAAAATTTAAAATTCTGGGCCATATGGGCCTCTGTAATCTTGGGCTAGGGTTTGGTTGATGGGTTTGATTTGTATTGGGCTGTTATTTGGGTCTGTAAAAAACTGGTTTTGGGTTTGGTCAGTTTGGGCTTGTAATTGTAAATGGGCTGTCAGTTAGCTGGATTCTTTTTTGTTTTTGTTTCTTGTAAATGGACATTATGGACTGGTTTTATTATTCTGTTGGATTTTTACTTATTATTATTCTTTGCATCTGATTTTGTTTTGGCTAATGGGCCCGGGTTTGGGTTTTGGTTAATAGCCCGGGCAAAATATGGTTATTACAGCTGCCCCTCTTTGCTCATTGTCGTGAAACGAGAATAGAGCAAAGACAAAAGAAGAACCAATTTTGCCCGGTCTTGGCCGAGTATAGGTTCTTCAGATGCTCTTCTCCCTCAAACCTCTTCAAACCCTGTCGCTTTGATTCGTTCCGCCGCTGCTTCCTCGTGCCATGACCCGTAGCTTCAATCCGCTTTTTCCTCAATCTTGTTCCTTTTGAATTCGCTTCAACATGACATCTTCGAGGAAACTTCGATCTTCATCAAATTGCCACCTCAGAAAGACATAATCCGTCGCTTCCTTTTGCTCTTGGTCAATCTTCTTTGTCCACTGGAACTTCTTCGTTGAATTTGCTCACAGCTACTTCGGTCTTCCTTCTGTAAGTACCTCCTCTTCGTGTGCTCCGGGACTCGATCACACTTTCATGAGTTTTTTTTTTTTTTTTTGAACAACAGAAATTTGAAGAACTCAGCGTGTGACCCGATGCTCAACAACAATCCTCTCTGACGTGAGTTGATTTTTGAAAAGAAATTAAAAGACACTTCAGGGTGTAACCCAAGGCTCAACTCACTTCTCTCTGATATGAGTTGATATTTTGAAAAGAGATTAAAAGACACCTCAGGGTGTGACCCGAGGCTCAACTCACTTCTCTCTGATATGAGTTAATATTTTGAACAGAAATTAAAAGACACCTCAGGGTGTGACCCGAGGCTCAACTCACTTCTCTCTGATATGAGTTGATATTTTGAACAGAAATTAAAAGACACCTCAGGGTGTGACCCGAGGCTCAACTCACTTTTCTCTGATATGAGTTGATATTTTAAACAGAAATTAAAAGACACCTCAGGGTGTGACCCGAGGCTCAACTCACCTCCCTCTAGTATGAGTTGATATTTTGAAAAGAAATTAAAGACGCCTCAGGGTGTGACCCGAGGCTCAACTCACCTCTCTCTGATATGAGTTGATATTTTGAAAAGAAAAAAAATTAAAAGACACCTCAGGGTGTGACCCGAGGTTCAACTCACCTCTCTCCAATATGAGTTGATATTTTGAAAAGAAATTAAAAGACACCTCAGGGTGTGACCCGAGGCTCAACTCACCTCTCTCTGATATGAGTTGATATTTTGCACAAAAATTTAAAGACAGAATTTAAATACCTCGGCGTGTCCCGAGGCCCAACTCACCTCTCGCATTATGAGTTGATTTTTGAACAGGAATGTAAAGACAGAAATTAAATACCTCGACGTGTCCCGAGGCCCAACTCACCTCTCGTATTATGAGTCGATTTTTGAACAGAAATTTAAAGACAGAAATTAAATGCCTCGGCGTGTCCCGAGGCCCAACTCACCTCTCGCATTATGAGTTGATTTTTAAACAGAAAATTAACGACAGAAATTAAATGCCTCGGCGTGTCCCGAGCTCCAACTCATTTCTCGCATTATGAGTTGATTTCTGAACGGAAATTTAAAGACAGAATTTAAATACCTCGGCTTGTCCCGAGGCCCAACTCATTTCTCGCATTATGAGTTGATTTTTTGAGCAGAAATTTAAAGACAGAATTTAAATACCTCGGCTTGTCCCGAGGCCCAACTCATTTCTCGCATTATGAGTTGATTTTTTTGAACATTGAAAATGTGTCGTCTCGGATGGTTTCTTTCTCTCTGGTTCGGTACAACTATCGTCAAAGCTTCCTGCTCCACTGGTGTACCTGTATGCGTCATGAGTGATGCTGTCATGCTATGCACGTGTTTGGTCATACATGCTCTTATGCCTATATGATTATGCCATGCGCTCTGGACTTGTTCGTCATGTATCTCTAGTTATGATGACTTGTATTCATGGTTTCGATTCTTGACTTTTATTTTGGGTTATGTCCGTCCTCAACCCCTTCGCTCCCTTGTTGAACTTTTGTTCTTGCTTTGAAGCTCTTCGAGCGAAGCTCCTTGCATAGAAAACTCTGAACTTCAGAGTCCGCTTTAAGTATCATGATCTTGCCCCTCGACTCCCTGTTCAAACCGTTCTTGCTTTTTACGTGCGAATCCCCTACGTTAGGGCGCCTTTTCAGGTTTTCGTCCCACTTTTGTTTATCAAGACGCCCTTTTCGGGTTTTCATCCTGATTTTTCTTGCTTCTTCACTGCATCTGAGTTTACTGGATTCGGTACCTCTTTCCCATCCATCTCTGTGAGAGCCAAAGCTCCCCCTGCGAAGGCCTTCCTTATGACATAGGGTCCTTCCCAATTCGGTGCCCATTTTCCTCTAGAATCTTTTTATATTGGGAGAATCTTTCTCAACACGAGCTCTCCTTCGCGACACTCTCTTGGTAGTACCTTCTTGTCATGGGCCGTGATCATTCTCTTCTGGTATATTCGTCCATGACAAATTGCTTTTAAACGCTTTTCCTTAATCAGATTCAGTTGGTTATATCGAGCTTGTACCCATTCTGATTCCTCCAGTTTTGACTCCATTAAGATTCGTAAAGAAAGGATTTCCACCTCGCTGGGTGGTACAGCTTCCATTCCATATACAAGAGAGAAAGGAGTTGCCCCCGCGGAGGTCCGCACACTTGTACGATATGCGTATAGAGCAAACGGGAGCTTCTCATGCTAGTCCTTATATGTCCCAGTCATCTTTCCAATAATCCTCTTAATATTCTTATTGGTCGCTTCTACGGCTCCATTCATCTTTGGGCGATAGGGCGAGGAATTATGATGCTTTATTCGAAAATGTTCGCACACTTCCTTCATCCTCTTGTTATCCAGATTCAAGGCATTATTTAAGATGATTTTCTCAGGCAGTCCGTATCGACATGTAATCTCTTTTTTCAAGAACTTGCAAACCGCGGTTTTTGTCATGTTCGTAAACGAAGCGGCCTCAACCCGTTTTGTGAAGTAATCTATGACCACGAAGATGAATCGATGGCCATTAGAAGCTTTTGGGGAAATTGGCCCTATAACACCCATGCCCCACATGGAAAAAGGCCACGGAGAGGTCATAACGTGGAGGGGCGATGGTGCTGCATGAATTTTGTCGCCATAAATTTGGCATTTGTGACACTTTCGGGCGTAGCTGATGCAGTCATTTTCCATTGTCAACCAGTAATAACCGAGTCTCATAATTTTCCCGACCATAGTGAAACCGTTGGCATGTGTTCCACAAGTTCCTTCATGAACCTCTTCAAGTATTTTTCTGGCCTCGACATCATCCACGCATCTTAGAAGCACTTGATCTTTTCCTCTCTTGTATAGGATGTCCCCATCAAGAACAAATCCCGCTACCATTCTTCTGATTGTTCTTTTGTCGTTCTCGTTTGATTGCTCCGGATACCTTTGATACTTAACATATTCCAAGATATCATGGAACCACAGTCGTCCATCCGCCTCTTTTTCAATGCTAAAACAATGCACCGGGGCTTCATATATGCTCATCTAGGGAGGCATTATTTCCATTTCTCGATTCGCTTTGAACATAGAAGCTAAGGTAGGAAGTAATTAAATGTTACTTCCTCAAATTCTTTGACTAAATCCATAACAAGATCATGATATTTGACCAGCTTTGAGTCTCTCACTTCCCAATCTCCACGGATCTGGTAAATCGCCAATGCCGAATCCCCTGATACCTTTAGGATTTTGATGCTTCGTTCAGTAGCTGCGCGGAGCCCCATGATGCAAGCCTAGTATTCCGCTATGTTATTGGTACAGAAGAAGTTTAATCGGGCAGTGGATGGATAATGACTCCCTTCCGATGACACCAAGGCTGCTCCGTTCTCATGCCCTAATGCATTTGATGCCCCGTCAAAACTCATCTTCCATGACGATTCGCATTCTTTTTCTGTGATGCACGTCAGATCTTCATCCGGGAGGTCAAATCTTAATGGCTCGTATTCTTCTGTGGTTCGGGCTGTTAGGAAGTCAGCTATTGCGCTCCCTTCTATTGACTTTTGGCTCACATAGATGACGTCGTATTCCGATAGTAGGATCTGCCATCGCGCCATTCTTCCTGAGAGTGCGGGTGACTCCATCATGTACTTTATTGGGCCCAGCTTTGAGATTAACCACGTCGTATGATGCAACATATATTGTCTGAGCCTATGAGTTGTCCAGACCAGAGCACAACAGACTTTTTCAATTGACGGATAGTTTGCTTCATACTCTGTGAACTTCTTACTGAGGTAATAGATCGCCCTTTTCTCTTCTCCCCGACTCATCACGTTGCCCCAGTACACTAACCATTGAATTTGCGAACACCGTCAGGTACAGGATTAACGGTCTCCCGGGAGTCGGTGGTACTAGCACAGAGGGTAGAGGATTTGAAAGTCCTCCATTCATCCCACTGTGACTTTAAAGCATATAGTCTGCCCCACTCTCTTGTTACTCAAAGGTACAGGATCTGTATCAGCTTCCTTCTAACGATCACCCATTAGGTGACCTGATCAGGTGTATATGCGTGATGCTCGCCTGAATGCAGAATGTCATTTCCTTGGGCTAACAATGCCCATTTTCTGTTAGGATTGTGTCACTGACGTGGCGCCTTGTCATTTGTTCAATCACCTTAATTCGGACTCAGGTACTTCCAACCCTTAATCCCGGCGAATCTTAAGCAATAATACTGTTTCAGACTCCTGCATTGTTTAGAGGCTTCCAGAGTAATATGCAAAACTCCTTTCATGAAAGCATTATTAGTCCAACAATCGTTATTTCAATGTAAAATGCTCAAAAGGACCATAACGATGGATGAAATGGGAATTTATTGGGAGTATAGCTCGAATCAACTAGCATATGTAATGAAGAAGCGAATTTATTTAGTGTGTACTTTGAAAAGACAACGGTAGCAGGCTCGAAATGGGTAAAATGGAAACTAGGTGCCCCAGATATCACAGCTTGAGCTTCTCTGTTCTAACTTCTTGAGGACCTTTCTAAACTCAACATGTGTTTAGGGGATCCGGAGTACTTTGTCGATGCCCCAAGACGCAATCTTCCTCTTCATTCGTAGTAAGACTACTGTATACCCCATCAAAATTTGAGCCGCCCTTTTCGGGTTTTCAACTCAATCCCACCTTTGGTCTCAAAGCGCCCTTTGCGGGTTTTCACTTTGGCCTCCCCTTTCTCTTTTTTTTTTCTTTTTTTTTTCTTTTTTCTTTTTTTTTTTCTGGATTGGGCAGATTCTTGTCATCTATCTCAGACAATATCCTTGTTTCCCTAGAACAGGCCTTCTTTACTGTCTAAGGTCCTTCCTGGCTTGGCGTCCTCTTTTTTTCGAAGTTCTCGTTGCATGGGAATGATCTTCTTCAAAACCTTATCATGAAATTTTCTGCGTCGTCCGACCGTAACAGATAGCTTTTTGACATTTTCTCTTTGAGTTCACTTGATCATATCGGGATTGGATCCATTTCGCCTCCTCCAATTTAGGCCCGTGCCCTGAAGAGGGTTTTGACTTCAGTAGGCGAAACCTAATAAGGAAGGCGTTGCCCTAGCAGAGTTCCTTGCCGAAGTTTAGTGAGCATAAAATGGTAAACGTAACTTCTATATGCCAATATTCGCAAGTTTAGGTCATCTTTCTAACAATCATTGTTTTGTTATCCCCATTTTCTTTTTGACACGGCCTTTGATCTTTGAAGAGACCGCAAACTTTTGACATTTGGCGGTTAAACATGATCTTCTCGCCTTTTGCTAATTTTTTTTGTTTCTCTTGTTCTTTTTTTTTGACCATCGACTTTGTAATATTGGCATATGAAGCGACTTTTATCCTCTTGGTGGGGTAACCAGTGACCATGAACAAGCATCAATGTTGGTTAAAGCTCTTGAGGAGACTGGCTTGATAACGTCTCTGTCCCTCGTGTGGATAAGGGAGAGGCACATAAGTTCTGCCCTCCTTGATTTGATGTAGTTTTCGTTTTTTCTCTCTCCTTTTTTTTTTTTTTTTTGGGTACACCAGTGGCTCGAACATCTTAATTGGCTTAGTCGGGGTAGAACCATTAGCATGCGATCTTCAAATATCCTTATGGACTTTTTCTGTGACTTCCTTAGTTTTGACAGCATACTCGTGCCTTAGTGATCCTGGCGTGTTCTAACGTGACCATGCGAAGACACCTTTGGACTCTTGGGGATACTTCAAAGATTCCTTGCCTTATTTCTGCGGTAGGCTAAACTTCCATCTTCGCCTCGTTCGTTGGCTCGTGTTGTCTACTGACATTTTGTAGGGTAGGATCTGTCATTCTTAACAAGTTCGGAAATAAGTTGCGATCGTGGTCATCTTCCAAGTTCTTGGATCCCTCTAGACACATATTTCGCTAAAAAGGAAGCCAGTAACAATGTCGCTCATGTCATTGATATCCGGGGACCCATCGTGGGTGCAAAGGTAGAAAATCTAAAGAATAAATTACTCTAGAGATGATTATTTATATGATGTGGGCATGATGAAAACAAAAATGTAAGGCATGAAAATATTTACTTAGAAAGACGCATTTCATTAAATAATGATTCTGGACACAAGCCTATTTCACAAAAGGACTCTTATTGCCTCTAGGCTTAAAGCAACAAGCGTGTTTTACACATTACTCTAGATTAGCCAAAATACATGGATCCCTTCGCAGTCTCATTGTTCAAAACAAACTCGGGCAGGTAGGGGCGTATCACTGAAACTTCTTTGATTGCATCATCCCTTTTTTGTCGCCGCGCTCACGTTCCCCTCAATGTAGTTCGGGAGCGGATCTCCAACCATATCACCAGTAGTGTCAAATTGTAAAATCCCCACGTTGATAAGACCTTGAACCTTCCTTTTAAAAGCTAAGCAATTGTCTATAGAATGCCCCCGATTTCCCGCATGATACATGCAACTAGCATTAGGATCGTACCACTTTGGGTATGGAGGCTTCAACGGTGCCATATAATATGGTGATATTAATTGTTTTTCCAACAATTTCAGGCACAGTTCTCCGTATGACACAGGAATAGGAGTGAATCGAGGTTTTTCGGGTTTGGGTCTCGCCGATCCTTGTTCGTCTTTGAGTTGGTTTGGAGTAGGCGTGTGATTAGGTGGGAACACGGTGAATGGCCTTCGGTCGTTCCTACTTGCACTACCTATTTCCTTTTCCTTTTTCTTCGGGGCCTTCGATGTGCATTCCCCCTTTTCTCTTGTCCCTGCCCGGACCATTAATTTAGTCCGACTCTCCTCAGGGTTAAAACATGATCCAGCCAAGAAGTTCAATGGGGTCGAGGTATTAGCCTGATATTGGGGCTTGATAGTAATGGGTCCCTCATGCGATCGCGCGTCTGGTTGAGTTGAGATGTTTATCGGGGAATAAACAATTTCTTCGTATTCCTCCATATTGTCAACCACTTGGCCCTTTCTTGTTTCAAATCCTCCCGTTAGTAGCTGGTTTAGGTGGCATATCATATTCTCTTGGAACTCTCGCATTTGCTTCCGCATCTCTCGTTGCATTCTGGTTGATTGTTCTTGCATCTGTTGTTGAATTCTGGACAATTGCTCTTGGATCAATATCTGTCTTGCTTCTAATCTCTCCAATCTTTGTTCCATGTTTTCTAGGTTAACGAAATAATTTCACCTAATCAGAGTCTTTCTACGAATTCCGATGCATGTATTACGATGTAATGCAAATGCGTGAACTATAATGCACATGCATGAATGCGACGTAAATGCATGGGATGAATGCAAAGAGAAAGAGAGGCGTTGATCACGATTTCAATTTCACTAGAAGAAAACACGTTTCTTTTCATAAAATGGATCAAATACACGGTTTTGTCCTTATAGTCTAAGCGGAATGGATATCCATGTTAGGTTCGCCATTGTTCAAAATAAACCGGGGAGGGCACGGACGCATCATGGCATCCTCATTTCTGTCGATAGTCCTTACTGACGTTCTAAGGCCCCCCTTTTCACACATGCTTCGCCAACCATTTTCCCTGGTGGGTCTTCACTCACCCATTCTTTAGTCATTTCTGTTTGAGTGTGGTCGTTGTGATCCATCTTGACCCCACCCTTCCTCTGATTCTGAACTATCCTCGGTGCTACTATCATTTGCGATGGTGGTAGCTTCTATCCTTCTTCGCAATTGCCGGTTGCGACTCCTTTCTGCTTCTTTCGGTGTAACAGACCTCCATGACCCATGGATCTGCCTGTTCTCGAAATTTTGCCTCGGTGTGTAGTTTTGGTATGGTCCTCCGTCTTGATTGTTAGAGAAGGTCCACCCCATTTGTTGACCTACATAAATAAGGTCTTCAATGCTTGTTTCAATCCTATTTTGTGCCCATAGCATGAAATCTCTTCGAACGGCATGTTCTTCTGGTAACCACGGCATGTTCTTCGTAGAGGCGTCTTCTAGCTCCTTGTAGCTTGGTTCGGGCCATATCTCTTCACTTGTCTATCTTCTGGGATCGTTCATAATCTCCTTTAAAATGTCTGGGGGTGACGACTGTTAATAGTCCTTATTGGCTTGAATTTTCGAGCAGAATCTTGTATTCTTCTGTTGGACTATCAACCTTCTCTCGTTGTTTACTTGGACTATTTTGGGTAACCGTGTTACAATCCACTTTATCAAGAAATTCATTTCCTTATGAAAAACTCCTCTATTTAGCAATCGGATATTAATCAGCACCTTCTTTCTATGATGATGCAATGTAGTGTAATCAAAACAAAAGGAAACGCGTTAGCACAGGAGTAATAATAGAGCCTCTATCCGGGTGGTCTCTAGGGTTTGATGTGGCTCTACCTATGGTGGGCTCTTAGGTCTCTCTGTATGTGGTTTGGTTCTAAAGCAAGGGTACCTGAACCAGCAGATTCCTCGATCTTCGCCCATTATAGGCTCATATAGACCGAGTTCAGTTCAGGGGAATACATTTCCCTATGGCTGCACGGAGATAAAAATCTCACGAAGACATAGGTACGGATGTATCCCGAAAGTGATCCACTATCTTGCACGGAGGTAAAAACCTCACGAAAGAGTAGCTTCTCACTCCCACTTAAGGGTGTGACCGCAGTCATGCAATGTAATGCCAAAATATTTCACAGGACTCGACATTATGGCACTAACAAATGCATCAAAGAGAAACATGATTTTTCAAAGACAATTTTCCAAATTTTCAACCAATGGGACAAAAATCAATCAATTTACGGCCTGACTCTCGAGCGTCCCCAGCGGAGTCGCCAAGCTGTCGTAACCATTTTTTTTACAAAACGGGAATCGACTGAAAATAGGGAGTCGCCACCGATCTTTTATTAGGTGTGATCGGATCACCCTTGTTTTAATAAAATATTTTGATTTACTAAAACGATGTTTTTTTAGTCTGCGAAAATTTGAGAAAAGAGGTTCGGGAGTCGGTTACGTGCGAGGAAGGATTAGCACCCTCGCAACGCCCAAAATTGGTACCAAATTGATTAATTATTGTCCCCATGTCGAAAATTTTGAAAGAGTTTAAGAACTGGATCTCTTTGGGAAATAGTTGAATTTTCTCGAATTGACCATCACGATTTTCTCGTTCCGAGAGAATAAAATATCACATCCAGTACATAGGACACGACGATTTTAATCTTCGAATCCAAGATTATCTCTTAGTCTCCGAGACTCATACGTCAAAATATCAAAAGGACATCCGATTGTTTGGCCAAACGAGAGAACCGAAACCCAACACATAGGGCACGATCTCTCGAATTCCCGAACATAGAATATTGCCTCATTTTAAAAATTTTTCTTTTGGGTAAATCGATAAACGTATTTGAAAATTATACATGTTTGGCAATTTGGATTTTAAAGAGACCCTATTTAAATCGTGAGTGGGATTATGCTCGTTTAATAATGGCAACGTAACGCGAATTTGGAATAGCAATAATAATGCACATTACACATAACATTAGTATCTTTCATCTAAAATGTTAACATGCGTGAGTAATAACAGTCATAGTGGAACAATAATGTAAACAATAATAATGCTGCTAATAATACCGATGTTGTGGAAATGCCAACAAGTAAATCATGGTTCGTGCAGGAATGATGATCACGTAATTCATATTGCTTAAACATCAATATCAACAGTCGGAGAATAATAAGCTAAACATTTTTAATGATAATAATAAATCAAAAACTAATTAGTAAAGTCGGTTTTTTGAGTGAAAAATACATAAAGAGAATAAAGCGAATAACACATGAAAACATTGGAGATGAAATCAAAATTTAAAATCGACAGCACTCATAACGATTTGTGAAAACAATATATAAAACTTCGAAATAATGGTAATAATAATAATAATAATGTTTTGAATAAAAACAAATAAACAAAATATTTAAAACATGTTGAACTAGATCGCAGTCAGGATAAAGTATGAGGGCCGAAATTGCAATAAACAAAAAGCGGGTAGGGGTCATGTTGAAATGAGATTGAAATCATGGAACCAAATTTTAAAACCAGAAGAAGAATACGAAACGGGATACGGTCGATGAGCATCGAATGCAGGGGGACTGAATGCGAAATTATCCCTTTTAAAGGATAATATGCAGGTTCTCCTTTGGCAAACGACACCGTTTATTAAACATTAAAAAAAAACCCTAGATTGGTTTTAAAGATCTTAGTCTTCATTCTCCTTAACCTCAACAGCCGCATCCCCTTTTCATCTCTTTCCTTCTACCCTGCTAGGGTCTCCGAACGCGGCAGCCAACAGACCTGGCCACCATCGCGGCACGCGACCGACCTCCGAGGGACCGAACGTCTGTGACGGAAGGGGAGCGCTCTGGCTCCACGACCGTGAGCGACTCCGGTATGTTTCTTTCCTCTTTGTTCATATGATCATTGTTTGTAAAAAATTTTTAAAGGGAAATAAATCGAAATGGAAAGGAAATGAGAGTACCAGTAAGTAATGATCAGTAAAACGAGTTTCAACCTTTTATTCTTGATTTTTGATTCCGTCTCTTGATACCTGGTGATGTGCGGGTATATTTTTCTCCGAAAAAAAAGCCCCCATTACATCAATCTTTAATGGCTTTATAGCCAAATACAATGTTCTTTCTTATTATTCAAACTGTTTCTCCCATTCTTCTTTTCGTGATTTCTGATCTCTGATGTCTCTCCCGAAAGCCCCCTGGTTTGATTTCCTTTTAGTATCCCTCCAGAAAAGAAAAAATCGAACCCCGCCCGCTTTACACTGTTTCTTGAATGGCCGTTTGTAGCCAACAGATCACTGCTGTTTTCTCTATTGTATTGTTTGTCCCATATTTCTCTCTCGATGTCTGTTGTTTGTTGTTTTTGTGTCTGTGTATTTGCAGGTGATGGGCGAGTCGAGCGTGTCGGAGATGCCGGGGCAGTGTTTGACCGAGGCGCCTGGGGAGCATCGGGTGTCAGGGGCGTGGGTACGGGCCACGATAAACGTGGGGGAACCGAAACGACGCGTGGCGGGCTGCTAAAGATCGTCGGCGGCTGCAGGAAGGAACCCTCAAGGGTTCCAGAAAAATTTAAAATTCTGGGCCATATGGGCCTCTGTAATCTTGGGCTAGGGTTTGGTTGATGGGTTTGATTTGTATTGGGCTGTTATTTGGGTCTGTAAAAACTGGTTTTGGGTTTGGTCAGTTTAGGCTTGTAATTGTAAATGGGCTGTCAGTTAGCTGGATTCTTTTTTGTTTTTGTTTCTTGTAAATGGACATTATGGACTGGTTTTATTATTCTGTTGGATTTTTACTTATTATTATTCTTTGCATCTGATTTTGTTTTGGCTAATGGGCCCGGGTTTGGGTTTTGGTTAATAGCCCGGGCAAAATATGGTTATTACAGTGTGCAATATCAGTCAACTGTAAACCCCCAGTCATTGGATCTAATCCTCCACGAAAAGTAAGAACTTCCGCATATTTTGACCAATTCAAGATAAAATGGGGTTGCTTCCTTGGCAAAACTAGGATAAAGTTGAGTCAAAAGATCACGATTCAAGATAAATTCATGGGGAAGTAGGAACTGGGATAAATCAATAATTAGTAATTGATTTGATTCAATTCCAAAAATATTGACCATGAGAGCGGTATGGAAAATATATACATTGTGTCTAGAGGATAACTTAATCATTTGATAATAATAGATATAGAAATTACCCATGATTTTCTATTATATATATATATATATCATTTTTTAGGGGATAGTAGGTTGAAATTTATTAACATTTTGATTGGAATGGATATAGAATATTTTGAAATTAGGGTGCACAATTAAGTATTTGGACCATGCCTTTTATATTTTGAAAAATTTTCATGTTTTCAAAAATTATTGGGTTTCAAAAAATTCTCGAGTTTCAAAAATTTACGTGTTTTCAAAAATTCTTGTGCTTCAAAAAATTCTCGTGTTTTAAAAATAAAATCTTTACTTATTTATTTCTTTTTTTTGTAAATTATCAAATTATGTTTAAATGAGCATATATATGATAATATGTTATTTATTAAAATTCTCGTGTTTCAATCGGATCACGATTAAATATTAAATTAAACTCGTATTTTTGAAAATTAATACCGTCCTTGTGCGTAACTAACTCCCGAACCCTATTTCTCTCTGGAATTTTGACGTGGACCTAAACTAGGCCTTTTTTTTTAAATAAAATCTAAACTCTGTTTTCAAATTTTCAATAATTTTCTCAGTTAGCGCCCGTACTAAATTTTAGGTAATTACGTTAATCATATAATATAATAAAATAAATTTAAATAGACACAAGTGATAAGTGATGAAATGTAGTTGATTGGAATGGATATTGAATATTTTGAAATTAAGTTTTTATTTCATATAATTATGTTGTATTCAAAATTTCATATAAAAATAAATATATGCGAAACAAACAAGTGTAGTAGAAAAGTATTTAGCATGAACCAAAATTGGTGTTTCATTAATATATACAATAACTCATATTTTAATTACTTAATTAACATTGCCCAAATCATTCAAATAACTATTCATTTTCATAATTCAAATCCAATAAATCACACAATCATATTGAAATCAAATCTTACACACTCCAACAATTCATACATCAACTCCAACCTAATTTTCAATTCAAATCATTCATACCCAAACATATCTTAAACAAACCAACACTTCAACCAAATCACTCTTACAATTTGAACATCTTTTCATCCAAGAAGTAGGCATGAAATGGCAAATCCTTTGTGAACTCCTTGGATCGGATCAGATAAAACCTCTGATGCTTTCCATTTGAGCAAATCACATCTTCAATCACCTAGACAATTAGAACAGATGTTAATATTAATGAAAATAAAATCATGAAATAATAATAGCATTGATGATTTTTTAAAAAAGTAATAGCTATTTAATCATCCAAAGTACTTACCACCGGCATTTGTAATGAACAATATGGTTGCATTTAGACTTTTCGCACTTGAGAATTTCTTCTTGGCAAAGCTTACCACAATAAGAGCATTCAGGGTAACCCTCGGCCTTCCTAAAAAAATTAAGATGATGATGATGATTATGCTTAGAAGAAGGAAATCTGATCCCATCCTTGAGAAATGGAAGTTGCCCAAGAACACATTTGGTATGAGCAGAAGTATCACAAATTGAACAGGAATAATACCAAAGGCTTGGATCTCTTTCTTGTTCACAGATATCACAATACCTTTGCTCTTTATCATCATCATAAGTAAGCTTTAGCATGTGTTCATCAATTTTGTGAAGAGCTGAATGTGGTAATGTTAAGCATCCAAATTCCAAAGCAAAATTGCATTCTCCACATCTAAATGCACCTCCATGCTCCCACTTTTTACCACAACCATTACATTTCTCATTGCAATTGAAATCATAAAAGAGGAAGTGTTGGTGTCCTTCACATTCAATGATATCGGCAACTTTAGCACACCTTATGCACATATCCCAAATTCCTCCAACATCGTAGTAGAAACCACTACAATATCGCAAGCAAAACTCACATTCATTGAAGCCTTTGAAACAGAGGATGGCTTTGTTTTTACGAAACCAATGAGTCTTGATTTTTGGCAATTCAGTACAAGTTTTGTGAAGAAAAAAGGGGCATTCTGAACAATAATAGAAGAGAGTTGAGATAGATAGCATGCACCCGTCACATTTTCTATCAATTTCCTCCTCCATCTTGTCTGCTAACACCAAGCAATGTTGATGACTGAAATGTTCAATCTTTGTAGCTTCCCCAGCTTCATTCACCTCAATAACACGAATGATGGAAGACTGCATAGATTTTTCATAAAGCTCCTCCCATTGCTTTTCATCCTCAATTACCTCGTACAAATCTGCTCTCTCTAAGACACAATTCACATGGACAACGTAATTGCAACCTGGCTTTCCACAAGAGTAACTCCCACGCTCTTGTCTCATTTCTTTGAAACAAATCTTGCAATCTTGCCTTGTAAGCTCTTGTGTTTCAAGAAAATATTTGTGAAAAATGCAGTGATCATGTCGAGAAAATTTGATGATGCGTGGGAGTGAAATGCATTTCTTGTGGACTACAATGTAACATTTCAAACATATATAAGAAATATAATTTCCCTCGGTATCACATGCATCACAAATGAATGAACCTTGTCTCCAAAGCAAGGAGAATGGATGTTGATGGCTTCTTTTAACTTCAACAATGGACCTCAACAAAGTGCATTCAAGGCTGATGTTAAAATGGCAAAGAGAACAGCAATAAAAAGTTCCAGAATGTTTCTTTTGGCATCTCTTGCAAAAACTAACATCATCACTACGATTAAAGAACAGAGGGTGTATGTGGTGGGAAGGGTGATTAATTTTAGTGGGCAACTCATCAAGGCATTTCTTATGAATGATGAATGGACAGTCAGAACAGAAATATATAGCATCTATCAATGGTTCATGACAGCAGGGGCAATTGAATCTTAGGAGTACATCTATGGCCATGGGACTTTCTATGAAGGTCAATGGATGTGGGTGGAGGTCAAGTTTGGGCTGTTGGTTAAACTTATATGAAGAAGATAAATGAGCACATTTGATGTCAATGGAAAACCAACATGCTTCACATTCATAAAAAAACATGTTACGTTTTTCCTTGCATAATGCACAACCATATACCAGGTCATCATCAGGATGTGGCCTTTGTCGAAGAAAAAGACCTTTGTCTTCATGCTCGGGATGGAGAGGGTGATTAGGAATTTTACGGGGTGCCTCTGCACATTGCTTGTGAAGGTGATAATTGCAAGGAATACAAGAGAAGCATGGAGCTGAAAGCAGTTCCCCACATCCATGGCAGTAAGCTTTGAGAGCTTCATTGCTTTGCTCTGCCAGTAGCACCAAGGGATGTTGGTCATGAAAAGGATGGGTAATCTGTTGCAGCGAGGGATGTTTCTCATTCTCATTATCCATCTCCATTGATTAGTGAGTTTGTGAGAAATGGAGGAGATAATAGGGAGGAAGGAAAGAAAAGAAGGGATAAAGATAAAAAGGAGGAATGATGGAGAAATGGTAGTTGGAGGAGGTGTGGTTTAAGAGTAAGATGTCTCATTTGATAAAATTAAAAAAGTGAAGAAGTAGATTAGAAACAAATATTGTAAAATGTAAAAAGGAAGAGATGATGTTATTTACTTAAATTTTTTAAAAACATATTAGATGGATTAAGATTTGAAAAGCTGTTTAAAAAAATGGTAAATCAAGTTTATTGTGTTATGAGAATTAAGAAAAGTGGCTAAAATTACAACAACAACAACAAAAAAAAAAAGAATTACAAATTATTTTGAAAATTGAAAAGTGGCTAATATTACAAGAAAAAGATTTACAAATAACTTCAATTTGTTATTTACTTAAATTTTAAATTTTTTTATTTTTTAAAAATTAATTTATTTTTACCATTACACCGTTAACGACAATTAACAGTTAAGTGTCTAAAATGTTACAACACGTTAACGTAAGTGACTAATATGTAACCTGAGGTAAACAAAAGTGACTATTTTGTAGTTTACCCTTTTGTAATTCATTTAATTTTAAACTTTTTTATAATATTTTCACTTTTCTATATTTTATAATATTTTAAATAAATTTTTATATTTTAGATAATTTTCATAATTTTTATAGTTTTAAATTTTAATTTTAATGCTTTTTAATTTTTTTTTTTCAAATTTTAATATTTTTTTCATTTATATACTTTTTTTTTGAGAAGAAATTTATTGAGAAGAAAGATAAGTAAATTAAGAGTAGCAAATATCCTTTCATATAATAATAAATTGTAGGAAGAAAGGTATATGCATGAGTAAGTTGCAAGCTTGAGATGCTAAAGTACAAAGAAATTTAAAGTATTGTGCTTTGCTTGAATACTTTGTCTACTTAAAGGGGAAATACTACAAAAAACCATGCCTCTCTTCTATTTTATTCCTAAACTTATAAATACATTTTATGCATATGAATAATAATATATATTATTATTAGCATCTTTCTGTTTTGGTTATTAAATTATAAAAATTTTCAATTTTGTCCTAGTATTATTGTTTATTTTTGTTTTGCAATTTTTTAATAATGTTTACATTTTATTTATTTTATTTATAATATATCTTTATAATTTTTTCACTTTTATATATTTTTATAAATTATAATATTTTAAATTTGTATATATTTTTATTATTTTATATTTTTTTTACAATTTTTAATATAAAATATCATATTTTGCCACATGACACAATGCTTGTGTACCACGTGGCGAAAACAACCTCCATACTTTTTAACTGTTAAATGCTTAATAAATTGAAATTTTAACGTTCAATGACTCAATTGGATGCAAAATAAGTGTGAGAGTTTAATTGATTTGTTTAAGGGCTTTAAAGATCCTTTAGTCTTAATTTTTATATCATAATTAAATTTTTTTAATGCATCAAATGTATGATATACTCAAAGAATTTGATCCGAAAGCATACCAATTCAAAGAAGTAAAGAACTTCTTAAAAGAAAAGATAATTAAAGTAAAAGTAAAGTTTATCTATTATAAAATTCCAAACTAAATAAAGCATTTCTACGAGAATAATACTTTGCTTTCTTTATTAAATTATAATTTGTTCTTTTCTTGTAAATTAGGCAATTATTTTAGTTGTTTATGGGTTTAAGATTACTTAATCGTGCCGTGAATACATGGACATCAGTCGAAAACCATAAGAAATTGTTATGCTTACATATTTTACTCAAATTTGATTGTTATCTATATATTCTTATATATTTAATTGATTCATCAATCGATTTTAACGGTTAATGTTATTAGAGAAGAAAATAGTTAATTGAAAGACTTAATTTGGAGCCAATTAAGTAGATGAGCTTAATTTTTTTAAAAGAAAAAATTATAATTGACTTTTTTCTAGCAAAGTCAGAAAATTACGATATCAAAAATACTATTTCACAATTTGAATAACCTATATTTTTATAATTCTTAGGGGGCAATGTGCAATTTTACCTATACTTATTTTAAATCTTAAAAATTTTAGAAGACCTAAATGGAAAAATTTTCATTTTAGAGTAGACCAGGCCAATACACCTATGCCTATAAGCCAAAAAATTATTTAAGTGTAATTTGAGAACCATAACTCTAATATATAATTTTTCCAAATTAAGTTTAATTTCTAATCAACTCATTGTCAATTAAAAATTAATTACTAAAATATCTACACATATTTAACTCATAATTTATCTAATAACTAAAACTCAATAAATCTTAACCATATTAAATTATTTTTGTAACAATAAATAATAATGGTAACTATTTTTGCTTCCGTTGATGGTTAGTAGTACATTTATTAGTTTGAATAGGTGACAAGCAGCACATGTCTTTATACTTTTATTTTTAACAATTTCATCTCTATATTTTAGATTTCAAAATCCAAATCCTACACTTATTATTAACACCAATAAAAGATATATCATTTAAGGGATAGCCGAGGGCTGATAGGAGCCCGGCTCCCCTAAAATAATTTTTTTATCTAAACACTTTTTAAAATTATAAATTAATAAAGATAAAATCACACTTTACCCTCCCTGCAAATTATAAAAAACTGATTTAATCCTTTTAAAATTATAAAAATATAAACTATTAAGATGTTGAAATTACATTTTTACTATCATAAAAATTACAATTTAATTATAATTCAAAAAAATATTTTATGGCTTCAATAACCATATAATTAAACGAATGATGTAATTAACTTGAATTTAACCTAAAAAAATTAACAATTAAACTTAAATTTTAAAAAGCATTCAAAAACGTATTTCTTAATGTAGTACTAACTTAATGATTTGGGATGAGAATTTAAGTCGAACCAGGTGGCTCAATCCATGATCAAGTCTAATTGTTATACAAAGAATGATATGACTTAAAAAAACAAGAAACAGCACGTATTTTCAACCAAGCAATTCGAAACCTAAAAGAATACCCAGATTCTATTCAACGCCATAATATAAACTATTTCTATACGGAATATAAAAAAAGGAAAGTTAAAACCTTACATTTCATCAACCAAACCCTATGTATCAAGCACAAAAAATTTAGACTAAATTTGACCCAACCCAGCATACAGAACATGCACTTTACACCAACCTTGACCCAAATCTGAACCCGAACCCTTTTCTTGTAATCCTTGCAGAGTCTATATAATTTGAGTGACTAAACACTTTGGGTTATGTAATATTGAACTTACTCTGTTTCAAGGGCTGCGATTTCATATCTCACTTCTTCTAAATGTTCGTTAATGGCAGTTACAGCATCTTGCACTCCTCTAATGGCTTCCTTGACAGTATTATCATACTCGGCATTTGCTTCTGCTTCTTCGGTTCCGGCAGCTTCTGTTATCTCCTGGAGATGCACACATTCATGCTCCATTGGCTTCTTAAATGAGCAATTCTCGTGGTTCACCAGACGCTCTGACGGACGTCCTGCCTTCTTCAAGACCTGAATCGTGGCAGTCTATGTATGGAATATATATAATACATCGTCAGCAGAGAATTCAGGATTTTACGCTAAGGCACAGATTAAATATAGCCATACAGGTAAGAAGGTTGATGACAAAGAATATGTATCATATATATTTAATATAATATCGAAATTGAGTTTTATATTCCCATACCTGACTTTCATCTCCAATAACATAGAATGACAACATTAAATTATAATTCCATAGTTCAATATAATAATCTTAGCAGCAATGGTACAAGAATGACTAGAGACATACCAAATGTAATTTCTGCTTTTCCTGTGTTTGAATGGCTCTGAGCAGCTCAGCTAGATCAACTCGGCAGTAATCAGGGTTTAAAAACAGAGATTCCATCTCAAGGACCTGCACTCAAGCCAATGTAGTAAGAACATATGGTCTCAAAAAAATGAATTCAAAGTTTATGATATGATCAGGTGTTGAACTCAGAACTTGTTTCGAGCAATCATTGAACTCTACTGTGATCTCACGGCAAAGTTGCTGGTAGGCCAATTCCCCTCCTGATTTCATGTACTCCGAAAAACCCCTGATTAGTTTAATGCCAAAACTAACGTTCAAAATTCTCTCTAAAAAAAACATAGTAAACATAACATATACTACATTCAGTCGAAGCCTTTTAAAGCGTTATATTTATTCCAGGCAACAAGCAAACGAGAAAAACAACTAAAAACATGATACAAAAAATAATACGAACATGAATAGTTATCTTTAGATTTCTGCTTCTTTTGGATGATAAAAATCAGATTTATCCAAATAATATTACGAACAAGACAAGAATATACGAATGTATCAAAGTCTACATAACACCTTAAACAATATGACAATAAATAACATGCATACAACATAAAACAAAGATCACCAGGTCTAAAGAACACGATATGGGACTTACACAACGTACATTCTCATCACTCAAGGACACAATTTATGCCATGAAAATGGTTCACTAAGCATCGAAGAAACCTTTTACAAACAATTTCCTATTCTTGCACATGTCCATAAAAATTTTAGAAGTATATAATACCTTAAACACGAAAACTACACAAATACATGACTTTCCAAATTTAAGGAATTCAGTATCATACATGTTCAAAGTACATTCTTATCACTCCAACACGAAAACAACATGAATATATGAATTATCAGCCCTAAAAAACGTTTTATAAACAATTTCCTATTCTTACTCTTTTCATTTCAAGATAAAGCTTAAGTAAGCGTTAGTATAAGTACATGCATTTCATACTGACAAACCCAGGTTCTAATTAGGCGCATGGAAGCACTAATTTACCACCAAAATATATAGAAATAAGAAAAAAATTAAACCCCAAGGGAGGGATTTCAAGAACTACTAGACGCATGGATTCACTATTCATGGATATTTTCCCTGATTTTTAGCAATTTAAAACTAGTATTGATTAGCGAACCCCAAGAAATAGTTATGAATAAGAAAAAAAAATTGAAATAAAAGAATGGATTTAAACAAATCCAAACGAACCATCAAATCCAAATCAAATTTAGGGGTTTCTTTTTGGGGAGCAAAAAGAAATGAAGAAGGCTTACGTTTTAAGCTTGGAGTAAGCCTGAGCCCTACGCTGTTGAATTTCAAGGAATTTGCGAAGTAAATTGAGAATTTCATTGCTTTTACTGCAATTGCTGTTTTCTTGTTCAATATCCATTGAGTCTTTTATTGAAACCTTCTTCTCAAAATCTTCCATTTTTTTCCTTTTCGAATTTGGCTCTTAATCCGATCTCTGCAAGTTTTCTTCGTTAATCTTCTGCAGTCACGCCTCCCTCTAAGAAACTGCAAATTGAAATGCTTCGTTTTTACACTGAAACCAACAAATAACTTGAAAGGCTTTTGAATATGGGCAGTTAGAACCCAGCCCACTTTTTAATGTAATTTTTTTCTTAAAATTTATTTTTATATTATTATTCTAATATTTTTGAATAAGGATAAGGCCTTCGGACTTAAACCACTCACTTAATTTTCGATTTTTGATTTAATTAGTTACATCAATTATTTAATTTAATTAAATAATTAAAAATTTGAAAAATCCATACAAAAAGACATGAATTCAAACGTACTAATATGTATTACTTTTTAATTTGAGGGTTTAAAAAAATTATCTACTCAACTAATTATTTTAATTCAATTTAATTGATCTTAAGTTATTTACAGATCACCAAATTAATCTCTCCACACCGATACTTCATCCAATTTGATTTTAATAACATTGAATTATGATGAGATTTCCCCCTCCAATATTAATTACCGTGGTTAGTCATATTGGGTCTATGTTAGGGTTCAGATTAAACCCACTAAATTATTTATCTATTATTCAATTCTTTTAAGGATAAATTATAAAAATAGTCACTTTTGTTTGTTTTAGGCTACATTTTAGTCATTTATATTTGAAATGTTATGTTTTAATCACTTACGTTATTGTTTTGTTACGAAATGATTACTTTATTGTTAAACTCCATTACCTCCCTAAAGGCAATCCTACGTGGCAGTTTAAATGGGTTTTAAATGCCAACTGAGATGTCCAGTTGCTGGGATAAAAATAAGTTTTTTAATTAAATAATTTTGATTTGGACTGCCACGTAGGACATCCAAGTTGGTATTTAAAATTCATTTGGATTGCCACGTAGGACCTCCGTTAGGGAGGCAGCGGAGCTTAACGGTAGAGTGACCACTTCGTAATAAAACGATAACGTAAGTGACTAAAATGTAACCTAAAACAAATAAAAGTGATTGTTTTTATAGTTTACCCTTCTTTTAATTGGTTCTTTCAAAATTAAATATCAAGATTACTTATTTCAGTAATTTTTTATTCTTTTAATTGGACTTTTAAAATTAAATGTTAATATGGGTTATTTTCTATATCATCCGAAACATAGAAAATTTTAGAGACGATTGTTAGAAAGAATAATTCTAGTGTGCCCTAAAATGACCATGAAAAATACCAAAAATAAAAACTTTGAACATTTCTAAAACAAAAATACACTCATCATTTATTCCTTATAAACGTAATAGAATTTGATAGTTTGCTACGCTGCAATAGTGGATATATTGCAATTTCATGACACATTCATGATACGGATAAAAAATTGTGAAGCAAATATATTATTAAAAATTCACGTAAAAATTAATCGATATTACTTGTCGCTTGGCCTATTTAAGAAATAGGTTTTAATTTTTTTTAAACCTATTTTTTGAATTTATATTTTTGTCCAAACCCTCCTACTTTTTAAACGAACTTTCTAAACTAGATATATGACTCTACTCATGATCAAATACTGGAGATTTTATATTACTTGAAGTTGAACTCGTATTTATTATCTTTGAGTCTATACCCAGATATTTTAAATAACAAAAAAAAAAAGAATTACAAATAACTTCAATTTGTTATTTACTTAAATTTTAAATTTTTTATTTTTTCAAAATTAATTTGCGTTTTCTAAAATTTTTATGCTTTTTTATAATATTTTATTAATAATTTTCTATAATTTTCATTTTTTTTCATAATTGTTACAATGTTGTATTATTTTTATAAGGGCAAATTATTTGTCTCGGGTTGTATTTTAATCATTTATTTTTGAAATGTTATATTTTATAATATTTTAAATAATTTTTGTATTTTAAAATATTTTTATAATTTTTATATTTTTAAAATTTAACTTTAATACTTTTTAAATTTTTTAAAATTTTAAATTTTTTTCATTTATATAATTTTTTTTGTAATTTTTTCACTTTTATATATGTTTACAATTTGTATATGTTTTTTTATAACTTTGATTATTTTTAATCACTTACGTTATCGTATTATAACATTTTAATCACTAAGCGTTAATTTCTATTAACTGTGTAATGATAAGTTGATGTGGCACGTTAAATCATTATTTCAAATGAAAATTTTAGGTTAAATTATATAATTGGTCCCTATATTTTTTTCGTTTTGAGCAATTTAATTGTTTTATTTTATTTTTTTAAACTTTCCCCTTTTTTTTCATTCTCTTCTTCTCCCTCTGTTTTTGTCCCTCCTTTATTTCTTTTAACGTAGTTTTCCATATGTTAAAACTTTTTTATGGGACCAAAATGAAAAAAATTAAATTGCTTAAAACAAAAAAATATGGGGACCAATTGTAAAATTTAGCCAAAATTTTTTGTTTGAAATGACAATTTAATGTGCCACGTCAGCTTACCATTACACCGTTAATGACAATTAATAGCTCGGTGTCTAAAATGTTACAACACGTTAACGTGACTAATATGTAACCTGAGGTAAACAAAAGTGACTATTTTGGTAGTTTATCCTTTTTGTAATTCATCTAATTTTTAAACTTTTTTATAATATTTTCACTTTTCTATATTTTATAATATTTTAAGTAAATTTTTATATTTTAGACAATTTTCATAATTTTTATAGTTTTAAATTTTAATTTTAATACTTTTTAATTTTTTATTCATTTATATACTTTTTTTTGAGAAGAAATTTATTGAGAAGAAAGATAAGTAAATAAAGAGTAGCAAATATCCTTTCATATAATAATTAATTAAAAACAAGGCATATTACCATAAATTGTAGGAAGAAAGGTATATGCAAGTGTAACTTGAAAGCTTGAGATGCTAAAGTAAAAAGAAATTTAAAGTATTGTGTTTTTCATATGATTTTAATTTGTTTTTTTTTATGCTTTTTTTATAATATTTTATTAATAATTTTAATAATCTTCTATATTTTTAAATACTTTTTCAGAATTATACAAAAAAAATTGACATGATATACTCAAATAATTTGATCCGAAAGCATACCAATTCAAAGAAGTAAAGAATTTCTTAAAAGAAAATATAATTAAAGTAAAAGTAAAGTTTATATGTTATAAAAATCCAAACTAAGTAAAGCATTTGTACGAGAATAATACTTTGCTTTCTTTATTAAATTATAATTTGTTCTTTTCTTGTAAATTAAGCAATTATTTTAGTTGTTTATGAGTTTAAGATTACTTAATCATGCCATGAATACATGGACATCTGTCGAAAACTATAAGAAATTATTATGCTTACATATTTTACTCAAATTTTATTGTTATCTATATATTCTTATATATTTAATTGATTCATCAATCGATTTCAACGATTAATGTTATTAAAGTAAAAAATAGTTAATTGAAAGACTTAATTTGGAGCCAATTAAGTAGATGAGCTTAATTTAAAAAAAAAAATCATAATTGACTTTTTACTAGCGAAGTCGGAAAATTTTGCTAGGAGATGCAAAAATTAAATTGTAATCTTTACGATAGCAAAAATACTATTTTACCATTTGAATAGCCTATATTTTTATAATTTTTAGGGGGCAATGTGCAATTTTACCTTTACTAATTTTAAATCTTAAAAAGTTTAGAAAACCTAAATAAAAAATTTTTCATTTTAGGGGAGACAGGGGCCTGCGAATCCCCCTAAAGACACCTATGCCTATAAGGCAAAAAATTATTTAGGTGTAATTTAAGAATTATAACTCTAATATAAAATTTTTCCAAATTAATCTTAATTTCTAATCAATCCATTGTCAATTAAAAATTAATTACTAAAATATCTTCACATATTTGACTCATAATTTATTTAATAACTAAAACTAATAAATTTTAACCATATTAAATTATTTTTATAACAGTAAATAATAATGGTAACCTTTTTTGCTTCCGGTTGATGATAAGTAGTACATTTATTAGTTTGAATAGGTGACAAACACCATCTGTTTTTATACTTTTCTTTTTAACAATTTCGTCTCTATATTTTAAATTTTAAAATCTAAATCCTACTCTTATTATTAAGACTGTTAAAAGATATAATATTTAAGGCATAGCCGAGGGCTGATAGGAGCCCGGATCCCCTAAAATATTTTATTTATTTAAACACTTTTTAAAATTATAAATTAATAAAGATAAAATTACACTTTACCCTTCCTAAAAATTATAAAAAATTGATTTAATCCTTTTAAAATTATAAAAATATAAACTAGTAAGATGTTGAAATTATATTTTTATTATCATAAAAATTATAATTTAATTTTAATCCAAAAAAATATTTTATGGCTTCGCCCTACATTTTGAAAAAAAAATACTTAATAACCATATAATTATAACTAAAAGAATGATGTAATTAACTTGAATTTAACCTAAACAAATTTATTAAAAAACGTATTTCTTAATGTAGTACTAACTTAATGATTTGGGATAAGAATTTCCAAAACAATCAAAGCAGAAAACTGTCTTAATAAACTAAGCTTTAAATTATTAATTTGTAACTCTTAAATTAATATTATTAGCAAAAAGGAATAATAATCAATTCATAACACGTAACTCTTAAATTCGCTTAGACCATAACTTTCAAGTACACAGAAAGTTTTGTCCAAGCCTGATTTCAAGCCTATATTCTTATCCAAATCTTCTCACGAGCCTTTAAGTTGAACCAGGTGGCTCAATCCATGATCAAGTCTAATTGTTGTTATACAAAGAATGATGACTTAAAAAGCAAAAAACAGCATGTATTTTCAACCAAGCAATTCGAAACCCAAAAGAATACCCATATTCTATTCAACGCCATAATATGAACTATTTCTATACTGAAATTAAAAAAAGGAAAGTTAAAACCTTACCTTTCGTCAACCAAGCCCTATGTATCAAGCACAAAAAATTTAGACTAAATTTGACCCAACCCAGCACACAGAACATGCACTTTACACCAACCTTGACCCGAATCCAAACCGGAACCCTTTTCTTGTAATCCTTGCAGAGTCTATATAATTTGAGTGACTGCACACTTTGGGTTATGTAATATTGAACTTACTCTGTTTCAAGGACTGTGATTTCATATCTCACTTCTTCTAAATGTTCGTTAATGGCAGTTACAGCATCTTGCACTCCTCTAATGGCTTCCTTGAGAGCATTATCATACTCGGAATTTGCTTCTGCTTCTTCGCTTCCGGCAGCTTCTGTTATCTCCTGGAGATGCATACATTCATGCTCCATTGGCTTCTTAAATAAGCAATTCTCGTGGTTCACTGGACGCTCTGACGGACGACCTGCCTTCTTCAAGACCTGAATCGTGGCAGTCTATGTATAGAATATATATAATACATCGTCAGCAGAGAATGCAGGATTTTACACTTAGGCACAGATAAAATATAGCCATACAGGTAAGAAGGTTGATGACAAAGAATATGTATCATATATATTTAATATAATATTGAAATTGAGTTTTATATACCCATACCTGACACTCATTTCCAATAACATAGAATGACAACATTAAATTATAATTCCATTGTTCAATATAATAATCATAGCAGCAATGGTACAAGAATGACTAGAGACATACCAAATGTAATTTCTGCTTTTCCTGAGTTTGGATGGCTCTGAGCAGCTCAGCTAGATCAACTCGGCAGTAATCAGGGTTTAAAAACAGAGATTCCATCTCAAGGATCTGCACTCAAGCCAATGTAGTAAGAACATATGGTCTCAAAAAAATGAATTCAAAGTTTATGATATGATCAGGTGTTGAACTCAGAACTTGTTTCGAGCAATCATTGAACTCTACTGTGATCTCATGGCAAAGCTGCTGGTAGGCCAATTCCCCTCCCGATTTCATGTACTCCGAAAAACCCCTGATTAGTTTAATGCCAAAACTAACGTTCAAAATTCTCTCTAAAAAAACGTAGTAAACATAACATATACTACATTCAGTCGAAGCCTTTTAAAGCGTTATATTTATACCAGGCAACAAGCAAACGAGAAAAACAACTAAAAACATGATACAAAAAATAATACGAACATGAATAGTTATCTTTAGATCATTTTTTCATAGTTTCTTTTGTTGTACTGGGTTGGTACTGTAGCAGATTTCTGCTTCTTTTGGATGATAAAAGCAGATTTATCCAAATAATAATACGAATAAGACAAGAATACACGAATGTATCAAAATCTACATAACACCTTAAACATTATGACAATAAATAACATGAATACAACATAAAACAAAGATCACCAGGTCTAAAGAACACGATATGGGACTTACACAACGTATATTCTCATCACTCAAGGACACAATTTATTCCATGAAAATGGTTCATTAAGCATCGAAGACACCTTTTACAAACAATTTCCTATTCTTGCACATGTCCATAAAAATTTTAGAAGTATATAATACCTTAAACACGAAAACTACACAAATACATGACTTTCCAAATTTAAGGAATTCAATATCATACATGTTCAAAGTACATTCTTATCACTCCAACACGAAAACAACATGAATATATGAATTATCAGCCGTAAGAAACGTTTTAAAAACAATTTCCTATTCTTACTCTTTTCATTTCAAGATAAAGCTTAAGTAAGCGTTAGTATAAGTACATGCATTTCATACTGAAAAACCCAGGTTCTAATTAGGCGCATGGAATCACTTATTTACCACCAAAATATATACAAATAAGAAAAAAATTAACCCCAAGGGAGGGATTTCAAGAACTACTAGACGCATGGATTCACTATTCATGGATTTTTTCCCTGATTTTTAGCAATTTAAAACTAGTATTGATTAGCAAACCCCAATAAATAGTTAAGAATAAGAAAAAAAATTGAAATAAAAGAATGGATTTAAACAAATCCAAACAAACCATCAAATCCAAATCAAATTTAGGGGTTTCTTTTTGGGGAGCAAAAAGAAATGAAGAAGGCTTACGTTTTAAGCTTGGAGTAAGCCTGAGCTCTACGCTGTTGAATTTCAAGGAATTTGCGAAGTAAATTGAGAATTTCATTGCTTTTACTGAGATTGCTGTTTTCTTGTTCAATATCCATTGAGTCTTTTATTGAAACCTTCTTCTCAAAATCTTCCTTCTTTTTTTTTCCTTTTCGAATTTGCCTCATAATCCGATCTCTGCAAGTTTTCTTCGTTAATCTTCTGCAGTCACGCCTCCCCCTAAGAAACTGGAAATTGAAATGCTTCCTTTTTACACTGAAACCAACAAATAACTTTAATTTGATTTTTTTCTTAAATTTATTTTTATATTATTATTCAAATAACTTTAATTTTTTTCACTTTTATATATGTTTACAATTTGTATATATTTTATTATAACTTTGATGATTTTTAATCTATCATGTTATTGTATTATAACATTTTAATCACTGAACATTAATGTCTGTTAACGGTGTAATGATAAGTTAAAGTGGCACGTTAAATCATTATTTCAAATGAAAATTTTAAGTTAAATTATATAATTGCTCCTTATTTTTTTTTTATTTTGAGCAATTTAATTATTTTATTTTATGTTTTTTGAACTTTCTCTTTTTTTTTTCATTCTCTTCTTCTCCCACTGTTTTCCTCTCTCCTTTATTTCTTTTAACGTAGTTTTCCATTTGTTAGAACTTTTTTATGGGACCAAAATGAAAAAAATTAAATTGCTCAAAACAAAAAAAACATGGGGACCAAATGTAAAATTTAGCCAAATTTTTTTTTGAAATGACAATTTAATGTGCCACGTCAGCTTACATTACACTGTTAACGACAATTAACAGTCAATGTCTAAAATGTTACAACATGTTAACGTAAGTGACTAATATGTAACCTGAGGTAAACAAAAGTGACTGTTTTAGTAGTTTACCCTTTTTGTAATTCATCTAATTTTTAAACTTTTTTATAATATTTTCACTTTTCTATATTTTAAATAAATTTTTATATTTTAGACATTTTCATAATTTTTATAGTTTTAAATTTAAATTTTAATACTTTTTAAATTTTTTTCAAATTTTAATTTTTTTTCATTTATATACTTTTTTTTTGAGAAGAAATTTAGTGAGAAGAAAGATAATACCAAAACTAAATTAAGAGTAGCAAATATCGTTCCATATCGTAAGCCGCCGTTATATGCTTGTGTCCACTGTTCAAAAGGAATATTGCACAGGTACTCTGTGCCTTCGGCGTTATCTGCGCGCAAACTGGCCAACATCTCGTGAAAACTGTCTTTATTGATCTCGTACCCTGCCAATATACGTTGATAGCGAATATTACATACCACTCTTCAATTGCGAATAAATTGAATTTTTCAAAAGAAATTATATTAATAGATATTTCATACCCATATCGGTCACTTGCCATTTCTGTCTTTTAGATCGATGTTGCCCATAGTAGTTGGATGAAACATGCCTCAGGCAATATCGATGGTGTGTGCGATGCCACATGCTTCCCTGGCATTCTATTGCCGCAAGTATTCCAGGGCCCCGATCCGATATAACGCATATGTCAGGTTGAGGGCAGACATGCCTCCTTAACCTAGATAGGAAGAAGCCCCAATCATCAGCTGACTCCCCCGGTGTTATTGCAAATGCAATCAGAAGGATTCTCCCACAGCCGTCTTGTGCCATAGCTAGCAATAGCCGATGCGTATATCTACTATACATGAAGGTACCGTCAATTTGTACCAATAGCTTGCAGTATGTAAAAGCATCTCAGCATTGCTTAAATGTCCAGAACAGATGCTTGAACACTGCGCATCTACGGAGCAGCAGATCGTTGTAGTACGCCGGTTCCATTTCAAGGTCTGTTGTGCTGCCTGGGACATACCTCTCCAGCACCAGACACCACTACCACACTTCATTATATGAAGCGTCCCACCGATCGTGCAACTTTTCCAACGCCTTTTGCTTGGCTATCCAAGCCTTTCTGTAAGAGGGCGTGTACCCCAATTGGCCACAAATATTGCCAATTAAGGCCGGCACTGTAGTTTTGGGATCGGCCTTCACCGTCGAGATTATTAAATCAGCCAACATGTCTGAATCCATCCTCGGATGATCTTGTGTTACACCTGTCCACGAAGTACGTTAAATAACGCAACATTACATAATATTAGTGTTATTCGAAATCATTGAACACATAGTGGTACTGTACCGATAAGACATGTATGCGTACCTTTGTACTTTTTCACCTCCCACGACCCTGTCTTTTTCCTCAAGGAAGCCATGATTTTCCATGAACATGTGTCGTCTTGCACTGCACACTTCGCCTCGTACTTAGCCAGCCTGGATTTAACCATATTATAGTTAACCCCGTTGCTGATGCTATATTGTTTCAATACAGCAAGAAAAGTATTCTTGTTGGAAAACTGGTTACCAACTTCTAATTGGTCCGAATTCAACGAAGAATTTGTACAGTCACGCGTCCGGTGTGGTAGTTCAGGAAACTCCAATGCATCATCTTGAGATAGATCGACATTATGCATATGGGCTGGAGGTGAGTATGCCCTGAATAGCGGATCTTCTTCTTCGTCTAAACCGCCCTCAACGTCTTCAGGTACAATTGGAACGGGCTCCGGTTCAGAAAATAATCCAACTTCTGCACCGTCAGGCCCTGGCTCCCGAGGTGGATCCACATCAGATTCATCGTCCGACCTTCCATAACCTGCAACAAATGAGGGCCCCTCGCTGGTGGATATCGTCGGGAGTACATCATCCTTCCTTAAACATCTTTCGTAAAGATCCCAATCATATGTGGATTGCCAACCACTAGAAGTTGATGACGTCCCCCAATACGTATTTTTGTCATCGGACGTCGAATGACGGATATGCATGTCCCATCCACCAACCGAGTGTCGTGCAGGGGTTATGTTTTCCATACTACCACCGCACACGGGCACTTCTGTATTTTGCCTCCCACTTACAGAGTGTCGGCTTGGGGTCGTGTATTCCCCTCGAATGATAGTAGATGTTGAGGTCGCAGAAAGATCACTTGGAGATGAAAATTCTACATATACCTCGATATAGGGTGAACCACTGGCAAGATGAGTCTCTACCATTGCCTCAAGGCTCCGAGGACCTTTGATGTCGAATGAGTCATATCTCACCGGATCAACCGAAGCGCAAAATCTATACTTAATAGACTGAACTTTCATTAGCGTTGTTCCGAATATTTTATGCCTAATTCTTTTACGAAGTTCTACCAAATCGACGTTCCGATTAAAACTCAATCGTGCTGTGTTCTCCGATAAGAAAACAACACCATTTTCGGTGTCACGAACATCACCATCATAGTAAATAACAGCATTAATACGTTCACTCATTTTCAATTTTTTTTCTTTTGCTTGAATTTGCCTTCTGCAACCTGAGAATGAAATTTGGCTGATTTATAGCCTAAGTTTGCCGGAGACCACTATAGTAAAAGAGAGTCCACGTGGGAGCTCTTTTCAGTACTCCTGCTCACAGTGCACCCTGCTGGAAGCGTTTTTGGCCACTGTTTGTTCAGAAACATCTCCTCAAAATAATTTTGCCGTAGACCACTGTAGCAAAAGAGCGTCCACGTGGGAGCTCTTTTTGGTACTCTTGCTCACAGTGCACCCTGCTAGAAGCGTTTTTGGCCACTGCTTGTTCAGACATGTCTCCTCAAAATAATTTTGCCGGAGACCACTGTTGTAATATCCTGAAATAGGGGTTGTGCGTTTGGAGCATAACCTTAGTGTTGGTAGGCCTTAAGGGTGATTTGGATGTGTTTTGAGGGTTTTTAGAACCTTAGGACTAAAATGGAAGCTTTGAAAATTTTTTGAAATTCTGGGTTAAAAAGAGGAAAATAGGTAAGGAGGCCTTAAGATTAATTTTTGGCGTTTTTGGGCATACGAATCGCTTTGGAAAAGTGGCTTCTATGCGCCACTTAAAGCTTGGGAATAGCACCATATAGGTCAGGAGTTCGAGTCTTGGGCGCGGCACCAGCGTGTTTTATTTTTGCAAGAGGGCGTTAATGTCGAAGAAGGCTTTAAAAGAATCTTTCGAGCGTTAGTGGACATGAAAGTCCAGGTGGTAGAGTGGCTAGGGGCGCTAGGGTACTTTAGGAGGGCAAGGGTTCGAGCTGCTTGTATCGCAATTGGGAGTTTTGTTTTTGGCGCTGAAGGGGAGCAAGGTAAAGAGGCTTTATAAGAAATTCGGAGTGGAACTTGTCACAAGAAAGCGCCTGGGTGGAGTGGCTAAGGACGTTGCTTGAGGGCTGCAGCTAGAAGGACTCGTGTTTGAGTCCTGGGGGTCGCGCTTAAGGCGTTTTATTTTTGCTTTTAGCGCTAAAGCATAAGGAGCCAACGAAGGATAGTTTTAAAGGAATGTCGTGGCGGATTATGTCATGAAAGTCACATTAGCAGAATGGCAGGAAGCTTGGGGGATTCTCTCCAGGTCTCGGGTTCGAGACCTGGGGGGCTGCATCTGGGGGTTTTTCTTTTTGTGTGGATGGCGTGAGGCTTGTGGCTGCATGGGGCATGCACGCATGGGTGTTGCCTTTTTTTTTATTTATTGTTGGAGTATGGGTTAGTTTAATTTATGCATGGGATGGTTTTTATTTTTATTTTATTTGTTGAAGAAAGAGTTTAGGTGTAACCAAGATGGCAACAATTTTGTCAAGAAAAGGAAGCTACGTGGAAAACCCAAAAGCATCCTTATCAACACACTGTTCAAGGAAGCTACGTGGAAAAACCAACATAGCATCCACCAATTGACGGAAGCAACTTGGAAGCCACCAAGAAGCTGACAATTAATGTATCCTTATCAGGATACTATTCGGAACTCAATTGTAATTAAATTAGAGTTTATTTTTTATTCTTATCCGAATAATTATATTATTATTATTATTATTATTATTAGTTTATGCAAAGGATGGGGTAGTTGTGGGAGGTTTAATAAACAAAGAATTATCCTTTTTCAAATGTTGATGGCCGGCCTTGGTTTTGGTAAAAAGAGAAGCATGGCCGTTTGAAGCATGGGAGAGGAGCATGGTCGGCTTTGGGGTTTGACAAGAGAGCATGGCCAAATTTTCTTAGGCTATTTTTCTTTTCTTCCCATTTTGGTGCTTGGCCGATTGAAGCTCTCTCTCTAGGGGCTATCTTGGTCAGTTTTCTTGTAGCAAAGGAGGTGCCAAAATTCTTTTGTGAAGTGTCTAGCTTGCTGTCGAATGCTATTTGGTCTCTCTCTCTCCATCTCTTTGACATAAGCCAAATCCTCTATGTTGATCCATAGCCGAATCTTAAGAGAGCTTCATTCTTCTTCTTTTGTTACAAGTTTTAGAAGCTAGTGAGTATTTCGACTAGCAAATGTTTCCTTCATTGTTGTTAGCAACATGTTTCATTACCATTTGAACCATAGCCGAACCACATAGCCTCTTTCTTCACTCTTTTTCTCTCCATTATTATAGTGCCGAAACACCATGGCCGAATCTCTGGTAATGGTGCTATCGACTACGTGTTTGTGATCTTCCTTTTTCTTCAATTGATTTGCCAACATTAAGGAGCGTTTAAGGAAAAGCTTTTGGGATTTGTAGAGATCAAGGAATTTCGATATCTTCGGGAGCGAGCAAGTATTCAGGTTTTGGATAAGCAAGGTAAGGAAGTATGACTCTCGGCCATAGGCTATATTTTGGGTTTTGATAACCGAATGTTGACCTTGGTTTTAGGGGTGGCCGAATGTGTATACGGCCATAGTGATGTGCTCTTTTTGTGTGTAGCTAGTGTTAATGAGCATCAAAGGAGTCTTTCGGGAGTTGAAGTGCTCAAGGGGCTAGTCGACTGAGGTAAGCAAGCTTTCGGGATTCGAGATCATTTTGGTAAGGGCTTTTGATAAGTTTGGATTTGGTTGATTTTTGGTTATAACTTAGTGACTAATTTGATACGCTAATTAAGTGTTATGATGGAGGTAAATACCAGTCAAGAAGGAAAATGGGAGGTCCCTATTCCGAAGTTTAAGAAACGATCTGTCTCGGCAGTGCGAGATTGGCAGCCGGGGTGTGGGCCAGCGTCCGAACAGCAAAGTAGGCAGATAGCCGTAGTGTCACTTAGTGACAGTATCAGGATTGAGGGCATAACGCTGTTAGTAATTAGGTGTGTAAACTCTTACACACTTATTAGTATAGACCGTTGTTATAATGATATATATATATATATAACCTCTCGTGTAGTAAATTTTTGCCTTGTGGGCATAAGCTTGGATTTCGGGTAAGCCCCCTATTACTTGATTTATGTTGTATGCCATCGTATGCTACTAAATGCTATGCTATATATGAATGCATGATATATGGGATCATGATACATGTTATGTGAGCATGATGATGGTGGGATTGATGAGAGGAAGGAGATGATCTCTATGGACTGTCACCAGTGGTTTGGTACCACACGATGGGTTGGCCCCATCATTTGATATTCGTGACTTTGGTCACCAGTGGTTTGGCACCACATATTGATATTTGTGACTTCAGTCACCAGTGGTTTGGCACCACCAGTGGTTTGGTACCACATGTTGATATTGTGACCTATGGTCATCAGTGGTTTGGTACCACACGATGGGTTAGCCCCATCACTTGATATTTGTGACTTCGGTCACCAGTGGTTTAGCACCACCAGTGGTTTGGTACCACACGGGGTAGAAAAAGGAGTACGGATGGCTAGCTTGGGTTGCATAATTGCATGTCTTACTAATATCTTGTGTATGAGTTGTATTTTCGGGTTGGGGATTTATACACTGAGTCTTGGTGACCCACCCCCTTCCCTACTATTTTGCAGGTGAGTAGATCGCGGAGACGGAGCCGGAGAGGACTCGAGGTGGCCATGCTTGTTCCTTGGTTTTGAAGTTTTATTTCGTACCGTTAAAGTTTATTATTTACTAAATTTTGGTTTGTAATATGGCCGCTTATTATTATTTTGGATGTTTAAGTAGTTGCTTTTACTTTATTTCTATTACATTACAAATGGATTTATAAACTGTTAAGCAACTCGGTTAAAAGTAACGTTTTCAAAATTGTACTCGTACGCGTTTTCAAAGATGTTACCATCGGGTAGCAAAATTTTCTAGTTACCCAATAACTCCGACGTTTCTAAAAATTTAAAAGTTGATTGCAAATGATTTTATTTTTTTAAGTAGGTATAATAAATGTTTTGAATCTGGTGTTTTCATAATAATTTAGTTTTTACTTAGAATATTTCAAGTCACGAAAATGTTTTATTAAAGGAAACAAATTTTTAACAGTTTTACTCTTAAGTAAGAATAATTTTTCGAACGTGTTCCGCAGTGGCATTCCAAATTCGGTCGTAGTGAATGGGCCGGGTTTGGGGTGTTACAAATTGGTATTAGAGCCCGGTTCAAAACTCGGTTGTGTAGGCCCAAGGCCCAAAAATGTTTTCTTGATAGTCTTCTGTGAAATATTATGAAAATGGTCTGTTTTGAACATCATGGCATCAAGTCTCCGGTACCAATCTGTGCGGGTAAGTTCCTTGTTATGGAATATCTTCTATTATTTTGAGTTTTATAAGATTGGTTCATGCTTGTATTATTGGTGTAGTGCTTGAAACCGTAGATGTGAATTTTTAGACTGTGCCTAGAAGGTAAGATAGTTCGTGTTTGTATGCTAGTGAAGTATGGAACCTTGAATACGAATCTTGAGATAGTATCTAAGGAATGTGTTAGTTTTGTTAAGATCAGAGTGCGCAGCATAAGCGTAGTGCGGTGAATTGAAATGTTCGGATGTTCGTTAGTAAGTAATTTCGAGGACGAAATTATTTTAAGGGGGGTAGATTTGTAATATCCTGAAATAGGGGTTATGCATTTGGAGCATAACCTTAGTGTTGGTAGGCCTTAAGGGTGATTTGGATGTGTTTTGAGGGTTTTTAGAACCTTAGGACTAAAATGGAAGCTTTGAAAAATTTTTGAAATTCTGGGTTAAAAAGAGGAAAATAGGTAAGGAGGCCTTAAGATTAATTTTTGGCGTTTTTGGGCATAAGAATCACTTTGGAAAAGTGGCTTCCATGCACCACTTAAAGCTTGGGAATGGCGCCATATAGGTCAGGAGTTCGAGTCTTGGGTGCGGCACCAGCGTGTTTTATTTTTGCAAGAGGGCGTTAATGTCGAAGAAGGCTTTAAAAGAATCTTTCGAGCATTATTGGACATGAAAGTCCAGGTGGTAGAGTGGCTAGGGGCGCTAGGGTACTTTAGGAGGGCAAGGGTTCGAGCTGCTTGTATCGCAATTGGGAGTTTTGTTTTTGGCGCTGAAAGGGAGCAAGGTAAAGAGGCTTTATAAGAAATTCGGAGTGGAACTTGTCACAAGAAAGCACCTGGGTGGAGTGGCTAAGGACGTTGCTTGAGGGCTGGGGCTAGGAGGACTCGTGTTCGAGTCCTGGGGGTCGCGCTTAAGGCGTTTTATTTTTGCTTTTAGCGCTAAAGCATAAGGAGCCAGCGAAGGATAGTTTTAAAGGAATGTCGTGGCGGATTATGTCATGAAAGTCGTATTAGCAGAATGGCAGGAAGCTTGGGGGATTCTCTCCAGGTCTCGGGTTCGAGACCTGGGGGGCTGCATCTGGGGGTTTTTCTTTTTGTGTGGACGGCGTGAGGCTTGTGGCTGCATGGGGCATGCACGCATGGGTGTTGCCTTTTTTTTATTTATTGTTGGAGTATGGGTTAGTTTAATTTATGCATGGGATGGTTTTTATTTTTATTTTATTTGTTGAAGAAAGAGTTTAGGTGATGGGATGGTGTTATATTATATTATTATTTTATTAGTTTATGCAAAGGATGGGGTAGTTATGGGAGGTTTAATAAACAAAGAATTATCCTTTTTCAAATGTTGATGGCCGGCCTTGGTTTTGGTAAAAAGAGAAGCATGGCCGTTTGAAGCATGGGAGATGAGCATGGTCGGCTTTAGGGTTTGACAAGAGAGCATAGCCGAATTTTCTTAGGCTATTTTTCTTTTCTTCCCATTTTGGTGCTTGACCGATTGAAGCTCTCTCTCTAGGGGCTATCTTGGTCGGTTTTCTTGTAGCAAAGGAGGTGCCAAAATTCTTTTGTGAAGTGTCTAGCTTGCTGCCGAATGCTATTTGGTCTCTCTCTCTCCATCTCTTTGACATAAGCCAAATCCTCTATGTTGATCCATAGCCGAATCTCAAGAGAGCTTCATTCATCTTCTTTTGTTATTTTAGAAGCTAGGGAGTATTTCGACTAGCAAATGTTTCCTTCATTGTTGTTAGCCGCATGTTTCATTACCATTTGAACCATAGCCGAACCACATAGCCTCTTTCTTCACTCTTTTTCTCTCCATTATTATAGTGCCGAAACACCATAGCCGAATCTCTAGTAATGGTGCTATCGACTACGTGTTTGTGATCTTCCTTTTTCTTCAATCGATTTGCCAACATTAAGGAGCGTTTAAGGAGAAGCTTTTGGGATTTGTGGAGATCAAGGAATTTCGATATCTTCGGGAGCGAGCAAGTATTCAGGTTTTGGATAAGCAAGGTAAGGAAGTATGACTCTCGGCCATAGGCTATATTTTGGGTTTTGATAACCGAATGTTGACCTTGATTTTAGGGGTGGCCGAATGTGTATACGGCCATAGTGATGTGCTCTTTTTGTGTGTAGCTAGTGTTAAGGAGCATCAAATGAGTCTTTCGGGAGTTGAAGTGCTCAAGGGGCTAGTCGACTGAGGTAAGCAAGCTTTCGGGATTCGAGATCGTTTTGGTAAGGGCTTTTGATAAGGTTGGATTTGGTTGATTTTTGGTTATAACTTAGTGACTAATTTGATATGCTAATTAAGTGTTATGATGGAGGCAAATACCAGTCAAGAAGGAAAAGGGGAGGTCCCTATTCCGAAGTTTAAGAAACGATCTATCTCGGCGGTGTGAGATTGGCCGCCGGGGTGTGGGCCAGCGTCGGCAGATAGCCGTAGTGTCACTTAGTGACAGTATCAGGATTGAGGGCATAACACTGTTAGTAATCAGGTGTGTAAACTCTTACACACTTTATTAGTATAGACCGTTATTATAATGATATATATATATATATATATATATAACCTCTCGTGTAGTAAATTTTTGCCTTGTGGGCATAAGCTTGGATTTCGGGTAAGTCCCCTATTACTTGATTTATGTTGTATGCCATCGTATGCTATTAAATGCTATGCTATATATGAATGCATGATATATGGGATCATGATACATGTTATGTGAGCATGATGATGGTGGGATTGATGAGAGGAGGGAGATGATCTCTATGGACTGTCACCAGTGGTTTGGTACCACACGATGGGTTGGCCCCATCATTTGATATTCGTGACTTCGATCACCAGTGGTTTGACACCACATATTGATATTTGTGACTAAGTCCCAGTGGTTTGGCACCACATATTGATATTTGTGACTTCGGTCACCAGTGGTTTGGCACCACCAGTGGTTTGGTACCATATGTTGATATTGTGACCTATGGTCATCAGTGGTTTGGTACCACACGATGGGTTGGCCCCATCACTTGATATTTGTGACTTCGGTTACCGGTGGTTTATTATTTACTAAATTTTGGTTTGTAATATGGCCGCTTATTATTATTTTGGATGTTTAAGTAGTTGCTTTTACTTTATTTCTATTACATTACAAATGGACTTATAAACTGTTAAGCAACTCGGTTAAAAGTAACGTTTTCAAAATTGTACTCGTACGCGTTTTCAAAGACGTTACCATCGGGTAGCAAAATTTTCTAGTTACCCAATAACTCCGACGTTTCTAAAAATTTAAAAGTTGATTGCAAATGATTTTATTTTCTTAAGTAGGTATAATAAATGTTTTGAATCCGGTGTTTTCATAATAATTTAGTTTTTACTTAGAATATTTCAAGTCACGAAAATGTTTTATTAAAGGAAACAAATTTTTAACAGTTTTACTTTTAAGTAAGAATAATTTTTCGAACGTGTTCCGCAGTGGCTTTCCAAATTCGGTCGTAGTGAATGGGCCGGGTTTGGGGTGTTACAACTGTAGCAAAAGAGCGTCCACGTGGGAGCGTTTTTGGCCACTGTTTGTTCAGAAACTTCTCCTCAAAATTATTTTGCCGGAGACTACTGGCCAAAAACTCAATTCATTTTTCACATTGCAAGTGGACGGGAAGGGACACCAAAAACGCGTCCACGTCAGCGCGTTTTTGGGGGATAAAGGGCTAGAGCGCGCCCTCAGGGACGCGCTTTAGACCTTTATCCCCCAAAAACGCGCTGATGTGGACGCGTTTTTGGGGAAAACGGTACATTCTCGTAATTATTTTTCAAACTGGTATATTTTCATAATTTTTTTTTTTTTTGGTATATATGGGATTTTTGCCCCTAATTTTTAAACTTTTTTATAATATTTTCACTTTTCTATATTTTAAATAAATTTTTATATTTTAGACATTTTCATAATTTTTATAGTTTTAAATTTTAATTTTAATACTTTTTAAATTTTTTCAAATTTTAATATTTTTTTCATTTATATAATTGTTTTTTTTTTGAGAAGAAATTTAGTGAGAAGAAAGATAATACCAAAACTAAATTAAGAGTAGCAAATATCATTCCATATAATAATTAATTAAAAACAAGGCATATTACCATAAATTGTAGCAAGAAACGTATATGCATGAATAACTTGAAAGCTAGAGATGCTAAAGTAAAATGAAATTTAAAGTCTTATGCTTTGCTTGATTTCAAGCAAAGACTTTACTTTGTCTGCTTAAAGGGGAAATACTACAAAGAAAACAGCATGTCTCTCTTCTATTTTCTTCCAAAACTTATAAATAGATTTTATGCATAGGAATGATTTTTTTTTAAAGTTTTTCATATGATTTTAATTTGTTTTTTTTTAAATTTTATGTTTTTTATTAATTTTATTAATAATTTTAATAATCTTCTATATTTTTAAATACTTTTTCATAATTTGACAAAAAAAATTTAGCATGATATATTCAAAGAATTTGATCTGAAAGCATACCAATTCAAATAAGTAAAGAACTTCTTAAAAGAAAAGATAATTAAAGTAAAGTAAAGTTTATATGTTATAAAAATCCAAACTGAGTAAAGCATTTCTATGAGAATAATACTTTGCTTTCTTTATTAAATTATAATTTGTTCTTTTCTTGTAAATTAGGCAATTATTTTAGTTGTTTATGGGTTTAAGATTACTTAATCATACCATGAGAACATGGACATCAGTCGAAAACCATGAGAAATGTTGGATGTAACAATAAGATACATTGCACTCTTAAACAAAGAACGTAAGTTTGAACATTGAAGACGACATTTTTGAGAAAGATAGTCATGAACTCAGAAAATAAATAATAAACCAGACTTGAAAACGAGTAAAAAAAATGTCATTGTTTATTATAATAATAACTTAATTATTTTAATTATTTAAGTTTTGAAATAACCCAAAAATTCATTTCAAGTTTTCCAAGAAAATATGTATATGATTTACAAGTTTTGGAAAATACTCAAAACCATATTTATTAATCCAATATTAATCATACTTAAAATTAGTATTCTATAACTCTTAAATTAGTAAGAACAGAAATATAATGGGTTATACATCACTGATCACTAACCCGAGTTCTAGATAAAATCTGAGTCACCTACCCGTGACCCGAATAGGTCCCACCAAATGATTGAGTGCAAGATGAACCACGATAGGGCAGCAAGGGAGTTCGCAAATCTAGCTTGCAAGGGGAGCTCGCAGATCCAGCTTGCACGAACGGAGTGAGGATTGCAGCCCTAGTTCGTATATACCAAAGATACTCACTGAAGGCCCAAGGTGTTCACAAAAGGGGGATCACGTGTTCTGCAGGCGACCCAGAGTGAAACACGTGTCCAATGGGCTAATGTCAACCCCAGTGACAGGGAGGACCGCATACACTACAGGCAATCTAGGGCGAAACACTTGTTCAACAGGCTTGAAGCCCGCACGGAATGTCAGTCCTAGGAACAATGGAGTCAAGACAAAATAGTGGATTTAGGTCGTAAAGATGTGATAGTATAAATACCCGAATGCTCCTTTTGATGAGATACGAAAAAAGAGTTACTCAACCGAATGAAAGCTTTATGTTTTGAAGCCTAATTATTTTAAATTTTGTTCAAAGTTTCCATCGTTCGGTCTTTATTCATTTGGAATTTTCTTTTTAAAAGAAATTAGGATATCCACCATTGACAACATAACATTGATTAATTCTCTTGTCAAAAATGTTTTTTAAATTAGTAAACGATTGGCCATAAAATATACTCTATTCCCATAAATAAGCTTCAAACCCTCCACCAAATTCATATTTTTTATTATAAAATAAAACGAAACATAATTTCAAATGTATATTTTAATTAGACCTTCAACTTAGCACAATGCTTTTAAACTAAGCTAAAAAGCCTTTATCATGTAAACCTTTCAAAACTTACGACAACTTAATTTAATCGTTTCTCTAACCTATTTCATGTTTCTTCTTTGCATGCTGGTGCAAGAGGTCTTAAGTTGACAAATTTTGATGAAATTTGCCAACTAATATTGAATTAGAAATTTTAAAATGAAAAGGTAAGAAAATTGAATTTTTTTTAACTTTTTAAGTATAGGGGTTAAATCCCAAATTCTGAAAACTATAATGACTAATAGCATATTTTAACTTCTATATTATCGGTGTGTAACATTTTCCATAAAAAAAATATGTATTTTTCAATTTCCTTAAAGTATGTATGTTTGACGCATATTCAGACATGAACACACATGAATATGATTCTCTAATGACCATTCAAATACGTATAAAAATTCGAAAAATTCTCAACATACCCATATTAATCCTATACCCCTATCCAACACTCAAACTCGAGTTTTACAAATTTAGCACTTTTTGATAACTCCAAAATATGTCTAACAAACTTCTTCCTTATACTTTTTTACATCACAAACGTTATGATTAAAACTAAAGGTGCTTATGGGTCTGAGCAGATCGAATTTGGGTTAGGCTTAAATATGATATTAACATATTTTATGTTTATCTAAGTCCTGCTCGACCCAAAATCTGTGCCTAAATTTTTGCCCAAACCTGTTCATATTTGCAAAAGATTAACCCAAGCACATTTTAGGTCTGTCCATATTATATATTATATTATTTTTAAAATTTTTAAAAAATATATTTATATTATTTTATTGTAATATTTAATAATTTATACATTTTTTATTTATTAAATTTTTTATATAATTATCTTAACATTTTTTTAATATTTATATTAGAGTAATATTATATATATAGTATACGTTTATTTTTTTAAATACGTTCTAAATTACATAATATACAAAAGTAACATAATATAAAGTGTTATAAACTTAAAATGGGTCCAGTCGGGCTAGGCTCAGGCCTTGAATGTTCAAGTATAAAGTTGACCCATATTTTAAACAGGCCTAATTTTTTTATCCAAGCCTATTTATCGAGTTTAATATTTTTTTCAAACCCTTCTGAATTTCAGACGGACTTTCGGGCCCAGACGGATAACCTAACCTATGAACAGGTCTAATTAAAACTCTACTTTTATCTTTACACATCTGAACAGCTAGGTAAAATATAGATGGTTTATTCAATTTTTGAGGTCAATTAAAAAGTTATCTTAGGAACCACAAAAAAATATGATTGGTTGGATCAATGGATTAATTTGCTTAAGTAATAAGAGATGTTCCTCCTTGAAGAATGATGATACATTGAGAATACATATTTGTAATCCTCTCACAGGAGAAATTATGGAGCTTCCGCATTGTTAGGATGATTTTCTTGTCGGCACTGGCTTTGGGTTTGGTCATAAATTCAATGACTATGAAGTGGTAAGGGTTACCTACAGTTCTTCTTCGCTCCAAATTTACTTGTTTATTGTATATACGAGTTAGTTCCCAGCACATTGTCAAAGGTAATACAATTTCTTTTGAATAATGAATTTAAATTTACTATTACAGTTAGTGATTAGTGATTTATATTTTTATATTTTATTATTTTTGATGGATTTATTAGCCAAATCGATGATGATATCCTAGCCTATCAAACCTGACCCGCCGTGACTCAAGAAACGTGAAATGCCAAGCTTTAATATCGAATAGTGCATAAATCGAAACCCCTACTAACGACCGATGAACATCTCTATCTTATTTATTTCCGTAAACAACAATTTTTGAACAATGATCATACCAGGATCAAATCAAACCCTTAACAATGATCAATGAACTCTCATTTATTGAACTTGATCTCGGCCCTGTAAAAGATGCTAAGAATTAGGGTCAACACATAGTATTATAGCTACAACATATGCAAAGATGGCACCATCACACATTGTTGAACCCATATTGTTGTTGTCGAAACCATCCTTTTTTTGAAAAGGCGGGAATCGAACTTGGGTTTTGAAAATAAAAATGGGAGTCGCCACCGACCTTTATTTGGTGTGATCGGATCACCTTTGTTTTAATAAAACATTTTGATTTACTAACACAGTGTTTTTGGTCCACGAAATTTGAGAAAACGGGTTCGGGAGTCGGTTACGTGCGAGGAAGGGTTAGCACCCTCGTCACGCCCAAAATTGGTACCAAATTGATTATTTAATGTCCTTATGTCGAAAGTTGAAAATTGTAATAATGGATTTTTTAAATATGATCCCTTTAAAAATATTCGAATTTCGTCGAATTAAATATCAAAACTTTCTCGTTCCGAAGGAATGAAATATCGCATTCAATACTTTAGGAAACGATAATTCAAATCCTCGAATCCAAGATGAGTATTGCCTTATTTAGAAAATCTTATCTCGAAATAATGGAATGTCATATCCAGTAAGTTAGGACACGACATATCGAATTCTCGAAAATAAGCTTTTATTTTTATTCAAAAACTTTTTATTTTTAGAGATATTTCGCTATTTAGGTTAAACGAGAGAATCGAAACCTAGTAAGTTGAGGCACGATTTTCCCGAATTTCTAAACACGAAAATGCTGTCTTTACGGAAGAAATCAAATTTGTATTGGGTAGAATGTAGTACGAATTCGTAACAAAATGCAGAAAATGAAGTACCATACTAGCGAGCATATAGAACACGTATGTTAAATACAAACGATAATAATAAGACGAAAATGGAAATAAAATGAGTAAAACCAATATGCTAAAAGGATAATAAACAGGAAACGAAAGAATAACAAGCGATATGACAGCTTTACAAGCAGACAAAAAAATAAAAATAATAACAATAGTAATGATGATAATAACGATGACGAAAATGACATTAAGATGTAAATATAAAAAGGAATATATAAAATGTAACGATATGAATGAAAATAGCAGTATATGTGAAATAATATAAGTGTAAACATGTGAATGGAAGTTAAATAAATAAAAATATATACATATATAAATAATATGATAAAAATAACAAAAATAATAATAATAATAACAACAACAACAACAATAATAATAATATAATAACAATAATACAAAATATATACATATATAATATACTAAGAATAATAATAATAATAATAATAATAGCAATAATGATAATAAAATATAATAATAAGAGTAATACGAAATATATATATATATATATATATATGTATACAACATGCTAATATGACTATAATAATAATAGTAATAATAGTAGATATAAATATAATAATAATAGTGATAATAATGATATTAATAATACGATCTTTAGAAAGAAATAAGCGACTAAATAAACTCATTTAAACGTGTCGAGGACCAAATTATAAACAGACTGGCATTCAAAGTATAATTTTGAAATAAGGAAAGCCTAGTAAGGATTGAAATGAAACGCGCAAACAAAATGGAGGACTGGATGAGCAGTATTCCGAAAATCCCTTGCGCGCGTCCGGTTTGGAAACTCTATGGACTAGTTCGAAAGCGAATCGAAATCTGGGGGTCAAATTTAAAAGAACAGATAAACCAGGTAACGGGGTCTAATTCGAGGAATTTCGAACGGTAGGGAGTGCTTGCGTAAATATCCCTTTGAGGGAAGATGCGCAGTAACCTCTTTTAATTAAACGGCGCCGTTCTCCTCTCGATTTTAATACCCCCTTTCTCTGTTTCAATATCAATCTTTAAAATAGATTTTAGGGTTTATCCCCTCTCCTCTCATTTTTTCTCTACTCTGCAGGGACACCCAAACGCCGCGCAATCGTCGAATCTGGCCGTCGACGAAGCACGCGAACGACCCTCGGGTCCCGATTGAAAGCTTCCCCTCCCCGAAAATCTAGCTATTGGTTCCTTGAGAACGAAAGAAAGAAAGCTTTTGACCTTGATGTTTCTGTTTTTTTTTTTATTTTCTTAATGTTCGTCCAAAGCCGAAGAAGAAGAAACTATAATCGTTTGCTTCGGTTTATATAACCGATTTACAAAGATTTCTTTTATTTTTCTATTGTTCTTTCTGTTTGTGTCGTTGCCTCTGTCGTTTGTCGTCTTCCTCTTGCAGGGCATGGGCGAAGCATGTGAAGGTGGCTGGGGGAGCCGTGGTTGTCAGGAGGTGTGGGCGTAGTGCGCTCGTGGGGTGATGGGCAGTGGCAGAGGGTGCCGATCGAGGCGCGCGTAGTGTGCTGCAGAGACGTAGCGCGTGATGCCCACGGAAGGAGGCCAAGGGTCGGTGGCCAGTGGCAGACGAGGGGTTGACGGCGCCAAAAGCCTAGGGTTTTGACTACTGACTTAGCTTTTTTGGTTCTGGGCTTATTGGGCTAGGTTTAATTAATGGGTTTAGGGCAATTATAGTTTGGGCTGGATTGGGTTAGCTTTGGTTTGGGTCTGGTATTGGGTTTCTTATTGGGCTTCGGGTTTTTAGTTTAAATGGACTGTTAATGGACATTTTAAGAGGGCCATTTTTATTCTGTTATTTGTTTTTTTTTGGCTTATTTTGTTTGACTGCGTTTGGGCCCTTAATCTATGTTGGGCCGGGCAAAATTTGGTGATTACAGCTGCCCCTCTTTGCTGATTATCGTAAAACGAGAATAGAGCAAAGACAATAAAAGAACCAATTTTGCCCAGGCTTAGCTAAGTCCTGACCTCTAGACCCGCGTCTTCTTCAGGAAGGCTTCGATCTTCAGCTTGCTATGCTGCCGTCTCGAGGAAACAAAATTTGAACTTTTCACTTTGCTTCCCTACTATCTTTGGGAAGACTTCAATCTTCAGTCTGTTCCACTATCATCACTAGGGAACAAAATCTGAATTTTTTCTTTGCTTCCTTACTATTGTCAGGAAGACTTCAGTCTTCAGTCTGCTCCTGCGTGCCAGGAATGCCAGACTTGTTATCTTCGATCTGCTCCTGCGTGCCAGGAATGCCAGACTTGCTATCTTCGATCTGCTCCTGCGTGCCAGGAATGCCAGACATGTTATCTTCGATCTGCTCCTGCGTGCCAGGAATGCCAGACCTGCTATCTTCAATCTGCTCCTGCGTGCCAGGAATGCCAGACTTGTTATCTTCGATCTGCTTCTGCGTGCCAGGAATGCCAGACCTGCTATCTTCAATCTGCTCCTGCGTGCCAGGAATGCCAGACTTGTTATCTTCGATCTGCTCCTGCGTGCCAGGAATGCCAGACCTGCTATCTTCAATCTGCTCCTGCGTGCCAGGAATGCCAGACTTGTTATCTTCGATCTGCTCCTGCGTGCCAGGAATGCCAGACCTGCTATCTTCAATCTGCTCCTGCGTGCCAAGAATGCCAGACTTGTTATCTTCGATCTGCTCCTGCGTGCCAGGAATGCCAGACCTGCTATCTTCAATCTGCTCCTCCGTGCCAGGAATGCCAGACTTGTTATCTTCGATCTGCTCCTGCGTGCCAGGAATGCCAGACTTGTTATCTTCGATCTCAGCTTACCACTGTTTATGGTGACAAAATCTATAATCCTCAACCCGTTCCACCGCTGTTTAGTGGCAACAGGACAATCTTCAACCCGTTCCACCGCTGTTCAGTGGCAACAGGATAATCTTCAATCCATTCCACCGCTGTTTAGTGGCAACAGGATAGTCTTCAATCTTCGGTTTGTTCCACTATCATTTTTAGGGAACACGACCTGAACTTTTTTGCTTCCTTACTATTTTCAGGAAGACTTCAATCTTCAGTCTGCTCCTCTATCATCTCTAGGGAACAAGATCTGAGCTTTTCAATTTGCTACACCGTTCTCCGGGGAACCTGTCCTGTAGAATCAATTTTATGTGCTTATGCTTATGATGTGGATGCTATGATCGGAATGACTCAAATACTCCTAATTATGAATGCAGAGTGTCGGAGGATGCAATGATCAGAATGAATCGAATGCCCCTAGATGTGTTTTGCATGAGAATAATCCCCTTCTAACAGTTTAAGGTGGTCATCGTGATGTCTTATGCCACGATTTTGTTCGACCGGTATTCATGGTGAGAAATCCAGGAGAACAAATATCTTGCTCAACAAATTTGCCCTACTGTAACTTCAGGGTTCACCTCATTGTGGCCTAGGGGTATGGGCTCTAAACCCTTTTATTTGTCCCAAAGCAATTTCAAACCCATCTCGCTGCTATTGGAGGGTACAAGATCTGTGTTCTTCCATCTATTGATTACCCTTCGGGTGTCCCAACCAGATGTGTATGCATGATGCTCGTATAACTGCGGAATATCATTTCCTTTCGACAATGATTCCAATTTTCCACTTGGGTTAACAATGCCCGCTTTTCATCAGGATTGTATCACTAATGCAGTACCTTGTCATTTTGTTCAACCGCTGTCTTGACAAAGACCTGAAGAGATAACCTTAATTCGGACTCATGATGTTCCCAACCCATAAGCTTGGTGAATTCTAAACAATAATCCTGTTTTAGACTTCTGTATCGTTTAGAGATTCCAGAGTAGTATGCAAAACTTCTTTCATGAAAGTATTATTAGTCCAATAATCATTATTTCAATGTAAAATGCTTGAAAAGGGATCACAATGATGGACTAAATGGAAATTTATTGGGAGCATAGCTCTCAACAAACAAGTTAATCAAGGCTAGTAAATGCAGAGAAATTTATCTAGAGTGTATTTTGAAAAGACAAAGATAGCAAACTCAAAATGGATAGAGTAGAAGCTAGGTGCCCCCAGATATCGTAGCCTGAGCTTCTCTGTTCAAACTTCTTGAGGATCATTTTAAACTCAGTATGTGTTTAGGGGATCTAGAGTACTTTGCCGATGCCCCAAGACGTAACATACCTCTTCATTGTTGCTTCAAGCATAGCGAGACTACTGTTTGCCTCATTTTCATCAAAAATTTGAGCTGCCCCTTTTCGGTTTTCAACTCGAACCCACCCTTGGTCCCAAGGCACCCTTTGCGGGTTTTCGCCTTTGGCCTCTCCTTTTCTCTCTTCTTTTGCTGAAGATTTCCTTCTTGCTTGTTTTTCGATTTTTTTGTTTTTTTTGAATTTTTTTTTTTGGATTCAGCAAATCCTTGCCATCCGTTTCGGTCGATATTCATGTTTTCCCAGCACAGGCCTTCTTCGCCGTATACGGTCCTTCCTAGTTTGGCATTCACTTTCTTCTGAAGTCTCTTTTGCATAAGAGCATTTTCCTTTTCAAAGCCCTATCATGGAATTTTCTACGGTGATTCGCATTATCTGATCGTGACAGATAGCTCTCAACATTTTCTCTTCTTGATCACATTAGAATCGAATCTGTTCTGTCTTATCCAATTTTGGCTCGGCCCGTGCCTAGGGAACGGAGAATTTTGACTTCATTAGGCGAAACCTAATGAGAAAGGAGTTGCCCCAGCAGAGGTCTTGGGCGATGTTTAGTGAGCATAAAGGGTGAACGTAACTTCTATATGCCAATATTCACAAGTTTAGGTCATGTTCCTAACAATCTTTGTTTTGTTGCCCCATTTTTTTCTTTTTCTTTTTCTTTTTTTTTTGACCTTGATGTGGCACTTGTTCTTTGAAAAGAACACAAACTTTTGACATTGTGCGGTTGAACATGATCTTTTTGCCATTTTTCTCTCTCTTTTCTTCTTCTTCTTTTTTCTTTTTTTCTTGTTTTTTTTTAGTCTAATGACTATCGACTTTGGTGATATTGGCATATGAAGCGACCCTCACCCTCTTAGTAAAGAGATCGACATTCACGAAGATGAATTGATGCGGACCAGAAGCTTTCTAGGAGATTGGCTTGATAACTTCCATGCCCCATGTGTAGAAAGAATGAAAGAGGCACATAAGTTTTGTCCTCCTCGATTCGGCGTTTGATGTAATTTTCTCTTTCTTCTTTTTTTTTTTTTGGGTAGACCAGTGGCTCAAACCTCTTGATTGGCTTAGTCCGGGTAGAATTATCAGCATGTGATCTTCAAATATCCTTATGGACTTCTTCTGTGACTTCCTTAGCTTGGACAGCATACTCATGCCTCAGTGGTCCCGGCGTGATCATACGAAAAGACTTTTGAACTCTTGGAGATAACTCACTGATTCCTTGCCTTGTTCTTGCGGCCAGCTAAGCTTCCATTTTCATCTCCCTTGTAGTGTTTGCTGACACTTCGTAGGATAGGATCCACTATTCTTAACACTTTAGGAAATAAGTTGTGGCCTTTGCTATCTCCACAGTCCTTCAATCTCTTTAGACACGTATCTCGTTAAAAAGAGAGTCGGTAACAGCGTCGCTCATGTCATTGATATCTGGGGGACCCATTGTGGGTATGAAGGTAGAAATTTAAAAGTATGATATGAAAATGAAATGATATAGAGTATGAGATGCGAAGAGTGAAAATAAAGATGCATTTTATTGAAATAACAATTCTGGAAACAAGCCTATTTCACAAAAGGCCTCTTGTTGCCTCTAGGCTTAAAGCAACAAGCATGTTTTGAATGCTACTCCAGATCAGCTAAAATACAGGGATCCTTTCCACGGTCCCATCATTCAAAACACTCCAAGTATATAGGGGTTTGGAAAGTTTGATTCTTCGGTTCACTCTTTAGATGTGTCATTGGTATTCTGATTTCTCAATTTCGGCTTCTGGTGACTTCTTTTAAGGAATCGAGACTCTCTTACCCCCTCCTTCAATTGCTGCAAATTACTGCTCTGGTTGACTCATCGAACTTCAAAACTCCTACTTTAATAAACTTCTCCACCAATTTCTTAAACGCAATGCAATTATCGGTTGAGTGACTCATTGTTCTAGCATGATACTCGCATTGAGCCTTCGAATCATACCATTCGGGGTATGGGGGCTGCATCGGTTTCACGTAGTGAGGAGCCACTATATGTACATCAAACAGGCTTTGATACAGCTTCCCATACGTCATTGGGATGGGCATAAACTGGAGCCTTTCCGTGTTAGGCTTGGGATTGGAATCTTGTCTAAGGGGGCCTTGATGACTGGTAGGCATTGTTCTCGACTGTCTTATTACCATTAGCTTTGGATAGCTCTCGCCATGCTTACTCGTACTACCCACTTCCTTTCCCTTCCTTTTCGGGGTCTTCGATGTCCGCTCCCTCCTTTCTTTCGCCGTTGCCCCAGCAATCGGTTTGACTCGATCATCCTTAGGGTTAAAACATGAGCCCGTTAAGATGTTTGAAAGGGCCGAGGTATCGGTCTGGCATTGGAGTTCGATAATGATGGGTGCCCTTTGCGACTGTGTATCTGGTTGAACCGGGATATTCATCGGGGAATAAACGATTTCTTCATCATCATCCGCGCTATTGACCCCTTGGTCCCCCCTTTTTTCAAATCCTCCAGCTATTAACTGGGCTAGCTGGCCTATCATGTTCCTTTTCAATTCTTGCATTTGTTCCCGCATCTCTCGTTGAATCTTGGTCAGTTGCTCTTGCATCTGTATTTGCATTTTCTCAATTCTTTCCAACCTTTGCTCCATGTCTTCTAGCTAACTGGGATAACTTCACTTAATTAGGGTCTTTCTACAAATTTAATGCATGTGATACGATGTAATGGAAATGCATGCAATGCAATGTAAATGCATGAAATGCAATGCCAAAAGAAAGAAAGACGTTGATTATGAATTCAATTCCTACTAGAAGAATTTTTCTAGAAAATGCGTTCCTTTAATAAAGTAGACCGCACACGGCCTCTTTTTCATAGTCTAGGTGAAAACACTGATCCTCTTCCTCGTACCCAAATATTATGGTCGCGTCCGCCTCTTCTAGCTCCTTATTTGCTTGACTTACTTACCCTTTGCGATGCTCATAATCTTCTGGTGACTCCCGAACAATCCTTGTCGGCTTGAATCTTTAGACAAATCCTTTTCTTCGTATTCGGATGTTATGGTTATGTCCCGTGAGCTTCCTTAGCAGATGTCTCTTCTAACTCTTCGATGCTTGATCTAGGTCATACCTCATCACTCGCGTGTCCTCCGTGGTGCTCATAATCTTCGGATGGCTCCCGAATAATCCTTGTCAGCTTGAATTTTCATACAATGTCTTGTCTCGTTGCTTAGCTAGGCCCTGTTCAGATGACCGTATCGTGTTCCACTTTATCAAGTAACACATTTTCTTATGACAAATTCTTCTATTTAGCAATCAAATGCGAATCAACACCTCCTCTCTAAGATGATGCAATGCAATGCAAAATGAATGCAAAAGAGAGAGAGGCGCTGATTATGAATTCAATTCCATTAGAGGAACTTTTCTAGAAAATAAAGCTTTTTACATAAAACGGATTATGTATACGGTTTTGTCTTCATAGTCCAAGAAAAGCGCCAATCCCTTCCTTCGTGACCGAATATCATGGCCATATCTTGTGTGCTTTCTTCGTAGATGCATATTCTGGCTCTCGGCGGCTCGGTTCAGGCCGTATCTCTTCACTTGTTCATCCTCTATGATCGTTTATATGCTTCTTATCCCAAAAAGTCAAGATCTGACGACTCTTGAATAATCATTGTTGGCTTGAATCATCGCGCGAAGTCTTGTATTCTTCTGTGGACCGTCAGCCTTCTCTCGTTGTTTACTTGGACTATATTTGAGCAACCGTATTACAATCCACTTTATCAAGAAATTCATTTCCTTATGACAAACTCCTCTACTTAGGAATCGAATATGAATCAGCACCTTCTTTCTATAACGATGTAATGCAATGCAATCAAAACAGAAGAAAACACATTAGCACAGAAGTAATAAACAAAGTGCCTATCCGAGAGATCACTAGGGTTTAATGTGGCTCTACCTAGGGTGGGCTCTTAGGGTTCACTATATGCGGTTCGGTTCTAAAGAGGGGTACCTGAACCAGCGGATTCCTCAATCCTCACCCATTATAGGCTCATACAGATCGAGTTCAATTCAGGGGAACACATTTCCCTATGGCCATGCGGAGGTGAAAACCTCACGAAGATATAGGTATGGATGTGTCCCGAAAGCAGTCCACTAGCCCATGCAGAGGTGAAAACCTCACGAAGGCATAGCTTCTCGCTCCCACTTAAGGTGAGACCACAATGGTCATGCAAACATGAATGCAGAAATATCCTAAGAGACTCAACATTATTGCAATCCTAGCACTCACAAAGTTGAAAATAGAGATTGAATGGAAAAATACAATCATTTTTATTGATTTTAAAAAACTCAAGTGAATTGGAATAAAAAGCCTTCTCATCTCGAAGTATCGAGATGCCATATCCAGTAAGTTAGGACACAGCATCCCGAATTCTCGAGAGTAAGATAAGATGCAATTCAAATCTTTGTCATTTTGAAAGTTCTTATCTCGAAGTAACAAGATGTCACACCCAGTAAGTTAGGGCACAACACTTTATACTCTCGAGGATAAGCCTTTTTTATTTTAAATCAAGAGAAAAATGATCTGGAAAACGATTTTCCAAATTTTGACAGAAGGACAAGAGACAATCAATTTTATGGCCTGACTCTCTTATTGGGTCCCCAGTGGAGTCGCCAAGCTGTCGAAACCATCCTTTTTTTGAAAAGGCGGGAATCGAACTTGGGTTTTGAAAATAAAAATGGGAGTCGCCACCGACCTTTATTTGGTGTGATCGGATCACCTTTGTTTTAATAAAACATTAATTTTGATTTACTAAAACGGTGTTTTTGGTCCACGAAATTTGAGAAAACGGGTTCGGGAGTCGGTTACGTGCGAGGAAGGGTTAGCACCCTCGTCACGCCCAAAATTGGTACCAAATTGATTATTTAATGTCCTTATGTCGAAAGTTGAAAATTGTAATAATGGATTTTTTAAATATGATCCCTTTAAAAATATTCGGATTTCGTCGAATTAAATATCAAAACTTTCTCGTTCCGAAGGAATGAAATATCGCATTCAATACTTTAGGAAACGATAATTCAAATCCTCGAATCCAAGATGAATATTGCCTTATTTAGAAAATCTTATCTCGAAATAACTGAATGTCACATCCAGTAAGTTAGGACACGACATATCGAATTCTCGAAAATAAGCTTTTATTTTTATTCAAAAACTTTTTATTTTTAGTGATATTTCGCTATTTAGGTTAAACGAGAGAATCGAAACCTAGTAAGTTGAGGCACGATTTTCCCGAATTTCTAAACACGAAAATGCTGTCTTTACGGAAGAAATCAAATTTGTATTGGGTAGAATGTAGTACGAATTCGTAACAAAATGCAGAAAATGAAGTACCATACTAGCGAGCATATAGAACACGTATGTTAAATACAAACGATAATAATAAGACGAAAATGGAAATAAAATGAGTAAAACCAATATGCTAAAAGGATAATAAACAGGAAACGAAAGAATAACAAGCGATATGACAGCTTTACAAGCAGACAAAAAAATAAAAATAATAACAATAGTAATGATGATAACAACGATGACGAAAATGACATTAAGATGTAAATATAAAAAGGAATATATAAAATGTAACGATTTGAATGAAAATAGCAGTATATGTGAAATAATATAAGTGTAAACATATGAATGGAAGTTAAATAAATAAAAATATATACATATATATAAATAATATGATAAAAGTAACAAAAATAATAATAATAATAACAACAACAACAACAATAATAATAATATAATAATAACAATAATACAAAATATATACATATATAATATACTAAGAATAATAATAATAATAATAGCAATAGCAATAATGATAATAAAAATATAATAATAAGAGTAATACGAAATATATATATATATATATGTATACAACATGCTAATATGACTATAATAATAATAGTAATAGTAGTAGATATAAATATAATAATAATAGTGATAATAATGATATTAATAATACGATCTTTAGAAAGAAAATAAGCGACTAAATAAACTCATTTAAACGTGTCGAGGACCAAATTATAAACAGTCTGGCATTCAAAGTATAATTTTGAAATAAGGAAAGCCTAGTAAGGATTGAAATGAAACGCGCAAACAAAATGGAGGACTGGATGAGCAATATTCCGAAAATCCCTTGCGCGCGTCCGGTTTGGCAACTCTATGGACTAGTTCGAAAGCGAATCGAAATCTGGGGGTCAAATTTAAAAGAACAGATAAACCAGGTAACGGGGTCTAATTCGAGGAATTTCGAACGGCAGGGAGTGCTTGCGTAAATATCCCTTTGAGGGAAGATGCGCAGTAACCTCTTTTAATTAAACGGCGCCGTTCTCCTCTCGATTTTAATACCCCCTTTCTCTGTTTCAATATCAATCTTTAAAATAGATTTTAGGGTTTATCCCCTCTCCTCTCATTTTTTCTCTACTCTGCAGGGACACCCAAACGCCGCACAATCGTCGAATCTGGCCGTCGACGAAGCACGCGAACGACCCTCGGGTCCCGATTGAAAGCTTCCCCTCCCCGAAGATCTAGCTATTGGTTCCTTGAGAACGAAAGAAAGAAAGCTTTTGACCTTGATGTTTCTGTTTTTTTTATTTTCTTAATGTTCATCCAAAGTCGAAGAAGAAGAAACTACAATCGTTTACTTCGGTTTATATAACCGATTTACAGGGATTTCTTTTATTTTTCTATTGTTCTTTCTGTTTGTGTCATTGCCTCTGTTGTTTATCGTCTTCCTCTTGCAGGGCATGGGCGAAGCATGTGAAGGTGGCTGGGGGAGCCGTGGTTGTCAGGAGGTGTGGGCGTAGTGCGCTCGTGGGGTGATGGGCAGTGGCAGAGGGTGCCGATCGAGGCGCGCGTGGTGTGCTGCAGAGACGTAGCGCATGATGTCCACGGAAGGAGGCCAAGGGTCGGTGGCCAGTGGCAGACGAGGGGTTGACGGCGCCAAAAGCCTAGGGTTTTGACTACTGACTTAACTTTTTTGGTTCTGGGCTTATTGGGCTAGGTTTAATTAGTGGGTTTAGGGCAATTATAGTTTGGGCTGTATTGGGTTAGCTTTGGTTTGGGTCTGGTATTGGGTTTCTTATTGGGCTTCGGGTTTTTAGTTTAAATGGACTGTTAATGGACATTTTAAGAGGGCCATTTTTATTCTGTTATTTGTTTTTTTGGCTTATTTTGTTTGACTGCGTTTGGGCCCTTAATCTATGTTGGGCCGGGCAAAATTTGGTGATTATAGTTGTACTATATGAAAAGATGGCAACACATTGCATGATAGCTACAACATATGAAAAGATGGCAAGCAAAAGCCATCACACATTGTTCTACTTTAGAAGCCATATCCTAATCGTTCTCCATGGATTCATAGCTGTTTAAGTCCACACAACGACTTCAACTTCACTTTTCTATATTTTTTGATACATTTGGATAATTGTATCTCATAACCATGTCCGAGTATGTGTTAGCCTAAAAATAAATTTTTTTTTTCTTCGGTTGAAATTATAATTACAATTACAATTACAAATAATTCATATGAATAGTTACAACAAAAAACAATCATTACAATGCACACTAATTGTTAGACTAGCTGGGATCATATACTGTATCTCATCAACTCAATACTATAAAAGATACTATAGGCAAATAATTGAGCTAATGCACATAAAATTCGTGTTTGAATGTGGGTAGATTTTGGGTGAACTCAAAAGCGTAGTTAGGAGGTGTCAGGAGCCTGGCTCCCCTTAAAATGAATAATTTTTTAATTAAATCTTTTAATTTTTTAAAATATAAATTAGTAAAGATAATATTAAACTTTGGCCTCTCAAAAATAATAAAAATTCGATTTAATCTTTTAAAAATTATAAAGATATAAACTATTAAATTAATAAAATTACAATTTAATTTTGACCCTCTAAAAAATTTTTTTGACCCTAGGTGAACTTTGTTTCTGTTGAATCTAATCTTCGAGTGACATCCCTCATAAGCTTGTCAAAATGATGCATCAAAAGAATAAACAAAGTTAAAATCATGGAAAAAAGTTCACGTATTGTAATAAAATTTGTTCCATGTACACTATATATAACATAATAAGTCGGTACACTCACTTGTGGAAACAAACTAGGGCAGGCCAGTCTTCATTATGCTGGGCAAGTTTAACAGCAGCAGATGAAGTGGGTGCCTCTACCAAGTAGAATGCAGACAAATTGTTGATAGCAGATGCACACTAAAATAATGTGTTCATACTCCTACATTCAACTTTAAACAAATATAGTATTTTGGTTAGGGAAAAGTCAGCAATATTTTTTTTAAAGTTATTGTAAGCACTGAATTCTCAACAATTAATTTAACTCTAATTAACTAACTAGCCAAAATAAAGATGGAGGACAAGCCACAAATTTATACAAGATGAGAATCGAACATAAATCTCAAAGTTATTAAGGCCTCAACCCTACCATTAAGTTAGGGTCTCATTGACGGAAAAAAAGGATCATACAAGAGAAAGAGAATGGCAAACCACCTGTAATGGTCACTGTCCACCAAAGAGCAGCACACTCCATGGTGCAGAGCGAACCGTTCGAGGCACATCATGCCTGAAAGGGTGCAGAACTGAGATGGAAGAGTTCGGAATGTCCCAGATTGTGGCAGACACTTCTAGTACTCGTTGGAGAAGTCAAGATGGCCAGAACATTTTGAAAGGTTATGGAAAGGATTGGACCCTTATGGAATAGGGTAGAAGGTTTCAGAAGATTTAGAAACACCTAATTGTATATAATATTAAATATTGTTAAGTGAGAATATTCTAAATATGTGATGTTTACCGTCAGATCAAGTTGATCTTAACAGTTAATTTTAAAGAATTTGACCTATAAATAGGAAGACTCTTTAATAATAAAATTTCCTATCATTTCTTCCAAAATATAGCTGTGATTGTTTACATGTATAAATTCCATGCAAATTGTAACATCTCAAAATTGGGCCTAGTAGGATTGGGTCCATTGGGCCTTGGGCATAGGAGTGTTTAAAATTTTTGAGAACAAGAGAACGGCATTATTTCAAGTTGGACTTATTAAGAAGATGATTTTAGAAAGTTACGGGGTTTCTATGAAGTCTCTGGTTCAAGTTAGGCCATAGGAAGAATTTTCATTTTTGGCCTTTTAGTGGAAAGGAGTGATGGAAGTAGGACTTAAGTATAATTGTGGTTATGTGATAACAAAAAGGGTAAGGTAGCCTAGTGGAGTTGGTGTCACTTGTGTAACAAGGAAGAGGGGTTTGAATCTCAAAGTTAGCACATGAAGAGTTTTATTTTTTTTGATCAAAAGAGGAAGCTGATTGGAGTTCAAACTATACAAGAAAGAGTGAAGATTTATTCAAACGTGAAACAAGGTGTAATGGGAATAGGTGGGAAAAAAAGAATAATAAAGAAGTGAGAAAACATAATGATGGGATGATTGATTAGTGGAGTAGGTGAGGGAGTGATTATAGGAGAAAGAAAAGAATGATGGAGAGGGAATTATGGAGCATTTTAGGGAGTGAATCATGGATGAGAGGTAGTGGAGGAGTTAGGTCAAAAGAAAAAAAAAGATGAATGAAATGAGAAGTGTATGGGGAGGGGATGATATTCGGCTATGAAGAGGGGTGTTTAGGCAATTTTAGCTTTTGGTCATTTTTCCTTTCAAAATATTTTGGTTCTTTTGATTGCATTTCCTCTTTGCCGAAACTTCAATTTGCCTATTAACTTCTACTCTTTTCTTTTCAAACAATCTCTATTCTACACCATAACTGAAACATCAACTTCATCTCATAATCGAAGTTTGGTTCTTGTGGTTGCTGAAGCTTCTTTGCCTTCTCGGGTTTTCGGTGGTGCAAGAAAGTGTTCTTCCTCTTCTTTCATTTTCTTCAATTGTTTCTCTTTTACTCCCTCTTCTAAAATCGATTATTCACCCTGTTCTTTTGACCAAGGCCGAATCTATCCCTTGCTACTTCCATCCTCTTGGTTCTCTTGGTGTGGACTGAATCGGTAGAGTGTTAGCTTACACTCTCGTCATCTTTCTAGCCTTTGGCTTTCGGAAGAGGGTTGGTAAGTAGAGTTTCGAAGTACTTTATTAGAGGGTCAATCGAACACCTATCTCTTGTAATAAGAGACTCGGATTGTTGGTAAGTGATATAGATTGTTAATCAATCGCAATACTTGGTTGAAGTTGTAAATTGGGCTTTGGACTAATTGTTGACCGATTGTACCTTTAGGTGCCGCGGTGAGCATCGTGTTACGGATTCCGAATAAGGTGTGTAATCTCATACCCTTTCATATACATATCTGAAATGGTGTGTAATCTCACACTTCTCTGAAAGTTTGTATGAAATATGCTGTTAATCGGTCGAAATACCAAAGAAAACCAAAAACCGACATCCGTAATCACTCGGGCGTGCGTATGATCGTAGTGGTAATAGTATTTTGTAATAAAATAGTTTCGGTTAAAAACAATGACGTGTTTTTGAAAAATCACGATAAATAGCAGAAAAGGAATTAGAAAGTGAGTAAGATATCAAATTAAAGCTTACTGTGTCTATTTTGATATGGAAGAAACGGAGAAGGAAAAGGAATTTTATATTCTAAGATATCTTAATTTTAGTGAAGCTGGTTCTGATTAACTTTAGGGTTCATTGATCTATTTTGGAAAAATCATATAAAATTGTACAAAGTGAATTATGGGTTATAATTTATATGTATGAATTCCTTAGTGAGCCCATTTTCAAGAGAAACAAGTTGGAGCAGTATATGGAAACCGTACAGTGAGATATTTGAAATTAAGGTAAGAGAGGTCAGAATCATTAGTGAAACAAGGGAAGTTTTAAGGAATAAACTGTACTAAATGGCTAGGCCAAAAATTCTGGAAAAATTATAGTAAGAAGATATATGAGTCTAGTTGCAAGAAAAATTTACGGATCTAGATTTCGAGTTTTCTAACTCGAGTTATGGTTAATTTAGTCAGTATGACGCAGATGGACAGTTTAAATTTGTATGCCCCAAATTACTAGATAAGTTTTAGTTACGAGATTACCGAATTTCCCTTGGTGGGTAAAATTTCTGAATTACCCTTAGAGAGTAAATTATCAAATTAACCTTGGTGGGTAAAATTACTAAAATACCCTTGGAGGGAAAATTACCGAAATACCCTTGGGTTGCGAAATTACTAAAATACCCTCGACGGATCGTTTTTATTAAAATGCCTTAATGGGCCGAATTGCTTAAATATCTTTAAAAATGTTGATTTATTGAAATGCCCTAATGGGCCGAATTACGAAAATGCCCCTAATAGGCCGAATTATGAAAATGCCCCTAATGGGCCGAATTACGAAAATTCCCCTAATGGGCCAAATTACGAAATTGCCCCTAATGGATCGAATTGATAGATTGCCTTAATGGGCCAATTTGCAAAGTGTGACAATGGGTAGAATTTTTGTATTGAATCTTTGAATTAAGTACTGTTGTTTATATTTGTAAATATCATGATTTACTATGTATGTTGCATTTGCATATTTTGCATGGGTTGGGATATTTGACGAAGAGAAGATAGCTTCGTGCCCCGTTAATGGCTTCGTGCCCAGTTGATGGCTTCGTGCCCAGTTAAATGGCTTCGTGCCCAGTTTAATATATGGCTTAATGCCCAGTTGGTGTGTTGGCGGGGTGGGTGACTAAAGCTCCCCACAGGTGTGCTGGTTGGTACGGGTGGTGTGTAGCGGATGAAAATTTAGGCTTGGTTGGGAATTGCATTTCATGCACATGTTCTATTTGATAAATTATTGTTATTGTAAATGGACTTAGGCCCATAATATTGTTAATTAGGTTTCGGCCCAATGGATAACGGTAAGGGGATTACACACTAAGTTCTTGTAACTCACCCCCCTTTCTTTCTTAATCCTTGTAGGTAATGCTCCGTAGTGAGGACTTGGGCCCATGGATGACTCGGTGGAGGCTATGCTTCCGAAATGGTGTTATCGAATTTTAAAATTTCTATTTCCATTTATTTTATTATTTTGCTAATTTAGTTTAAGTTGTAATAAGGCCTCTGGGGTATTTTATTATTTGCTTTATGGTTGATATACTTATTATTTGCTTAAATTGTTTAAAACGAGAATTTTTCTAGAAACATAAATAAAGGTTTCCGGAAATGGTAGTAATAATGTTTTTGCAAGGGAATGATTTTTAATAAAATACATTTTGAAAATAAGCAAACAAAATTTGAGGTTTTGAATAGCAGAAAGTTTTAAATTCTTTAAGAAGAGTTTCTAATGAAAACATGGTTTTCGAAAAACTCTTCAATGTGACATGCCAGATTCGGGCCTAACTTCTAGGCCGGGTGTGGGGTGTTACACAAATAACATAATCCAAGCATTTAATAATATTTTCTTTCTTTTGTAGTTTGTTCTAATAAAAATTGATATTTAACAAAGGAGCCTTAAATATATCACTTTTAAGAACATGGCAGCCTTCTTTCAACTCCATTAATTGAGATTAATCTTTGCATCCACTCATCTTGTAACGTAAAGTATTTTTATCTTATAAATAATTCATACTTCAAGCTTATTCTCCTATTCAACTTGAGTTGATACTAGTCCATTAGCCACCTTGTTTTATAATATTATATTTTCTATGTTTTTTTTTTCCATCATCATCGTTATTACTACTGTATTCCTAAAAATTTATAACATTTTCAAAAATCCTATCTCTTGAATATCATCATCCAAAATAGGTCTATTCCTGTAGAAGATTTCCAAAACCCTCCATTGCCGCTCTGCACAACCCTTTTAGGTCTTATCTCATTACTCCTGTTTTAAGCAATCTTCTCTCGGGGGCCAAAGATAACCCGTTTATTTCTTTAATACAAGTCATTATTTGAATCCAAAAAGAAAAAGCAAGGCTTGCATGAGTAAGCATCAAAACCTTGTTAACTCACTATATTGATGGCCTAAAACATCCCTCACATGGCTACCGTTGGCAATCAACATAAGAAGGTAGATAAAAAGTATTTCCGCAGCACTAGGGTCGAACACCATACTTGGAGGAGCAATCATAATTTTATTAATGGTTTTAAAGTAATTCTTTGTTTCTTTAATTTTATGAATTGCCTAAAATATTTGTTTTCATATGAACACTTTATTTACTAATTGTTAAAACCATTTTTTTGAAAAGGGGTCGACTTTGATTTTGAAAACGAAAACGAACATGGGAGTCGTCACCTATCCTTTTTATTTAGGTGAGATCAGATCACCTCGTAATTCAATCATTTTAATAAAAGTTTAAATTTATTAAAACGATGATTTTTGGTCTACAAAATTCAGAAAACGGGTTCGGGAGTAGGTTACGCACGAGGAAGGATTAGCACCCTCGATAAGCCCAAAAATCGTACCTAGTTGATTACTTGATGTTTGTTAATGCCAAGAATTGAAAATCTTGAAGAGATTTAAAATATGATCCTTTGTTAAAATATTTAAAAATTTTCAAGAAAGAGGCATATTTCACGTTAATCAAGAAAGAGAATTACGTCCCGTAAGTTAGGACACAATTTCTTAAATTCCCGATGCGAGAATAAACGCCGAAAATTTTACTTATTTTGGAAGATATTCGATTATCTCGATTTTAAAAAGAAATCATATTCCGTAAGCTAGAACACGATTTTTTCTCAATTCTAGAGATTATTTAAAATTCAAGTTTTAAAAAAAATATTCATTTATTCGGATTTATTGAGAAAATCGAAACCCCGTAAGTTAGGGTACGACCTTTCGAATCTCAAAATACGAAGTATCACTTATTTTAAAATCATAATTTATGTATCGAGTAAAATTAATGTAACACAAATTTGTTGTGAAAATAAATCACAATGATAATATGCATAACAAAATAAATGCGTTAAAAAAACAAGAAAGATAAGAATGAATTAACGAAACAAAGAAGTTACTACAGATAAAAAGGAAAATAACAAGCAAACTAGAAAAAATTAAAATTAAAAAATTAAAAAAGAAAACAAAAAAAACAAGGGTAAACAACCATATGAATAAATGGGATATAAAAAGGTTTTTTTTTAAATAATAATATTAATAATAATGAGAATGATATGAATGATAATAAAAATAATGAATAATCTAAGGTTTGTACTTTGTAATCATAATAAAGAATATGAATAAATAAATGTAATATGATAAAATAGAATAAATGTATTTAAAATATTAGGTAAATAAATATAAATAGAAATATAATAGAAATAATAATGTAAAACTCATTAATTTAATAATATGATAATAATAGCAAGTAAATAAATAAAAAAGGAAAATAAAAATAATAGTAATAATAATATTAAATTAATTGATTTAGTAATAAAATAGCAAAAATAACAAAAATAAAAAAGGGCTAAATTGAACTTTAAAATAGAAATTTGGGGCGAATCAGAAATATATATAAACGAAAAGGACCAAATTGAACGCACGAATAATAAGGAGGGACCAAAATGGGAAATAATCCCCACTCTCCAAAACGCATAATTTCAAGGCGGACCTAATTGAAAACGAAACAAATTATAGGGTCAAAATTAAAAACAAAAGAAACTTAATTATAAAACACTTAAAAAGCGGAAGGGCTAAAGGTGCAATTATTCCTTCCATTGAAAAACACGCTGATCCTAGGCTGGAGTGGGTTGGGTCTCGGGTCAGAGGCCAAAACAACGTCGTTTTGGTGGTTTAAAAAGGTAAGTCCCGTTCTCTTTTTTTATTTTATATATTATGCATGGGTATTAAAAAAAGAAAAAAAACAGATTTGAAAAAGAGAAGAAATAGAATAAAAAATAAAAAAGAACACCTTTGAGTCTTTTAACTGATTTCTTTTTTTCTTTTTTCTTGCTTGATTCTTTTCCCTTTTTTTTTTTGACTTGGTTTTTTGTATTTTTCTTTGTATTCCACAAAAAAAATCATTTTTTTTACATTTGGTTTAACATGGCTTATATAGCCATTTTACAAGGCTTTAATCTATTTTTTTTGCTGTCACTTCTGTTTTTGGTCCTTTGCAGGTGGCGATGCAAGTGGAGGGCGGTGGACATGACAATGGCACTGGAGGTGGCAGAAGGCTGCAGACCTAGGTGCGGTGCACCTAGGGTTTGATTTTTTTAATTTTGCTTCTGTTGGGTTTGGAATTGTTGGGCTAGGTTTAAGGTATTGGGCTATTGGGTTTGGGTTTAGTTTTGGGTTGTGGGTTGTAAAATGAGCTGATCTAAATGGACTTTGGTTTTTTTATTTGGTTTTGTTTTATTGGGTCTTATTGAGCCCCGAGCTAAATTGGTCTACTACACTACTATATACGCAAATTAATTTAAATTTTTTTAGAATTTTGATTATTTATCAAGGATAAAGATTATTTGTTTATTTAATACAAGTTTACAATTTTAACATCGATATGATCGATATTTTCAATGTTATTATTTATTAAGAATTAATATCGCTTCAACAATTATCATTACAAAATTCTTGTCATACAATGAATATCACATGAAGCAATTGCCCGTATGAAATAATTAATTAATGAAAAACCTTATCATGGCTTGTGTTATTTTACTTACAAATAATATCTCATTAATTAGATCTCAATTTAAATTAAATATCCATTAATTTTAAACATATAATAAAAATATTCATCCAATCAAAAGTTTAAAACTGACCTCAATAATTTACATGGGATTTAAATGATTTAAACTGTTCAATAATAGTTTATAAAATAAATAACCCAACTAATCCAATTATCTAATCATCAAATTAAAATAAATCTACCCATTATTACTTAATGAACAATTAACTCTTTCCCTTATCCCCAAACTAGACCTCCATAACAATGAAATGCATGTATTTTCAACCAATCAATTTGAAACCTAAAAGAATACCCAGATTCTATTCAAGGCCATAATATAACTATTTCTATATTGAAATTAAAATTTAAAATTTAAGCTAAATTTGACCCAACCCAGCACACAGAACATGCACTTTACACCAACCTTGACCTGAATCTTAACTCTTTTCTTGTAATCCTTGCAGAGACTGTATAATTTGAGTGACTAAAACTTATTCTATTTTCAAGGGCTGCAATTTCACATCTCACTTCTTCTAAATGTTCATTAATGGCAGTCACAGCATCTTGCACTCCTCTAAGCTTCCTTGAGAGCAATATTATACTCGGCATTTGTTTCTAGTTCTTCGGTTTTGGCAGCTTTTGTTATCTCATGGAGATGCACGCATTCATGCTCCGTTGGCTTCTTAAATGAGCAATTCTAATGGTTCACTAGATGCTCCGATGGACCACCTGCCTTCTTTAATAACTGAATGGTGGCAGTCTTCATATTGAATATATAATACATCGTCAACAAAGAATGCAGGATTTTACAATAAGGCATGGATTAGACATGGGTAGGAAAGTTGATGAAAAACAATATCTATCATACATATATATATATATAACAACAATTTTTAATTTTATTTACACATATCTGACACTCATCCCCGAATCAGAGTAACATAGAATGGCAAAATACATTTGTTCAATACAGTAATCTTAGGAGCAATGGTACAAGAATGACTAGAGACATACCAAAACACAAAAGCATTTAAATTTCATTTTATATGTTTTATACTTATTTTAACCAAAACACAAAAGCATTTAAATTTCATTTAATTTGGTTAACTGACTGAATTAATCAAAATATTTCAGTTGAGTTAATGTATTTGAAATTTTTTTGGTTCAATTAAGGGTTAAAGATTTTTACATTTCGAATAATTCAATTCGATTAATAACCGATCCGACCGTTTAAACACCTCCAACTAAAAACAACTAATAATATAAGAATGCATAAATAAATAAGCGTACAACATCCAGCAGCAACATGTTGGGTATGGAAATTTCATACTTAAATCAGCACTTCATTCACCATCCAAAATAAATATTTCAAACTTATTAAATAAAATTATTTAAGTATTAATTAATTAAATATATCAATTAAAATAAAATATCACGTAGATGTACAAAATAAATTAAATTATTATAAGAATATTTTTGCCATTTTATATTTTACAAATCAATAAAAACTTAATTATAAAAGAAATTAAACCCATAAACAATAATTATTAAACATTTAATTTAACCATTTCAACTTACAAACTTTTAATAAATATATTTCTTCCATAATTTAAAAGATAAAAAAAGTTAGAAGCAAGCCAAAAAAAAAGAGTTAAATTACAAAAGAAGCCCTCGAGCATTAGAGTCCAGCAAAAAAGTCCTCTTCCCTCCGTTGTTTCGAGTCCTTTCAAAATTATACACAAAATATGCTAACCTATGCTATGCACAAACATGTTTATAAGGAGCAGTATCTCGAGGTGGCGGAAGAGACGGAGGCGGTGTAAGAGGCAGATGAGAGAAGGTATCCTAGTCAATGATTTCTCCCTCTACTTCACCATTCCTCACAAGTTCTCCTACTTTCTCCCTAACATACAAATTCACTGGGTCAACTTGAGTGTCATGTTTTTCGTTGTCGTCATCATCATCATCATCTTCTTCTTCTTCTTCTTCATCAGCATTGTTGTTTTCGATATCATCATCACCAGCAGCATCAACGATACTTTGGGTCATTGTCTTGTTGCCACCTTCAATATTATCTTCAGCATCAAGCAAGGTTTTCTCTTGAACGATCTCACCCTCGGATACACCATCTTTAACAACTACTACAAGAAATTTCAAGGGCTTCTCAGGCCAATCCTTAAAGAAAGAATTCATAACCATGAAGCGGAGAACCTGCAACAACCGGCTTTTATCTTTCCTTATATCAGCGCGAAGAAATTTTTGCAAAAGGGTCGGACTCCTCTTGCTGAAAGAACTGCCATCAAATGATTCCTCGGTTGTTGGTCTTGGTTTCTTGGAAAAACGGTCTCTCTTATCTGGTCTCCCTCTTTTATCATTCCTCATTCCAAATCTCCCCTTCTTGGTTGACGGCCTATGGTTTTCTTCCCTTCCATTCACCCTTTTCTTCAAACCTAGCAGATACTGTGGCGGAATTTCTGCAACTTCGACTCCTAACTCAGCTTGCTTTGCCAAAATCTCCTTGAGTTGCTACAACAGCAGGTTACAATATATAATAAGAAAAAACTTCAGTTACATAGATTGTGACAATGAAGAATCAATCCGGCCACCTTGCAGAATTTTAGTCACTAAATGCCTGTTTTTAGATTGAAACAAATTTATAAACCCAGAACTGAAAACTTAAGTTATCTTTTCATGAGTATTTAACATTGTTAGACATGCTTAGACAAAATGACAATTTTCTCGAATCTTGGATGCTAATACTAGAACTCTTACATATATCTATGTTATTTGGACCCGGGTGTGAGTTCAAATACGGGTATGCGTCTAACAAGGTTATGTTCAATTTGAAGGGTTGTATTCCCACACCCAAGTCCAAATATGTGCCGGATACGGGTGTCAAACAAGGATACTTCAAGAAAAAAGAAGATTCAGAGCACCATAGACATATATGCCGAGGACGAGACACAAGGCAGTCTTATAGGTGGAAAGCATCAAACGTTTATTGACCAGATGGCTCCCCTCTAAGATGAGATTGGCCTTATGCTCAAGCTTATGCAATACTAGTAAGTTTTTTATAGATCAGGAAAAATTAATAAATGTACCTCGCTACGTGATTTTGCAACCTCGGAGTCAGCTACTTTTCCACTCAGTTTTTGCAGCCACCAAAGTCAATTATCATCGAATGCATATACACTTTAAAGGGAACAAAAAGTGAAATGAAAGAGCATTCTGCAGTTATATCCAACCTTCTTTATGTTGGCATTTGTTGGATAGAACCTCTTACGTTCTTCACGCCACTTTCTTATCTCTTCCTCCGTATAGGTCAAAGCAAGCGATCTTCTCATTTACGAAAGAATTGTGGACACATCAAAGCAGAGATTAGTAAGAAAGAAGGTAATTATGAGAGGAGAGAAAATACATGACAATTTATGAGAAATATTAATCATAAGTACAGGAAAAGAAGGTTCTAAGAAAATACATGACAATTTATGAGAAATATTAATCATAAGTACAGGAAAATAAGGTTCTGCTGTACATGATTGCACTAAAATGTCAACTGCAATTGATTCGGTTCTATTAGCCTCCCTGTTGGGAATTATTATCAAGGAAAACATTAACTCTTTCTCAAAAGTATTTGGAAAGAACAGAAAGAAAATCCTTTAACATAGCCATTTACAAGGCAGCTTGTAAATTAATTGAAACCTATGTTGCTCCGACTCTTCATCTCTCTTGATATACTTGTGTCTAATACATAACCAGACATAAGTTGGGAGATAGGACCATCCAAAGATCCTCCAAATACATGAAAAAACTTTAAAAGAAAATTGAACATACATACATATTTGACAATCACAATCAAGTCCGAATAACATAGCTGAAAACTACCTAGGCTGTCCATACACATACATTTCCTGTACCCCAGCCAACAACTAAATACAGAGAAAAAAAACCAACACACACTAAAATCTTGTGAAATTTTAAAAGTTCTGGCATTTATACCAGATCAAAACAAGTAAACCAACAGAGCATGAGCATTCCTTTTTCTGTTTTCATGCATACGGTGGGATTTCATCCACAAACATTTCAGGCCTTGACTAATCATCAATAGTTCAAACTTATACAAGCAAGAACTTAAGCACCTCACCAAAACGGAATCAATTAAGGGTTAAGTTGGACAACTAATGGTTTTTTAACATGATTGCTTAGAATTATTCCAGTTGTGACCACCATTAAAATATTCAAGGAATTAAGTTTCTAAAATTAATCACATAAAGCTCATTTATCCAAACTCAATGCAATACATCCCCATTTGTCAACTCACTCTAATCCCATACCACTTAACTTCTATTTAAAGTGATTCACGTAAATACTCCACAGATACCATGCACCATTCCATTCTCCATACCAATAAAACTCCCATGATAAAATAGATATTGCCAGCCAAAGAACTGCTTCAACTATAAGAAAGCATGAATAGAACTGTCTATTTTCAGGCTAACCACTGTCATAAGTGTAGCAGCCATCATTTGTAAAAAAGCAATTTCAACTAAATAAATGTCTCATGTTAACACAAAATTATTCTCAACTGAACGTCTCTGTCAAAAAGCAAGAGTTTTCTTCACATCTGACAAGCAAAATTATGAAACGAGTATGAGCAAACTGAATTTTAAATTTCAAAAGAATATTGAGACCTCTACCCATATTTAAGCCTATTTAGATAAATAAAAGCTATGAAAGTTTATTAAAATAAATTGGCGAAATTCAAAAGTTTCTAATAATGGCCTTATTTTATAAATACTAATAATGCCCAAGGTTGTATTGTGCTTAGATGTGATCATGAGTTAAGTCCGGCTTCAGTAAAATTTTAGTCCCATTTTTTAAGTTTCGGCTTGACCTAACTTGAAAAATGGGCCTGAAAGTTAGCCCAAGCCGGCCCAATCATATTAAAAAAATTTATATTATTTTTTTATATGAATAGAAATTTAAAAAATATAATATATCAAATACGCTAAAAACATTCAAAAAAAATATTTCCAAACAAATTAAAAAATTATTTATACTTAAATATATCACTAAGACAAGTGCAACTTAACAAACAAATAACTTGCAAAACTAATAATAAAATAAGAGTTATATAATATCCAAACAATAATAACGAAATAAAAGTAATATAATAGTAAAATGGTAACATAGCAACAACAAAACAAAACAATAGAATCGGGCAGGTCAAAAATATGAATTTTATGTTTATTAATTTATTAATTTTTTATATGTAGAATCAAGAGTATATGAATTTCATTTTTATTGGAATGTAACAAAAATTTTAAGATGAAATTATGTTTTTATTGTGTCACCAATCAATGTAAGAATGACATTTTGTAATTATAAATATAATTGTTTTACTTTTTGATAAGTCGCGTGAATTTGAAAAATTATAGTAGTATAACTAACGCAATCAGGAAGCAAGCCCAATTCAGACATCTCTTGAAATATCAGAGAAGCTTTTACCATGTTTCCTTCTGCACAAAACTTTGCGATGAAACTATTGTACACAAATATATTCTGTTTAAGATTGAAGAATTTTATAACATTCATTGCTTCCATTGGTCTTCCGACTTCACAGTAACCTTCAACAACAGAACTGACCAAAACTGAATCCGGAAAAACTCCAAATCTAGTGATTTTAAACAGCATCGAAGTTGCTTCTCCTAAACAAGACATCTTACAAAGAGTGTCGATTATGATAGTATACGCAACAACATCCAGTTTAATCCCGTAGTTTTTCATGTCCATCAGCAATTTCCAGGCACTTAAAAGGTGGCCTTTATTGCAGTACATGTCGATAAACAAAGTAAAAATCGATACATTCAAACGAATCCCTTGCCTCATCGTTTGATCAAGAAAATCCGAAGCCAAGTCCAATTGATTTAACCTTAACAACGCCTTAAGCAATGAGTTACAAACGCCAACTGACGGAAACATGTCAAAATGCTTCATTTGGCACGTTAATTCAAATGCCAAATCAGCCTTCTTTTCTCTTATATAACAATCAACAAGCATGCTATACACAGTTCGTAAAACTGTTTTATCACTATGAGTCTCGTAAAAGAGTTTCAACAATTCATTCACAGGAACATTTTTGCTAACACTAACTCTCACTAAATATAGAATATAATCCACCGCAATATGATTCATGTTCCCGGAAACTAATATATGTATCATCTTACAAACCGATTTATTCGAATGCAATGATCCAATGCAATACTCAGACAACTTGAAAAAATGCAAAGCAAGCTCAGAATTCGAACTTTCATCGAATAAATCATTCAAAATCCGAATCAAATTTGTCTCATTCAAATCAACAGCATGTAGATTCACGGGGTTAATATCGAAACCTCGTTTCGAGAGTATCGATTTGATCATACTCATAGGGTTGCTGCATTCTTCAGTGTGTTGTTGCGTGATGAAATGTTGGGATTCTAAAAGACATGAAGCACAGGATGAGAATTTCTTACTAGGAATCTGCTTGAATGGGTTTTTTGTGGTGAACAAGAGCTTGCTAAAGATTGAAGAAGAAACTTTCATGGAAAGCTTGAAATTTTGTGGTTCATCAGCGAGAAATGAGCTGAAAAAAATGTATAAAAAAAATTAATGGAGTCCTTATGAATTCAACAGACAAGGAAACAATCTATTTTCATACAAATTATAAGAAAAAAATGAAGAAAAAGGAAAAAGGAAGAGGAAGGGTTTAAAGAACCTGGTGCCGAGGGACAGAGGCGCCCATAAAATAAGATTAACAGTCGATAGCTTAGGTTTGCTTAAAAATATAATAAATAATAATAGGCGTAACTTAAAAATAGAGGTATTTTCATGGCCGGACTGGGCTGGGTTGAGTCGAGTCAGGTCAAACCGGATCAACTCAAAATACTTTTAATTTTAGTTAAAATTTGTTATTAGTCTCTCTAATTTTATAGAATTTGCGATTTAGTTCATGTACTTTAAAATTTTAAAATTCAATCCTCTTACTTTTCAATTTAAAAGTCCTATTTCAATCATCATTGTTGTTGATAGTTTCTGTCAAATTTTGCTAACTTAATATATTTATTTTCTATCAATCATATGTCACATAATATTAAGACAACATAATTGACATACCAAATTGATAAATTTTGAAAAGAAATACAGAAAACAATAATGATTGAATTGATATTTTTAATTTAGAAAAACAAAAAGACTTAATTTTTAACCTTTTTTAGTCCATGGATTAAATCTAAAATTTTATTAAAATATAGGGACAAATAATATATTTTAACCTTGGATTTTTATGTTTTTTTTTTGTTTGAACTTTTATTTTCAAAAAAAAAATTATATCCTTTCGATTTGATAGTTGAAATTCAATTAATAACTACATCAAACAAAATTTGTTAAATTGAATTATGTTAATAAAAAGGTCATGGCAACAAATTTAATAAAAAAAAATAACAATATTAATAGTTAGGCCTAATTTAGAGACTTGTGAAACATTTTAACCTATGAGAAAAGTCTAGCTTAATTTATTATTTGGGTAAACAACATCCAAAGTCAATCTAAAATAAGTTTGTCCTATTTGGGTCATTCTAAACTTTTTTTTCTCAATTTAATCACTCTAATTAAGATAATTGTTCGAATTAGTCATTATTGTTAAAAATTTTATTAATCCACTAATGGGTTGCTAACATAGCACATTAACCCATTGAGTGATTGATATGTGAGAAAATTTTTTTATTTTTACTTTTGACTAAAACTAGGGACCTCTTTATAATTAATCCAAAACACTTTTTATTCTTTATCTTTCTCTTTTTTTTTTTTACCTAAACAATGGAGAAACCAAAACCTTTACCATTCTAATCTTGATAATCCTAGATAGTGTGATCAATGTTCTTTGCACGGATATCAATATATAATGTATTATAAAAAAGTTAAAACATGTCATACATCCTTTTACTTTTTATAAATTTAGAATTTAATCCTTATATTTTCAGAATTTAAAATTCAAGTGATTTGTTTAAAAACTTTTACACAATTTTTTGAAATTTCCACATACCTTTCTAATGTTTAAGTATGAAAAAGCCATACTTCTAAACTTTTTTATTAAATGAATTTTAAGTAAAAGCATAACCACATCCTTTATTATTTAATTATTATTTTTTATTTTCAAATTAAATAATTTTAATATAGATGTCTTTTACCCTTATATATATATATATTTGTATCAACCTAATTAATCCTTGGCAAATATTTTGTCATTTCATGACCTAATTCACGTGGAATCCCAAACAATTATCCATGTCATGTTTGGTTCAATGTAGTAGCTATTCCATTACAGCACAGTTCAAAATTTTACTGTAAAATAGATGTTTGGTTCATTGAGAACTCAAAATGTCAAATAGCGATTTTGGGTTCATTCCAAAAATTGCTGAACAACCATTTAGAGGAGGAGGTGTCAAATTGGCTATTCTAACCTCTCCACCAAATGATCCTTCTTCCCCCCCCCCTCCTGAAAACACTCTTACTTAAATTGAAATTTCTCAACGATTTCACCTTTTTTTTTCTTTGACCATCAACAATTTCAAGCTCAAATCAACTAAAAAGGAAGCAAATCAACTTGAAGGTCAAATCAACTAGATCTTTGTAAGTTCAATTCAATTAGGGTTCATTTTGCATTTTTATTGAATTTTTTTTTTCTCTTATGATTTGTCCTAGAGAAATTGAAATTGATTCTGCATCTATTAGCTGTCTGATTTGTACTGTAATTGGAGCAGAATTGTGGGGCATTTTTCATGGTCTCTCCATTGCTTGGGAGAAGGAATTCAAGAAGGTAGTGGTGGAATGTGACAGTTCCCAAGCTGTCCAGCAGTTGAATGATGGCCAGGCTGCTTCTGATAACTTGGCATTGGTTAGAAAATATAGTAGAACTGTGCGGACGTGGTTGGGATATTTGCATTGTCCATCTCCCACGGACTGCCAATCAAGTGGTTGGCAAAACAGGGGTTTAACATGGGTTTCGAGCTGCAAATTTTTGTTTCCCCTCCTGCTGGTGCTTGGAATATGCTTTGTCAGGATGTTTTGTGATCTTGTTCTCTATAATTTTTTGATATCCTTCTTTATTCAAATAAAATCGTGATCATGCTTTTTAGTTTGGCCAAAGGATGCAGGAGTAGTTCTACCAGTTTGATCCCTTCAACCCAATTTGGTTTTATGCTTGTGTAGGTGTGGCTTGAAAATCTCTGTTTTGCCCATGTGCATGTGCATGAACAATTAAATCTTAGTTATTACAGATGGAGAGTTCAATGTGATTCAAACTAATTTGACCCACAAGTAGTTAACAACTTATTCAGGGCCAGGGGAAACATTAATTTAGTTTGGCATTTGCTTTGTTTGCCTTGTTTAGGTAACTTATAGACTGTTTAGGTGTACAATTAATAAATGATCTCAATGTTTTGTACATCTCTTTTACTCTGTATTTCTTTATATGTCTTTGTAACATCAGGTAGACTATGCATGTACACCTGAGAAAGTTCACCAGCAATTCCAATCTTGTGATCAGAGTTACAATTTTGACTGACAAGTTTGGTCAACCTAAAGGATTCGCCTATGTTGAATTTGTTGAAGTTGATGCTGTTCAAAGTGCTCTACTGTTAAATGAATCAGAATTGCTTGGTCATCAGATGAAGGTTTGTAACTTGATCTACATGTGGATTATTACTTCATTAATACAACCTACATGAATACAACCCTTTATTATAGAAACCAGCATATGGCATAAATTATTAGCATGATGGGAAATTCGACAAATGGTTCACTCATTTTTTTTCCTGATTTTTCTTGTGCAATTTTGGAGGTCAGGTTCCTTCTCTGTTCACTTTGCATTCGTACACTTAGCTTCATGGATTACGCTCACTTAATATTGCAACTTGGAGTGGTTTTATGGGTTCAGTATGTTTTACTCTGTTGAGTATGCATCGGACACGGGTGTTCCTCATGATTAATAAAAAGATGAACTGCTGCTACCAATAAATTGGAGCAAGCCGGTTGCTGTACAACATATATAACATCGGGGCTTCAAACTGTAAAACCAGGTTAAACATCAACTGCTTGCTGTTGTAATGACCATGCTTGTGATGTAGCAAGGACCAAAGCATGAAATAGTTCTGGTTTTTGCAGGTACATTTGATTCAGTAGGTACAACTAAGTTGCAAGATGCTGGCAAAGCTGGTTTGGTGATGACAATTCAAGGCAAGAATTCAGCTGTGCTCGGATCTGCACTCATCTGTAAGTGATTCAATAGCCATCAAAAACTTTCGTTGAAGTCCTTTTTCTCTTTTAATCTAACCTCATGAAATGGCGCAGGCGCATATCTGTTTATAACTTTGTTCCCAGATCAAGCGGAGAAGCTGCTTCAGATGAGTCTTGCAAGTAGCCATTGCAAAAGTAGCCCGTGTTATATTTTACTCAACTAACATCCGAGGCAGTCCAAAATGAGTCCTTATCCCTGCCGCAATAGTAAGAAATGTCTATGCAACAACTTAGATTTGACCACCAAGATGATTCCTTACAAAATTGCTTTAGTCATCAAGCTGCCAAATGATTTTATCGGCTCGTGAATAGAGATGATCATTAAGCATCTCTTCCCAATCTAAGATTTATTCTGAAGACAAGCCTCCAAGAGTAATGGTCAAATCTCTCATCTACTGAATAATCATGGACTGCAATGAACTCTATGTTCTCCTTTATCTCTCTTTATTTCTTTGGTGTCAAGATTTCAATATGGTTATAAATTAATTGTTTCTGATATTTGAATCTTGCAGGCTGCACCAGCTAGCTCCTCTAGGCTCAGGCTGGCTCTTGAAGCACCAGCAACAACACCATCAAGGGTCAGATTTTTTTTCCTTTTAACTCCAAAAGTAATTGGTATGGTAACATTTTTCTAAAGCTGGTTTGAGAGTTGAGAGCATAAAGCATAAAATTTGGTTATCTGATTGTTTCTTTGATTAATGACTTCCAGCATCCTATTTAAATTGCCAGCCATATAACTTATTTCATTGCTCTAAAAATGTCAAAGGTACAGTTTTTATTAGTTTTTTTTTTTCTTTTTTAGCAACCTAAACCACGATTTTAACAGCAGAAACAATTTGTTGTGTCAAAGGTACTTTTTTTTAGGAAGAAGTTCTTAGCTTCTTCCTTATTGCTCTAAAAAGTTTTTTTTTATTGCTCTAAAAATGTAATATATTTATTGGTTTGAATAGGTAATAAACAGTGAATCTGTCTCGGGTGGCTCTGCTGCATCTGTATCAACCGTGCAATGTGTTGTGTCACCTGGGAGTGACACTTGTGGAAGCGTGGGGCAGACATCATTATTTTGCGGCCTCGTTGGCTTGAAGCCTGATTGCGCATAGAAAGTGTTTGATAAAATGCTTAAGAAAAGCTAGTGTCTATTGGTGCCTTACATTGTTCAGCTCAGAAACTTGACATATTAAGTTGGCAATTGTTTATAAGAAAAATTTTTAGGCTTCCATTCTAGCTAATACTTTGATGACTGCAAACCCATTCTTAACATCCAAACTGTTTATATTAACGTATTCAATGCTTATCTTGAGCTCGTTGAAGATATTTTCTTAAATAGCAGTCATGCTAGTTTTATGGGGAGATCGAGATTAATTGTAATTGATAAGAAAGTCTTGATTCTTTATAAATTGAGGAGATCACTTATATAGATGATGTATTGATCTGAGAGCACCTAATCTTGTTCATTAAGGAACGTTTCTTTGGGTGTGTTGAGTGGAAAATCAAGAGTGTTGCTTCGGTATTGTCTTAAAGTTTTTAGGAAGAAAACTTAGGAGAAAGTTGTCTAAATCTTAGATGGAAAAGAAAAGAGTCTAATCTGGCTGAGTGTTAGACATATAGAGGTGATGAAATGTTGTTGTTTGTAACAAAATAAAAATTTGAATACCTTATTGGATATTTTGAAATTAGGGTGTCAGATTGAACACTTTATCGTAGTAAGAGTACCAAATATTTGAATTAACCTTATTTATAATTTTGAATAGTTGACATTTTATGTATAAATTTAAAATTAAGGTGTCCAATTGAACATTTCACTTTAACAAGGGATCAAATATTTGAATTAACCCTATTTATAGTTAAGACATGAACTCGATTGAGCTTTGTATTTTATTGTTCTTTCTTTAAAAATATTTCACAATTTGATTTAGGTATATTTTTTTTATATCGAAAACAAGCATAATTTTGAAAAAAAAATCATTAATATATAATGTAAATCAATAAAGTTGAGAATAATTAAATTAATTAACATTGCTGAAATAATTTAAATAAGAAATAATTAAAAAAATAGTTAATTTTCATAATTTCAATCCACCATATCACAATGTAATATTGAATTCAAATGTTACAAACCCAAACAAATTATAGATGAATGCTAAATTAATATTGAAATCAAATCATACAAACACAAATAAATATGAAACAAATAAATTTTAAATAAAGTGACATTGAAACCAAATCACACTTAGAATTTGAGCATCTTTTCATCGAAGAAGTAGGAATGAAATGTCAAATCCTTTGTGAACTCCTTTAACCAGATAAATCTTTTGGTGCTTTCCATTTGAGCAAAACACATCTACAACCATGAAGACAATTAGAACTCATGTTAATAATGGAAGCATAATTTTGAAATAATAACAACGTTGATGATTTAAAAAATTAATAGCTCTTTAATCATCCGGAGTACTTACCACAAAGCTTTAGACTTGGTAACCCCGACATTTGCAATGGATAATATAGTTGCATGTAGACTTTTCACACTTGAGAATTTCTTCTTGGCAAAGCTTACCACAACGAGAGCATGCAGGGTAGCCCTCAGCCTTCTTAAAAAATTTAAGATCATGAGTATGTGGATGATCAACATCATCCCATGTGATTCCATCATTGAGAAATGGAAATTGTCCGAGAACACATTTAGGATGAGCAGAAGTATCACAAATTGAACAAGAATAATACCAAAGGCTTGGATCTCTTTCTTGTTCACAAATATCACAATAACTTTTCTCTTTATCATCATGATAGGTAAGCTTTAGCATGTGTTCATCAATTTTGTGAAGAGCTGAATGTGGTAATGCTAAGCATGCAAAATCCAAAGCAAATTTGCACTTTCCACATCTGAATGCACCATGCCAACACCTAATGCCACAACCATGACAATTCTCCTTACATTTGAAATCAAAAAAGAGAAAGTGCTGGTGTCCTTCACATTCAATGATATCAGCAACTTTAGCACACATTAAGCACATGCGCAAATATCTTCTAATATTGTAGAAGAAACCACTAGAAGGTCGACAGCAAAAGCTACATACCAAGAAGCCTTTGAAATCAAGGGTGGCATTGCTTTGACGAAACCAATGTTGCTTGATTCTTGGCAATTCGACACAAGTTTTATGAAGAAAAAAGGGGCATTCTGAGCAATAATAGAAGAGAGGTGAGATAGATAGCATGCACCCATCACATTTTCTATCAATTTCCTTCTCCATCTTGTCTGCTAACACCAAGCAGTGTTGATGACTGAAATGTTCAATCTTTGTAGCTTCCCTAGCTTCATTCACCTCAATAACACGAATGATGGAAGATTGCATAGATTTTTCATAAAGCTCCTCCCATTGCTTTTCTTCCTCAATTACCTTGTACAAATCATCATTCTCTAAGACACAATTCACATGGACAACATAATTGCAACCTGGCTTCCTACAAGAGTAACTCCCACGATCTAGTTTCACTTCTTTGAAACAAATCTTGCAAACTTGCCTTGTAAGATCTTTAAGAAAATATTTGTGAAAAATGCAGTGATCATGTCGAGAAAATTTGATAATGCGTGACAGTGAAGTGCATTTCTTATGGACCATGACGTTGCATGTGGAACATATATAAGAAACAAAGTTTCCCTCAGTGTCACATGCATCACAAATGAATGAACCTCGTCTTCGAAATAATGTGAATGGGTGCTGATGGCGACTTTTATCTTCAACAATGGACATCGGCAAAGCACATCCAATATTGATGTTAAAATGACAAAGAGAACAACCATAAAAAGGTCCAGAATGTTGCTTTTGGCATAGGTTGCAAAAAAGGTCACAAACACTATAATCAAGGAAAAGAGGGTGTATATGATGGGAAGGGTGATTAATTTTCATGGGTAACTCATCAAGGCATTTCTTGTGAATGATGAATAATATTGGACACTCGGAACAAAAATAAACAAAATTTGTCAATGGTTCATAACACCAGGAGCAGTTGAATTCTTTGAGTACATCTATGGCCATGGGACTTTCTATGAAGATCAATGGATGTGGGTGGATGTCAAGTTTGGGCTGTTGGTTAGACTTATGTGAAGAAAATAAATGAGCACATTTGATGTCAATGGAAAACCAACATGCTTTACATTCATAAAAAAACATGTTACGTTTTTCCTTGCATAATGCACAACCATATACCCGGAAATGATTAGGATTTGGCCTTTGTTGAAGACGAAGACTTGCAAATGAGTGCTGGGGATGGAGAGGGTGATTAGGGAGTGAAAGGGGTGCCTCTGCACATTGCTTGTGAAGGTGATAATTGCAATGAATACAAGAGAAGCATGGAGCTGAAAGCAGTTCCCCACATCCATCGCAGTAAGCTTTGAGAGCTTCATTGCTTTGCTCTGCCACTAACACCAAAAGATGTTCCTCATGAAAAGGATGCTTAAGAAAAGTATGCTCATCAACGCATTTCTTGTGAATGAAGAATGATGGACAGTCAGAACAAAAATATATAGCATCTATGAATGGTTCATGACACCAGAAGCAGTTGAATCTTATGAGTCCATCTATGGCCATGGGACTTTCTATGACGGTCAATGGATGTGGGTGGATGTCAAGTTTGGGTTGTTGGTTAAACTTATATGAAGAAGATAAATGAGCACATTTGATGTCAATGGAAAACCAACATGCTTTACATTCATAAAAAAACATGTTACGTTTTTCCTTGCATAATGCACAACCATATACAAACCAATGTGGCCTTTGTCGAAGAGAAAGACCAGATTCTTCGTGCAGGGGATGGAGAGGGTGATTAGGGAGTGAAAGAGGTGCCTCTGCACATTGCTTGTGAAGGTGATAATTGCAAGGAATACAAGAGAAGCATGGAGCTGAAAGCAGTTCCCCACATCCATCGCAGTAAGCTTTGAGAGTTTCATTGCTTTGCTCTGCCACTAACACCAAGGGATGTTCCTCATGAAAATCATGGATAATCTGTTTCTTATTCTCATTCTCGCTCACACTCTCACTCTCACTTTCAGTCTCATTCTCAGTCTCAGTCTCATTCTCATTCTCAATCTCATTCTCACTCTCACTCTCATTCTTATTTTCGCTCACACTTTCACATTCACCCATCTCCAAGGGATGTTTCTCATTCTCATTATCCATCTCCATTGATTAGTGTGTTTGTGAGCAATGAAGGAGATAATAGGAGGAATGAAAGAAAAGAAAGGATAAAGATTAAAACGAGGAATGATGGAGAAATGGTAGTTGGAGGAGGGTGTTGTTTAACACTAATATGTCTCAATTTATGCTCACTATCTTCTCAGCTCTCTTTTCATTTTTAATAAAATTTTCACTTTATTGAGAAAAAATAAGAAGAAAGAATATAGTTTTGTTTGGAGATTGGTTAACTTAAAAAAAAAAAATTGGGATAACATTAAAAAAGGTGATGAAGTAGATTAGAATAAAATAATTTATTTCATTACAAAATGTTAAATCTAAATAGGAAGAGATGATGTTTTTTACATAAATTTTTTAAAAAATATATTAGATGGATTAAGTTAATAAATCTGAAGATTTGAAAAGCTGTTTAAAAAAATGGTAAACCAAGTTTATTGTGTTATGAAAATTAAGAAAAAGAAAAGAAAATTGAAAAGTGGCTAAAATTACAAGAAAAAGAATTACAATTTTTTTTTGTAATTTATATATATTGTTATTTTAATACTTATTAATTTTTTGCAATTTTTTTAATTTTTACATTTTATTTATTTTATTTATAATATATTTTTATAATTTTTGTACTTTTATAAATTTATAAATTCATAATTGTTACAATGTTATATAATTTTTATAAGGGCAAACTATTTGTCTCAGGTTATATTTGTCATATAATTATTGGATAAAGATGATAATAGTACAAGCAATTTCACATTTTTAATACAAAAAGTATGAATCTCCCTTTCATATGAATGATTAATTAAAAATTAAAGTATTGTGCTTTGCTTAATTGTAAGCACAAAGAATGTTACTTTTGCTAATTAAAAGGCCTTATTCTTCAAAACTTAAATAGTTATGAGTGATGATTCTTTTTTTATTGTAATAAAGTCGATTATATAATTTAAATATATTGGATAAAGATGATATATATATATATATATATGCCATTTTTGTAATAAAATTCTAATATGAAATTGCATAAGTGCTTCAAATTTCAAATTTATTTGTTAATAAATTAAATCTAAATATTTCTATTTGAATCCAAAATAAATAATTATCTATTGGTTATCCAAATATATTAATATATGAATCTAGTAAGTTAAAAAATTTTAAATGTAAATCGAATAATTCAAATTCAAATATGTTTCCTAAATTAAATAATTTTTTAGTATAGATTTACAATTAGTAGTCTAAGTATATCATACCACAAGTGTTGGCTGCAGTGATAAGATACATTGCACTCTTAAGCAAAGAATGTAGGTTTGAACCTTGAAGACAACATTATTGATAGAGACTGTCATAAACCTAGAACATGAACTATAAAACGAATTAGAAAAATAGTATAAAAAATATGTCATTATTTATAATAACTTAATTATTTTAAATATTTTATTAACAATTTTATGCTTTTTATAATATTTTGTAATTTTATTAACAATTTTAATAATTTTCAATATTTTTAAATGTTTTTCCATAATTTTAATTTTTTATTTTTTGTAATTTATATATGTTGTTATTCTAATACTTATTAATTTTTTTTCAATTTTAATAATTTTAATAATTTATATATTTTATTTCATTTATATTTTTATAATTTTTTCACTATACATTTTTATAAATTTATAATTTTTATATTTTATATATTTGTATTATTTGTATTATTTTTATTATAAAATATCATATTTCATTGCATGGTACAATTCTGGTGGGCCATATGGCGGAAACAATCCCTAAAAATAGTTATCATTACTCTTAAACGGTTGACCGTTAACTTGAACAGTTAAATGGTTTAATAAATTGAAACTTAAATGTTCAATAGCTCGATTGAATGTAAAAAAAAAAAGTATAAGGGCTTAATTGATATATTTTTTTAAAAATTCAGGGACTTTAAAGACCCTTTGGCCTTAATTTTTACATCATAGTTAAAAAATTTCAGTGCATTAAACATATGATATACTCAAAGAATTTAATCCGAAAACATAAATTTTCTTAAAAGAAAAGACAATTGAATTAAAATTAAAGTTTATATGTTATAAAAAATTCCTGAAAAAGTAAAGCATTTCTACAATAATAATACTTTGCTTTCTTTATTAAAGTAAATTTTGTTCTTTTCTTGCAAATTAGGCAATTACTTTGATTTTTTTTATGGGTCTAATATTACTTAATCATGCCATGAATACATGGATAACAATCCACAATCATATGAAATTGTTATCTATATATCTAATTGGTCCATCAATTGAGTTTAATGATTAATGTGATTAAAGAAGAAAATATTTAATGAAAAGATTTAATTTATTTTTTTATTAACGACAATAATTTAATCGGAAACCAATTAAATAGATAAGCCAAAAACAATTGCACTCTTAAGCGAAGAACCTAGGTTTGAACCATGAAGACAATATTATTGAGAGAGGCAGTCACGAACCTAAAACATGAACAATAAAACAAACTTGAAAAATAGTAATAAAAAAATGTGTCATTATTTATGATACTAACTTAATTATTTTAAATATTTTATTAACAATTTTATGCTTTTTATCATTTTTTGTAAATTTTATTAACAATTTTAATATTTTTCTATATTTTTAAATATTTTTTTCATAATTTTAAATTTTTTATTTTTTATAATTTACATATACTTTTTTATTTTAATAATTATTAATTTTTTAGGCAATTTTTAATATTTTTAATATTTATTAATTTACATATACAAAGAAATTTAAAGTATATACAATAACAAATATTTTAAATAGTTAATTAACATTGCGGAAATGATTTACATAACAAATAAATCAAATAACTACTGATTTTTATAATTCAAATCCAATAAATCACATAATAATATTGAAATCAAATCTTACACACTCAAACAAATCATACATCAACTGCAAACTAATTTTGAATTCAAATCATTCAAACCCAAACATATCTTAAACAAAGCAACACTTCAACCAAATCACACTTAGAATTTGAGCATCTTTTCATCCAAGAAGGAGGCATGAAATGGCAAATCCTTTGTGAACTCCTTGGATCGGATAAAACTTCTGATGCTTTCCATTTGAGCAAATCACATCTTCAATCACGTAGACAATTAGAATTGGTGTTAATAATGGAAATAAAATCATTAAATAATAATAGCATTGATGATTTAAAAAAAATAATAGCTCTTTAATCATCCAAATTACTTACCACAAAGCTTTAACCTTGGTAATCCCGACATTTGCAATGAACAATATGGTTGCATGTAGACTTTTCGCACTTGAGAATTTCTTCTTGGCAAAGCTTACCACAATAAGAGCATTCAGGGTAACCCTCGGCCTTCCTAAAAAAATTAAGATGATGATGATGATTATGCTTAGAAGAAGGAAATCTGATCCCATCCTTGAGAAATGGAAATTGCCCAAGAACACATTCGGTATGAGCAGAAGTATCACAAATTGAACAGGAATAATACCAAAGGCTTGGATCTCTTTCTTGTTCACAGATATCACAATAACTTTGATCTTTATCATCATCATAAGTAAGCTTTAGCGTGTGTTCATCAATTTTGTGAAGAGCTGAATGTGGTAATGTTAAGCATCCAAAATCCAAACTAAATTTGCACTTTCCACATCTGAATGCACCCTCGCAGTTATCAGCGCCACAACCATTACATTCTTCTTTGTAATTGAAATCAAAAAAGAGGAAGTGTTGGTGTCCTTCACATTCAATGATATCAACAACTTTAGCACACCTTATGCACATATCCCAATATCCTCCAACATCGTAGAAGAAACCACTACAGTGTCGCTTGCAAAAGTCACATCTATTGAATCCTTCGAAATTGAGTTTGGCATTGTCTTGAAGAAACCAATGTTGCTTGATTCTTGGCAATTCAGCACAGGTTTTATGAAGAAAAAAGGGGCATTCTGAACAATAATAGAAGAGAGTTGAGATAGATAGCATGCACCCCTCACATTTTCTATCAATTTCCTCATCCATCTTATCTGCTAACACCAAGCAATGTTGATGACTGAAATGTTCAATCTTTGTAGCTTCTCCAGCTTCATTCACCTCAATAATACGAATGATGGAAGACTGCATAGATTTTTCATAAAGATCCTCCCATTGCTTTTCTTCCTCAATTACATCGTACAACATTTTATTATCTAAGACACAATTCACATGGACAACATAATTGCAACCTGGCTACTCACAAGAGTAACTCCCACGATCTAGTTTCACTTCATTGAAACAAATCTTGCAATCTTGCTTTGTAAGCTCTTGTGTTTCAAGAAAATATTTGTGAAAAATGCAGTGATCATGTCGAGAAAATTTGATAATGCGTGGGAGTGAAATGCATTTCTTATGGACTGTGATGCAACATGTAGAACATATGTAAGAAATATAATTTCCTTCTGTGCCACATGCATCACAAATGAACGAGTCTTGTTTCCAAAATAAGGTGTGTAGAAAGCCCAATTTGTCCGGGCCCGATACAGATTAGCAAGACCAAACAAAGTCAAATCAAATAAGCCAAAAATGGAATAATAGAATAAAAATAGTCCTTTTTAATGTCCATTTACAAGCCCAAATCCAAGTAAACCCAAAATACCCACTAAAGCCCGTTAGCGAATAAACAGAAACCACTGAACCATTAAGACCTAGCCCAAATCCCAGGCCCGATTACAAGGGCCCAAGACCCCAAACCTGAATCAGGAAAACCTAACCTCCCCTAACCCTAGCGCCGCGCGCGTGGAAGCACGCGCGCCACCCTCGCGCGTCGTCCCGTCCCCTGGTACACCGCACGTAGGCCTCCACTACCGCAACCCACTCAGCCATCAGCACCGTGCCCACGTGCTCGCAACGACGACCTCCGCACGCCTCTGTCAGTGCCCAGACCTGCAAAAGAGGACAAGGAACAGCAATACCACAACGCAAAACGATTTGTACTTGTTTATTTATTTCCTACATACTGTTTTCGGCTATAAGAGCCAACGAAGAACAATGTATCAGGGGCTTTTTTTTTTTGGGCTTTTGTTTTAGGTTTTTTTTGGCTTTTATTTTACGCAAGACAGATCATTATAGAAAAGTTTTTTTTGGCAATCAACAGAAATTAAAAAAAAAGAGAAATAAAGGCAGATTCAAAAAACCGAAAATAAGCGAAGAGTCGGATCTCCCCTATTCGAAGGTATTATTTTCGAATCCCCTTTTTTCCTTTCTTTTCGATCCACAAAACGCATAAATATATATATATGAAGTTAGTAATAAATAAACAAAATAACAAATAATAAAAAAGGGAGGGAAAACTTACCAATATCGCGAATTCGCGGTGGCCGGCGACGGCGCCTGCGGCCAGAGGCCTTCCCCCCTTTTCTTTCTCAAACCCTAGCAGAGCAAAAGGGAGGCTCCTGAAGTTTTTTGGCGAAATGAAGTGAAAAGTAAAAAAAAAAACCAAATTCGGCCTTAAATAGCAAAACGAAACGGCACCGTTTTGTGCCTAGGGGTCAGACGCCAAAACGACGTCGTTTTGGCTCTGACCCGCGCGACCCGACCCGTTCCAGCCTTGGATCCGCGTGTTTTGGCTTGGAGGGGTTAATTGCGCTTTTAGCCCCTCCTCATTCCCATGCCTTCGCAATTACATTTCTTTATTTCTTTAATTTTGGCCCGATGATGTCCCACGATTTCAATTTGGTCCTGCCTTCCAGCGCATGGCTTTGACACGGGTTTTATTGCTATTTTGGGACTTCTAGGTCATGCGAGCGGTGCAATTTAGTCCTTTCGCCTTTTTTGTGTTTTAAATTTCGTTCCATGCATTTGTTGTTGATCCAATTTGATCCCCTTTTTTAGTTATAATATTATTGTTATTGTTATCGTTTTTGATATCTTATTATTATTATTATTATTATTATTATTATTATTATTATTATTATTATTATTATTATCATGTTGTATATTTTCATACTTGTATATATTAACTTTATCATATTGTTATTACTATATATATTAGTATCTTGTACATATTCCGTATTATTATTCATTATCGTTATTATTATGCTACTATTATTATATTTTATTACTATTATATCTATGTTAGTATATTGTATATATTTTGTGTCCTTATTATTACTATTATATTGACATTGTTATTATTATTTTAGTATCTTTCTATTATTATTATGGTATTATATTGTACATATTTTATATTATTATTATTTTTCTTATTATTACTATATTATTACTATGTTATTATATCGTACATATTTTGCATTATTATTATCACTAGCCTACTTACTGTTATTCCCATAGCTACTAACACCTTTTGGTTTCTATTTATTGTTATTATTTCAGTGTCATTTCTTGTAGTCTTTATTATTGCGTCTTTTATATCATGCGTTGTTAGTCTCTCGTTTTCATCATCCCATGAGGATTGCCATTTTAAAATTGTAACCCGACACTTTATTTTAAATTCATAAAAGGGGACTTCATAAAGGTAATTCGTGAGTTTGGAAATTCAAGGAGATCGTGCCCAATCGTGCTGGGTGTGATTTTCTGTCCGATCAAATGAACGGATATCCTTTTAGAGTCGCACCGCATGTATTCGAAGAATTTTGGAGATGATCTTGAATTCAAGGACTTAGATTATCGTGTCCAATCGTGCTGGACGTGAGACTCTACTCCTTCGAAACAAGGGAGACTCGATATTTTAATAAAGTTTTTTAAATAAAAAAATAAAATAAGACTTCAAAATCTTTTCAAACTTTTCGACATCAGGACATTGATTAATCAATTTGGTACCAAGTTTGGGCGCTGCGAGGGTGCTAATCCTTCCTCGCACGTAATTGACTCCCGAGCCTATCTTCTCGAATAATCGTAGACCAAAAACATCGTTTTAGTAAATCAGAAAATGTTTTATTAAAACAAAGGTGATCCGATCACACCTAACAAAAGTTCGGTGGCGACTCCCGTTTTATTCGTTTTCAAAACCCAAGTCCAAGTCAGATTCTCGCCTCTTCAAAAGACGGTTTCGACAGCTTGGCGACTCCACTGGGGACATTTTATAAGAGAGTCAGGCCGTAAAAATCGATTATTCTTTGTCCTTTTGTCGAAAATTTCGAAAGTCATTTTGAAAAACCTTGCTCCTTTTGGTGCATCTGTCTGTGCTTTAACTGCGATAATGTTGAGTCTCATAGGAAATTTTCGCATTCATCTTTGCATGACCGTTGTGGTCACACCCTTAAGTGGGAGCGAGAAACTATGCCTTCGTGAGGTTTTCACCTCCGCATGGGCTAGGGGACCACTTCCGGGATACATCCGTACCTATGTCTTCGTGAGGTTTTCACCTCCGCATGGCCATAGGGAAATGTATCTCCCTGAACCGAACTCAGTCCGTATGAGCCTATAATGGGTGAGGACCGAGGAATCTGCTGGTTTGGGTACCTCGACTTTAGAACTTAAACACACGAAGAGAGACTTAAGGGCCTTCCCTAGGTAGAGCCATATCAATCCTTAGTGGTCACCTAGATAGGATTTTTGTTATTTGCTTTAAATGTTGTTTCATGATACCAACTTGTCTACTTTATTTTGGTGCATGTCATTCCATGGTTCGAAGAGTATCAATTCACGATCAGTTTCCAAGTTAAGAAAGCTCATTATGGAAAACGAATTCCTTGATAAAGTGGAAGACAATGCCGCGGTTCGCGTATGGTCAGAACGAATGTAATTAGAAAAGGGGAACAGTATAGCCGATGGGTATGTGTCAGAACTATGGGACTTCACGCGCATCAACACTACGCAAAACGACTTTGGCGAGCTAAAGAAGATATGGAATCAATGGGATGATAAGACGAAGCAGCTGTTCTACCACAACTATGGTGATCTACCCTACTTATTCGACATTAAGTTAGATAAGCATCAATTCCGAGCCATGACTCAGTTTTGGAACCCTGCTTATAGCTGTTTCACTTTTGGGAAAGTGGATTTAGTGCCTACCGTAGAAGAATATACAACCTTGCTTAACTGCCCACGAGCTCGAGCCGACAAAGTCTATTTTAAGGCCGCCAATGCCCCTACCTTCGTAAAGAAGTTAATGAATATCACAGGGATGGATGAGCAGTGGGTCTCGGCCAGAATTCAGAAGAAAGGCGAGGGTAAATGCATACCTTGGTTAAGTTTGAAGGACTTGATCTTAACACACCCAGATGTGAAGAAGAAGATTGGTGTCTTTACCTTGTGTATTTATGGCTTAGTGATTTTTCCTAAGGCTCTAAGACATATAGATGAAGCAGTTACGGATCTAGTCGACCGATTGGACAAAGGGATCACACCCGTGCCTGCAATCTTAGCCGAAACGTTCAGATCTTTGAATGCATGTCGGAAAATGGGTGAAGGCAGGTTTATTGGATGTGCACAGCTATTGCTAGTATGGTTCCACAGCCATTTTTGGAAGATGGAAAAGGTGTCTCGTCACGTGTTCTTTGAGAACCACTCTCCATTGAAGAGGATAGTAGCTACACCAAGAAAGGATGACATACCTGAGGAAAACTGGATGACGCTCCTTCAGAATCTTCAGGAGGAGGACGTTGAGTGGAGGGCCCCTTGGATGATTCCTAAGGAAATCCTTTATCGATGTGGAAATTTTGATTGGGTTCCTTTGCTCGGAATTTGGGGAGCTGTTGGGTACGCTCCTTTGATCGCACTGAGGCAGTATGGGTCAAGACAGTTCATACCAACGACAAATGGGCTAGCCCAAAGTGAATTTGCATATAGTGGGGAAAGCTATAAGAAAAGGGCCAAAGAGATGTCCGGCGCCTGGAATCAAGTGCATAAGATGAAAAGACTATCCGCAGGACCGATGACGACTCCAGAATATGACGGGTGGAGGACAGGAAGAGTTAACGATAACGTCCCCGAACAAGGCACGGAGGGCTCCCGACTTAGAGAAGAATGTTTACGAGTGGTACCGTCGGAGCTAGAAATCATAAAACAAGACTTTGAGAGGCAAAACCTAGCGCTCGAAAAGAGGATAGAAAAGCTAGAAGAAGAAAAGATATACTTGAAATTGGATGTGGACGTCCAGAAGTCAGAAACAGAAAGAGTAAAACAAGAGAAGAGAAAAGTCGAAGAAGATCGAGACAATTTGAAAATCGAATACAAGAAAATGCGCCTATCAATAAAGAATGCTGGATTAGGAAAGACCTCTGAACAATGGCAGCAAGAAGTCTAAGAAGGAAGGGCCAGAACTGACTTTTGGGAAAGAAAATTTCGGGAAATGCGAACACGGAAGGAGACCCTAGAGAAAGACTTAGCAGAAAGCCTGAACGAAAGAATTGAGTTAAAAGATAAAATAACTGAACTGAGGAGGACCCTCCATCATTGTCGAAGCCGTAATACCGCGATCGAGTTAAAGTCAAGCCTAAACAGGATCGAGGAAATGAAGAATAGGGTTGAGGAATTGGAAGCAGCATTACACAATTATGAACTACGGGTGGAACTTCTCGAAGCCAAAGAAGAGCGTGGGAAAGAGGAAATTCACCATTCTCATAATCAAATTAGGAGCCGAAATTACCTTATGAGCGAGGCCATAGTTCAGATTAGAGAGGTAGCTGATTACCTACAAACTCTGGCGGCACATGCCGATATACTAAGTGTGAAATATGAGCTACAACCTCATCATAATCAAGAGCTAATCTCTTTGCTTAGCAGCATCAAAGCTCTAGGCCTTAGGGCAAAAGCCTACTTGTAGTCCAGTTTATGTAAAGGGTTCTTTTCCAATAAAAGCTTTCTAAAACAAAATTGAATCTGAATTGATACTCTTTGGCTTGCATTCATTCCATGCATCAGCATTGCATGCATTCACATCATGTTACATACATAGAAAAGAGTCTGACACACTCGACTCATAACAGTGAAGAAAGAGAAAACTGGAAGCTGAACATTCGTACGGCACCCGCACTAAGATAAAGAAAATGGATCAGAAACTAGAAAAACTCCAAAAGGAGATGAATGACCAAATGGAAGCACAGATGCAAAAGCACTTAACTAAGATCCAGCAAGAAATGGAGGAATCACAGAGGGACATGAGGGCTCAGATATCTCAGATGTCCGAACTATTGAACAAGTTCTTGGGGAAGGAGAAAAGCCCCATGGCCATCACTGGAGGGGAGAATGAAGATGGTCCTTTAGAATCTGTCTTACCACAAGTGCCTTCGCAGCACGAGGAACATCCCCGGAGGCCACCTGTCACTATTAGGCCTCAACAAGGCCAAGTCAACATTGGACCTCCCGTGAATTTCCAAATAGGCTCAGGGTCCAACCCAGGAGACGGTTTCACTAATCTTATGGTACCGGATTTTGACGAAATGGATAAGGAAAGAATGAAGGCTGAACCCTCAACGCAAATGGAAGATCGCTACAAGTGGCTAGAAGAGAGAGTCAAAGCAATAGAGAAGTCTAAAACTCGTTACGGGGTCGATATCAAAGAACTAAGTCTGGTCCCAAACTTAGTGCTTCCACCAAAGTTTAAAACTCCGGATTTTGAAAAGTACAACGGGACCAGCTGCCCGGGAGCACACCTGAAGATGTTCGGTCGACGAATGGCGGGATACGCTAATAATGAGAAATTATTAATACACTGTTTTCAGGATAGCCTGGTCGGGTCTGCGGCCAAATGGTACGATCAACTCAGTAGTACCCAAATCAAAACATGGAGGGACTTAGTTCAGGCTTTCATGAAACATTATGGCCACATAGCAGACATAGCTCCTGACAGAGTCACTCTCCAAACTATGGAGAAGAGACCAAGCGAAAACTTCAGGCAGTACGCGCAACGGTGGAGAGAGGTAGCCACACAGGTCCAACCACCTCTTTTAGAAGAAGAAGCGGCCACACTCTTCATTCATACCTTGAAGGCCCCTTTCATCAACCACATGTTGGGAAGTTCTATGACCGATTTTTCAGAAATTGTGAGATGTGGGGAAAGGATAGAATACGCAGTCAGATGCGGCAAGATAGAAACAGGGGAAGGTCCCAGAAAAATGACTCTGAAGAAAAGAGAGGGTGACATAAATAACGTGAATGCCCATGACAAAGCAGTCACCCTGAATCAACCTAAAAATGTAATCACTGATCGTCCAAGGCTGCATAAACAAGAACCTAGTGCAAAGTCGAGTGTAGAGAAGCTCCAATTCACTCCGATCTACATGACTTATGGGCAGCTGTACCAAAAACTATATAACACGCATGTTGTTGCCCCCCATTACCTACAGCCCATACAACCCCCATACCCTAAATGGTACGATGCGAATGCGCAATGTGAATACCACGCTGGGGTTGTCGGACATTCAATTGAAAATTGTCTCGCCTTCAAGAAGCTGGTTGAGAAACTTATTCAAATGGGTGTGGTGAAAGTCAACGACACAGAACACCCATTACCCAACCATACTAATAACGGTGTGAACATGTTGGGGGAGAAGGTAGGGAAGAAAGTAAAAACGAGCGTCGATGAAATAAAAACCCCGCTGAGATGGGTTTGGAGGCAAATGATAAGCCGAGGCTTAATCACCCAACAGCCGGGAGGAGAGATCGAAAGAGCGGAAAATTATTGCGAGTTTCACGCCAAAACGGGCCATAACATTCAAGAATGCCCTGTGTTCAGGACTCTCATTCAAGGTCTCATGGACAACAAAGAGATAGAATTCTATGAAGAGATCGGAGATCTAGAAGAAGGAGAAGTTTACGCGTCAGAAGAAGGATCGGCTAGAAGGATCTACCGGGGGAATTATCCTGCAGTGGTTATATCGCGACCTAGAGCGGTCGAAATCACGCCAGAGAGAGAGGCCGACACATTGAAAGAAGGGACGTCTAGGAGAGTCTATGGGGCAACTACCCTGCAGTAGTTATATCACGACCTAGAGCGGTCGAAATCACGCCAAAGAGAGAGGCCGACATATCGAAAGAAGAGACGTCTAGAAGAGTCTATGGGGGCAACTACCCTGCGGTAGTTATATCACGACCAAGGACGGGGGAGACTGAAATATCGATCGCATCGAAGGTTATAATTCAAAAACCCACGACTACCCCCTACAAAGACAATAAAAAGGTACCCTGGAGCTACGATTGTAGGGTAGAAATCCCTGGAAGAGAAAATCCGGTCAATGCTACAGAAGAAGATAGAGATGGAGGCTTCTTTACACGTAGTGGGAGACGTTACACCCCGAACACGAGTGCGGTAGCAACCAAAGGGAAAGCAGTGGCAACTGAACGAAGGGAAGAGGAAACCATCGAATCCGAAGCATTCGTCAACGTGCCCGTGACAGAAAGCGGCGCCAGGGAGTTTTTAAAATTCCTTAAGCACAGCGAATATAGTGTTGTGGAGTAGCTGCACAAACAGCCCGCTCGCATATCGGTACTGGCTTTGCTCATGAGCTCAGAAGCCCATCGAAATGCATTGATGAAAGTACTAAATGAAACATATGTCACGGGGGATATATCTGTTAATAAGTTGGACCGTCTCGTCGGTAATATAAGCGCGGACAACTTCATTTTCTTCAATGATGACGAGATACCTTCGGGAGGCATGGGATCTACAAAAGCCCTACACATAACCGCGCGCTGCAAAGGGTACACGTTGCCGGGGGTGCTAGTTGATAACGGATCAGCCCTAAATGTATTGCCTCTATCCACACTGAATAGGTTACCTGTGGATAGCTCCCACATGAAGGCATGCCATAATGTCGTAAGGGCATTTGATGGGACGGAGAGAAAGGTCATGGGGAGAATCGATATACCGCTTCAAATCGGCCCAAATACATATGAGGTAGACTTCTTAGTGATGGATATCAAACCTTCCTACAATTGCCTGCTTGGGAGACCTTGGATCCATTCGGCAGGGGCGGTACCGTCGTCACTACACCAGAAATTGAAATTGGTAACGGAAGGTAGATTGGTCACAATCAACGCTGAAGAAGAGATCATAGCATCCGTTACTAGTGACGCTCCGTACATTGAGGTAGATGAGAAGGCAATAGAGTGTTCTTTCAGATCATTGGAATTTATCAACGCAACTTTCGTTGCCGAAGGCAGCAAGATCCCTATGCCTAAAATATCCAAGTCAACGATGATGAGCCTTCAAATGACAATTGGGAAGGGAGCTTTGCCCGGAAGAGGACTCGGGAGAAACCTGCAAGGAAAGACTGAGGTGCCAACGCAAAGAGAAAAACGAGACCGCTTCGGCTTAGGGTTCAAGCCAGATGCGAAACAAAAGAAGAGAGAAGAAGAGAAAAGAAGAGAGAGAAGAAGGGCACGCCTAAGTGAGGAGGAGATCAAATGGGAGCCAATGACTTTCCCTCCTCTGTCCAAAACATTTGTCTCGGGGGGAATCTTGTACCCTGACCGAGGCATGGCAACAAGAGAAGCAATGGAAGAAATGTTGGGGAGCTTAAGCATCAACGTCGTATCGGGGGAAAGGGCCGAGGAAAGAGCTTTATCTGGGATTCGTCCTTATGCTCCTGGAAGTGTTTTGGACAATTGGACAATAGAAGAAATTCCTGTAGCTTTTAGGAGTAATTCAGAGTAATGTTCGAAACACGCTTGTTGCTCTAAGCCTAGGAGCAATGAGAGACTCTTTGTTGAATAGGCATATGCCCAAACGTCTTTATTTAATAAAATGCATATTTCGAGCAAATTTTCTTTTACTCTCCATTCATAGTCATACACATAAACATCCATTCTTAGATTGTTGCTTCTGCGCCTTTCTTTGCCCTCTTGACAGGTCCCCAGATATCAATGACGTGAGCGACACTGCTATCGACTCAAGGTCCCCTTTTGAACAAGATACGGACATGGAGGACTCTCAAGACTTCGAAGATGACCAAGATCGTAACATGTCTCCTGATTTGTTAAGGATGGTAGAGCAAGGCGAAGGACAAATCCTACCCCACGAAGAGACAATAGAAATGGTGAACCTAGGAGAAGGAAAAGAGTTGAAAATTGGGATTGGTATGGCCGCAAAAACGAAGCAAGACCTCATCGAATTACTCAAAGAATTCAAGGACGTCTTTGCTTGGTCATATCAAGATATGCCCGGGTTAAACACAGACATAGTGGTGCATCAACTCCCCATCAGGGAATAGTGTAAACCCGTCCAGCAGAAACTTCGAAGGATGAGGCCAGATGTTTTATTAAAAGTAAAAGAAGAGGTCAGAAAACAGTTTGACGCCGGTTTCTTGCAAATGGTTAAATACTCAGAATGGGTAGCAAACATAGTGCCTGTCCCTAAGAAAGATGGAAAAGTGCGAATGTGCGTGGACTACAGGGATTTGAACAAGGCCAGTCCTAAAGATAACTTTCCACTACCCCACATTGATACATTAGTGGATAACACAGCCGGATACTCCCTTTTCTCTTTCATGGATGGCTTCTCTGGGTATAACCAGATTAAAATGCACCCCGAAGATATGGAGAAAACCACGTTCATTACCATGTGGGGGACATTCTGTTATAAAGTGATGCCTTTCGGACTAAAGAATGCAGGGGCAACATATCAAAGGGCCATGGTGACTCTCTTCCACGACATGATGCATAAGGAGATCGAAGTTTATGTAGATGACATGATTGCAAAATCCAGGACTGAGAGAGAACATGTGCAAGTCTTGAGGAAACTGTTCCTAAGATTGAGGAAATTCCAGCTGAAACTCAATCCAACAAAATGTACCTTTGGGGCTAGATCCGGAAAATTGTTGGGATTCGTAGTCAGTAAAAAGGGAATCGAGGTTGATCCTGATAAGGTGAAAGCTATCCAGGAGTTGCCTCCACCACGTACCCAAAAAGAGGTTCGAAGTTTCTTAGGAAGATTAAATTACATCGCCCGGTTTATTGCACAACTAACGGAGAAATGCGACCCCATATTCCGTCTCCTTAGGAAACACAACTCAGTTGTATGGAACGAGGAGTGCCAGAAAGCATTTGATAAGGTCAAGCATTACTTGTCAAAAGCCCCAGTACTGGTATCGCCATGCCCAAATAAGCCACTAATATTGTATTTGTCAGTATTCGAGAACTCTATGGGATGTGTGTTAGGCCAGCATGATGAGTCAGGAAGAAAGAAAGAGCGATATACTATCTCAGTAAAAAGTTTACAGAATGCGAGACAAGATATTCGCCGATCGAGAAGTTATGTTGCGCTCTGGTTTGGACAACCCGGAGATTGCGACAATACATGCTATATCACACCACTTGGCTTATCTCCAAACTGGATCCTCTCAAGTTTATGATGGAGTCAACTGCACTGAATGGAAGAATGGCCCGATGGCAAATTCTGCTTTCAGAGTTCGACATAATCTACGTAAATCAGAAGGCCATAAAAGGGAGTGCAATAGCGGATTTTCTAGCCAGCAGGGCGTTAGAAGATTACGAGCCATTGGACTTCGATTTCCCAAATGAAGAATTAATGTATGTGGCAGCCACTGAAGAAGAGGTCCAAAAGAAAGGGCACCCGTGGAAGCTAAACTTCGACGGAGCTTCAAATGCGATGGGGAATGGAATTGGGGCAGTCCTGGTGTCCCCCAACGGAGATCACTATCCTCTTACTAGCAAGTTGGATTTTGATTGCACAAACAACATGGCCGAATACGAAGCGGCATCCTGGGAATCCGTGCAGCCATTGAACGGAAAATTGGAACGTTGGAGGTATACGGCGATTCTGCGCTAGTAATCTACCAACTGAAGGGTGAATGGGAGACAAGAGACCCCAAATTAATCAGCTATCGAAGGCTGGTTTTGGAATTAATTAAAGAGTTTGACAACGTCACTTTCTGTTACCTCCCACGAGAGAGAACCAGATGGCAGACGCTTTAGCTACCTTGGCTTCCATGATCAAAGTAAACAAAGCAGAAGAAGTGAAGCCTATCCAAATGAGCATTTACGAGGCTCCGGCACATTGCTGCAACATCGAGAAGAAGAAAGAGATAGTCACCCATGGTACCACGATGTATTACGATACGTGAAGGATCGTGAATACCCCGACCAAGCAACCGAGAATGATAAGAGAACGTTGAGAAGATTGGCCAATGATTATGTCCTGGATGGAGAAATCCTATACAAGAGAAGAAAAGATCAAGTACTGCTGAGGTGCGTGGATGCAGTTGAAGCCAAGAAGATTCTCGAAGAGGTCCACGAAGGTGTCTGTGGGACTCATGCTAATGGATTTACGATGGCCAGACAAATCATGAGGTTCGGGTATTATTGGTCAACTATGGAGGGAGATTGTATCAGCTATGCCAAGAGATGCCACAAATGTCAAATCTACGGAGATAAAATTCACGTGCCTCCTTCACCCCTACACGTCATGACATCCCCTTGGCCTTTCTCTATATGGGGAATGGATGTCATCGGGCCGATCTCACCAAAAGCTGCGAACGGGCACCGATTTATCTTTGTGGTAATTGACTACTTCACCAAATGGGTAGAGGCTACTTCATACGCAAATGTCACGAAATCAGCGGTCAGCAAGTTCTTAAAAAAGGAGATCATATGTCGGTATGGGATGCCTGAAAGGATCATATCTGACAACGCACTAAACTTGAATAATAGCACGATAGCGGAGGTCTGCAGCCAATTCAAGATCCAACATCACAACTCATCACCATATCGTCCGAAGATGAATGGTGCAGTCGAAGCAGCCAACAAGAATATCAAGAAGATCATGGGAAAGATGACTGAGACTTACAAAGATTGGCACGAGAAGCTACCGTTCGCCCTTTATGCTTACCGGACATCAGTTAGAACTTCTACCGGGGCAACTCCTTTCTCCTTAGTTTATGGAATGGAAGCGGTACTTCCGATAGAGGTTGAGATCCCCTCCCTTCGGGTCTTAGCTGAGATAAAATTGGACGAAGCAGAATGGACTCAATCTCGGTACGATCAGCTGAACCTAATTGAGGAAAAGAGGCTAAAAGCCCTTCGTCATGGACAAATGTATCAAAGGCGAATGATACGGGCTTACAACAAAAAGGTTCACCCTAGGGAGTTCTATGAAGGAGACCTCGTCCTGAAAAAGATTCTTCCCATACAGAAAGACTTTAGAGGAAAATGGATGCCAAATTGGGAGGGACCTTATGTAGTAAAGAAGGCCTTCTCCGGTGGAGCTCTAATCTTGACGGAAATGGATGGCAAAAAGTTTGCCGAATCCTGTAAACTCAGATTCAGTCAAGAAATACTTCGCCTAAAAAAAAAAAAAAAGCCCCTGATACATTGTTCTTCGTTGGCTCTTATAGCCGAAAACAGTATGTAGGAAATAAATAAACAAGTACAAATCGTTTGCGTTGTGGTATTGCTGTTCCTTGTCCTCTTTTGCAGGTCTGGGCACTGACAGAGGCGTGCGGAGGTCGTCGTTGCGAGCACGTGGGCACGGTACTGATGGCTGAGTGGGTTGCGGTAGTGGAGGCCTACGTGCGGTGTACCAGGGGACGGGACGACGCGCGAGGGTGGCGCGCGTGCTTCCACGCGCGCGGCGCTAGGGTTAGGGAAGGTTAGGTTTTCCTGATTCAGGTTTGGGGTCTTGGGCCCTTGTAATCGGGCCTGGGATTTGGGCTAGGTCTTAATGGTTCAGTGGTTTCTGTTTATTCGCTAACGGGCTTTAGTGGGTATTTTGGGTTTACTTGGATTTGGGCTTGTAAATGGACATTAAAAAGGACTATTTTTATTCTATTATTCCATTTTTGGCTTATTTGATTTGACTTTGTTTGGTCTTGCTAATCTGTATCGGGCCCGGACAAATTGGGCTTTCTACAGCTGCCCCTCTTTGCTCATTGTCGTGTAGCGAGAATAGAGCAAAGACATAAAGAAGGCCCAAATTTGTTGCATCTTTGCCGTTTTGATCCACTCTACTGGAGCCTTGGGACCTGTAGCTTCACTTTTATTGTTTTGTCGTATCTTCAGGGAGATAGTATTCGCGACCTTCAACCTGTTCCAATGTTGGTCATCCTTAATCTATTCCACTACTGATTAGTGGTGATAGAAATAATCCTCAACCTATTCCCATCGCTGGTCGATGGTAATAGGACGATCTTTCGATCTTCAGTCTTCAATCTATTCCACTACCAGTAGTGGAATAGATCGAAGATTATCCTATTACCACTGACCAGTAGTGGAATAGATTGAAGACTGAAGATCGAAGATCGTCCTATTACCATCGACCAGCGATGGAATAGGTTGAGGATTATTTCTATCACCACTAATCAGTAGTGGAATAGATTAAGGATGACCAACATTGGAACAGGTTGAAGGTCGCGAATACTATCTCCCTGAAGATACGACAAAACAATAAAATAAGTTGAAGCTACAGGTCCCAAGGCTCCAGTAGAGTGGATCAAAACGGCAAAAACGCAACAAATTTGGGCCTTCTTATGTCTTTGCTCTATTCTCGCTACACGACAATGAGCAAAGAGGGGCAGCTGTAGAAAGCCCAATTTGTCCGGGCCCGATACAGATTAGCAAGACCAAACAAAGTCAAATCAAATAAGCCAAAAATGGAATAATAGAATAAAAATAGTCCTTTTTAATGTCCATTTACAAGCCCCAAATCCAAGTAAACCCAAAATACCCACTAAAGCCCGTTAGCGAATAAACAGAAACCACTGAACCATTAAGACCTAGCCCAAATCCCAGCCCGATTACAAGGGCCCAAGACCCCAAACCTGAATCAGGAAAACCTAACCTCCCCTAACCCTAGCGCCGCGCGCGTGGAAGCACGCGCGCCACCCTCGCGCATCGTCCCGTCCCCCCTGGTACACCGCACGTAGGCCTCCACTACCGCAACCCACTCAGCCATCAGCACCGTGCCCACGTGCTCGCAACGACGACCTCCGCACGCCTCTGTCAGTGCCCAGACCTGCAAAAGAGGACAAGGAACAGCAATACCACAACGCAAAACGATTTTGTACTTGTTTATTTATTTCCTACATACTGTTTTCGGCTATAAGAACCAACGAAGACAATGTATCAGGGGCTTTTTTTTTTGGGCTTTTGTTTTAGGTTTTTTTTGGCTTTATTTTACGCAAGACAGATCATTATAGAAAGTTTTTTTGGCAATCAACAGAAATTAAAAAAAAGAGAAATAAAGGCAGATTCAAAAAACCGAAAAATAGCGAAGAGTCGGATCTCCCCTTCGAAGGTATTATTTTCGAATCCCCTTTTTTCCTTTCTTTTCGATCCACAAAACGCATAAATATATATATGAAGTTAGTAATAAATAAACAAAATAACAAATAAAAAAAGGGAGGGAAAACTTACCAATATCGCGAATTCGCGGTGGCCGGCGACGGCGCCTGCGGCCAGAGGCCTTCCCCCCTTTTCTTTCTCAACCCTAGCAGAGCAAAAGGGAGGCTCCTGAAGTTTTTTGGCGAAATGAAGTGAAAAGTAAAAAAAAAAAAAACCAAATTCGGCCTTAATAGCAAAACGAAACGGCACCGTTTTGTGCCTAGGGGTCAGACGCCAAAAACGGCGTCGTTTTGGCTCTGATCCGCGCGACCCGACCCGTTCCAGCCTTGGATCCGGTGTTTTGGCTTGGAGGGTTAATTGCGCTTTTAGCCCCTCCTCATTCCCATGCCTTCGCAATTACATTTCTTTATTTCTTTAATTTTGGCCCGATGATGTCCCACGATTTCAATTGGTCGCCTTCCAGCGCATGGCTTTGACACGGGTTTTATTGCTATTTTGGGACTTCTAGGTCATGCGAGCGGTGCAATTTAGTCCTTTCGCCTTTTTTGTTTTAAATTTCGTTCCATGCATTTGTTGTTGATCCAATTGATCCCCTTTTTTAGTTATAATATTATTGTTATTGTTATCGTTTTTGATATCTTATTATTATTATTATTATTATTATTATTATTATCATGTTGTATATATTTTCTACTTGTATATATTAACTTT
>CM016619.1:7764809-7788894 GCA_005393395.2 Gossypium australe | reverse complement strand
TGAATAATCTGTATTTTCATGTAAATACTTGATATGAAATCTGATAAGTAAGTGTGATAGCATAGCATGAACATGACTTGAATTTATACTACTGTATACGCATATTTGATATCTGTTAAATCTGATCTACATTGGGTTGGGATTGTGAAAAGGAGGAAGTGTGGGCATTTTAAGAATCTATCAAATTTGGTGGCTAAGCCACAAACATATATCTGACTTTGGCGATTTATCGGATTTTGATCTGACAGCTAGGTTGCAATTATTTTGAAACGTGGCACACAATCATTATGCGATGTGTAGGGATGGATGGATACTTGATACCCTATGTGGTGTGTAAGGATGGACGAAGAGGGTGTAGTGATTAGGGTTAGGAATCTTCATCTAAATATAAAATGTTCTGCAACTGTATCTGATGTTTTCTGTTTCTATTTCTATATCCGATTCTGAGATTTGACTGGTTAATAAAAATTGAAATCACATATGTTATGTTACTGATTAATTATAAATGTAAGTTACACACTGGTTAAAAGCTTGGATTTTTATGTTAGTTTTAATTACTTAAATAATTTTCAACTAAACTTTGAATAGTTAAATGTTGGGGTTTTTCTGAAATTATTTGATGTAGCTCTCCAGATTTGGTCTTAATGTCTAGGCCGAGTATGGGGTGTTACATTATTGGACATTCATTTCTGTTCATTTAGTTCTACATGCAATTCATTTCTAGTTTAAACGAGCTAGTGGAGGGATCGATTGAACATATGTTATCAGGGCTCAAATGATTTATAATTAAGTTCCAACTTTTTGCCTATTATTATAAACTTATTTAGTCACGAAGTCATTCCACTATAGTATCATGATTGAGCTCTCCCTAATTACATACCATTACAAAAGTTACTAGATCAATGCTCATCCAATGACCTTGTCATAAGTGTGTTACAATTATATGATATCCTTAATCTCTTTAGGATAAATTCGTTCCCCAAGTATGTTCCTATTTTATCTCATGGTAACCTTTACATCTTTATCCATGGAAAGTCAAATATCATCAAATAATAATTAGGTCATTTATCATAAAGACAAATAACAAGAGGCCACGTTCACTTTTCATCTATCATGTAATGCAAATGAGAATATCATTTATACATTTATTGGGCTATGAATTCCACTATTTTGAATGATGCTACATACTGCAAAAGTCATATAGCCAACGCACTAGCTTTCGATTCCTTATATATTTAAACTCAAGCTTTTACTTACATCAAAGTATACGAGTCACGCATACATAGTCCATCATCCACTTAAGTTTAAGGTATGTCATATTATGAACGTCACAAGTGAATAAATCCATAAATGAATTTAGGATCTATTCAACTTGGGTCTTGTCCGATGTACTGTTAGTCCAATTAGCCATACCTGTGTCTTTATCTTCTAGGAGTTGTCCACTTCGGTGCTCAAGAAAAAATATCTCCCGAATTGAACTCGATAGATGACATATTAGTCTTTCAATCAGTTTTCTCATTTTAGATTAGACTAAGGACATGTTTTGGTTCATCTAGTAATATAAGTTGTCTTTCTATATTACAATCCAACCACGTAATACCGCTTATGTAACCTTCCAAACTCGGCCTAAACGTTATGGCCGAATCCTGAAGATTACATTGGTCATTGGAATGGCACGAAAAACGTTCTTATCTTATTTCTCTCTTTAAAATAATTTGCCTTTTAATTTAAGTACGGTGATCTCGATTTATTTTCTTTGTTTCAAGAAAATACCATATTAACTTTTAAAATCATCAAGTGTGTTTAGAAATTCTTTAGTAAAAATTAATTATTTTGGAAAAGTTAGATTATATTTTTTTAAAAACAAAAAATATATATTTTTTAAAAACAAACTTTATATTTTTGTAGTGGAAAAATTGTATAAAAATCATATTTTTGATAAAAATCAGTTTTTCATGCATATTCGTTTAAACATCAATGGACAATTTAGAACCTTAAATCATGCAAGAATAAATAAAAATCCCCAAATATAATGTCCATAAAAAAATATTAATATTGTCCCAAAATAACTATATAATCAAGTTTAAAGTATTTGAAATGAAAACCATCCGAGAACTCCTCCGACAGTTGCGTCCAAGTCCTAACCTCAAGGATTATCTAAAAAGACAAAGAACTAACGAGTGAGCTAAATAAGCCTAGTGTGAGTCTTAACTTATATAACAAACAATAATTAAAGCACACTTTTCAGGATATAGCAGAAATATATAAGTAATCCAATTTCACAGATATCAATATGCATGATGATGTCGATGCAGAGTTTTTCAAAAAGCATTGCAAATTTTTTAGAAAGTGTTTGTAGAAAGCCCAATTTGTCTGGGCCCGATACAGATTAGCAAGACCAAACAAAGTCAAATAAAATAAGCCAAAAATGGAATAATAGAATAAAAATAGTCTTTTTTAATGTCCATTTACAAGCCCAAACCCAAGTAAACCCAAAATACCCACTAAAGCCCGTTAGCAAATAAACAGAAACCACTGAACCATTAAGACCTAGCCCAGATCCCAGGCCCGATTACAAGGGCCCAAGACCCCAAACCTGAATCAGGAAAACCTAACCTCCCCTAACCCTAGCGCCGCGCGCGTGGAAGCACGCGCGCCACCCTCGCGCGTCGTCCCGTCCCCTGGTACACCGCACGTAGGCCTCCACTACCGCAACCCACTCAGCCATCAGCACCGTGCCCACGTGCTCGCAACGACGACATCCGCACGCCTCTGTCAGTGCCCAGACCTGCAAAAGAGGACAAGGAACAGCAATACCACAACGCAAAACGATTTGTACTTGTTTATTTATTTCCTACATACTGTTTTCGGCTATAAGAGCCAACAAAGAACAATGTATCAGGGAGGTTTTTTGGCTTTTATTTTACGCAAGATAGATCATTATAGAAAAGTTTTTTGGCAATCAACGGAAATTAAAAAAAAGAGAAATAAAGGCAGATTCAAAAAACCGAAAATAAGCGAAGAGTCGGATCTCCCCTATTCGAAGGTATTATTTTCGAATTCCTTTTTTTTCCTTTCTTTTCGATCCACAAAACGCATAAATATATATATATGAAGTTAGTAATAAATAAACAAAATAACAAATAATAAAAAAGGAGGAAAACTTACCAATATCGCGAATTCCGGCCACCGCGTGCGGTGGCCGGCGACGGCTCCTGCGGCCAGAGGCCTTCCCCCCTTTTCTTTCTCAAACCCTGGCAGAGCAAAAGGGAGGCTCCTGAAGTTTTTTTTGGCAAAATGAAGTGAAAAGTAAAAAAAAAAACCAAATTCGGCCTTAAATAGCAAACCGAAACGGCACCGTTTTGTGCCTAGGGGTCAGACGCCAAAACGGCGTCGTTTTGGCTCTGACCCGCGCGACCCGACCCGTTCCAGCCTTAGATCCGCGTGTTTTGGCTTGGAGGGGTTAATTGCGCTTTTAGCCCCTCCTCATTCCCATGCCTTCTCAATTACATTTCTTTATTTCTTTAATTTTGGCCCGAGGATGTCCCATGATTTCAATTTGGTCCCGCCTTCCAGCGCATGGCTTTGACACGGGTTTTATTGCTATTTTGGGACTTCTAGGTCATGCGAGCGGTGCAATTTAGTCCTTTCGCCTTTTTGTGTTTTAAATTTAGTTCCATGCATTTGTTGTTGATCCAATTTGATCCCTTTTTTATAGTTATAATATTATCGTTATTGTTATCGTTTTTGATCTTATTATTATTATTATTATTATTATTATATTATTATTATTATTATTATTATTATTATCATGTTGTATACTTTCATACTTGTATATATTAACTTTATTATATTGTTACTACTATATATTAGTATCTTGTACATATTCCGTATTATTACTCATTATCGTTATTATTATGCTATTATTATATTTTATTACTATTATATCTATGTTAGTATATTGTATATATTTTGTGTCCTTATTATTACTATTATATTGACATTGTTATTATTATTTTAGTATCTTTCTATTATTATTATGGTATTATATTGTACATATTTTATATTATTATTATTTTTCTTATTATTACTAATATTATTACTATATGTTATTATATCGTACATATTTTGCATTATTATTATCACTAGCCTACTTACTGTTATTCCCATAGCTACTAACACCTTTTGGTTTCTATTTATTGATATTATTTCAGTGTCATTTCTTGTAGTCTTTATTATTACGCCTTTTATATCATGCGTTGTTAGTCTCTCGTTTTCATCATTCCATGAGGATTGCCATTTTAAAATTGTAACCCGACACTTTATTTTAAATTCATAAAAGGGGATTCATAAAGGTAATTCGTGAGTTTGGAAATTCAAGGAGATCGTGCCCAATCGTGCTGGGTGTGATTTTCTGTCCGATCAAATGAACGAATATCCTTTTAGAGTCGCACTGCATGTATTCGAAGAATTTTGGAGATGATCTTGAGTTCAAGGACTTAGATTATCGTGTCCAATCGTGCTGGATGTGAGACTCTACTCCTTCGAAACAAGGGAGACTCGATTTTTAATAAAGTTTTTAAATAAAAAATAAAATAAGACTTCAAAATCTTTTCAAACTTTTCGACATCAGGACATTGATTAATCAATTTGGTACCAAGTTTGGGCGCTGCGAGGGTGCTAATCCTTCCTCGCACGTAATTGACTCCCGAGCCTATTTTCTCGAATAATCGTAGACCAAAAACATCGTTTTAGTAAATCAGAAAATGTTTTATTAAAACAAAGGTGATCCGATCACACCTAACAAAAGTTCGGTGGCGACTCCCGTTTTATTCGTTTTCAAACCCAAGTCCCAAGTCAGATTTCGCCTCTTCAAAAGAACGGTTTCGACAGCTTGGCGACTCCACTGGGGACATTTTATAAGAGAGTCAGGCCGTAAAATCGATTATTCTTTGTCCTTTTGTCGAAAATTTCGAAAGTCATTTTGAAAAACCTTGCTCCTTTTGGTGCATCTGTCTGTGCTTTAACTGCGATAATGTTGAGTCTCATAGGAAATTTCGCATTCATCTTTGCATGACCGTTGTGGTCACACCCTTAAGTGGGAGCGAGAAACTATGCCTTCGTGAGGTTTTCACCTCCGCATGGGCTAGGGACCACTTCCGGATACATCCGTACCTATGTCTTCGTGAGGTTTTCACCTCCGCATGGCCATAGGGAAATGTATCTCCCTGAACCGAACTCAGTCCGTATGAGCCTATAATGGGTGAGGACCGAGGAATCTGCTGGTTTGGGTACCTCGACTTTAGAACTTAAACACACGAAGAGACTTAAGGGCCTTCCCTAGGTAGAGCCATATCAATCCTTAGTGGTCACCTAGATAGGATTTTGTTATTTGCTTTAAATGTTGTTTCATGATACCAACTTGTCTACTTTTTGGTGCATGTCATTCCATGGTTCGAAGAGTATCAATTCACGATCAGTTTCCAAGTTAAGAAAGCATATGGAAAACGAATTCCTTGATAAAGTGGAAGACAATGCCGCGGTTCGCGTATGGTCAGAACGAATGTAATTAGAAAAGGGGAACAGTATAGCCGATGGGTATGTGTCAGAACTATGGGACTTCACGCGCATCAACACTACGCAAAACGACTTTGGCGAGCTAAAGAAGATATGGAATCAATGGGATGATAAGACGAAGCAGCTGTTCTACCACAACTATGGTGATCTACCCTACTTATTCGACATTAAGTTAGATAAGCATCAATTCCGAGCCATGACTCAGTTTTGGAACCCTGCTTATAGCTGTTCACTTTGGGAAAGTGGATTAGTGCCTACCGTAGAAGAATATACAACCTTGCTTAACTGCCCACGAGCTCGAGCCGACAAAGTCTATTTTAAGGCCGCCAATGCCCCTACCTTCGTAAAGAAGTTAATGAATATCACAGGGATGGATGAGCAGTGGGTCTCGGCCAGAATTCAGAAGAAAGGCGAGGGTAAATGCATACCTTGGTTAAGTTTGAAGGACTTGATCTTAACACACCCAGATGTGAAGAAGAAGATGGTGTCTTTACCTTGTGTATTTATGGCTTAGTGATTTTTCCTAAGGCTCTAAGACATATAGATGAAGCAGTTACGGATCTAGTCGACCGATTGGACAAAGGGATCACACCCGTGCCTGCAATCTTAGCCGAAACGTTCAGATCTTTGAATGCATGTCGGAAAATGGGTGAAGGCAGGTTTATTGGATGTGCACAGCTATTGCTAGTATGGTTCCACAGCCATTTTTGGAAGATGGAAAAGGTGTCTCGTCACGTGTTCTTTGAGAACCACTCTCCATTGAAGAGGATAGTAGCTACACCAAGAAAGGATGACATACTGAGGAAAACTGGATGACGCTCCTTCAGAATCTTCAGGAGGAGGACGTTGAGTGGAGGGCCCCTTGGATGATTCCTAAGGAAATCCTTTATCGATGTGGAAATTTTGATTGGGTTCCTTTGCTCGGAATTTGGGGAGCTGTTGGGTACGCTCCTTTGATCGCACTGAGGCAGTATGGGTCAAGACAGTTCATACCAACGACAAATGGGCTAGCCCAAAGTGAATTTGCATATAGTGGGGAAAGCTATAAGAAAAGGGCCAAAGAGATGTCCGGCGCCTGGAATCAAGTGCATAAGATGAAAAGACTATCCGCAGGACCGATGACGACTCCAGAATATGACGGGTGGAGGACAGGAAGAGTTAACGATAACGTCCCCGAACAAGGCACGGAGGGCTCCCGACTTAGAGAAGAATGTTTACGAGTGGTACCGTCGGAGCTAGAAATCATAAAACAAGACTTTGAGAGGCAAAACCTAGCGCTCGAAAAGAGGATAGAAAAGCTAGAAGAAGAAAAGATATACTTGAAATTGGATGTGGACGTCCAGAAGTCAGAAACAGAAAGAGTAAAACAAGAGAAGAGAAAAGTCGAAGAAGATCGAGACAATTTGAAAATCGAATACAAGAAAATGCGCCTATCAATAAAGAATGCTGGATTAGGAAAGACCTCTGAACAATGGCAGCAAGAAGTCTAGAAGGAAGGGCCAGAACTGACTTTTGGGAAAGAAAATTTCGGGAAATGCGAACACGGAAGGAGACCCTAGAGAAAGACTTAGCAGAAAGCCTGAACGAAAGAATTGAGTTAAAAGATAAAATAACTGAACTGAGGAGGACCCTCCATCATTGTCGAAGCCGTAATACCGCGATCGAGTTAAAGTCAAGCCTAAACAGGATCGAGGAAATGAAGAATAGGGTTGAGGAATTGGAAGCAGCATTACACAATTATGAACTACGGGTGGAACTTCTCGAAGCCAAAGAAGAGCGTGGGAAAGAGGAAATTCACCATTCTCATAATCAAATTAGGAGCCGAAATTACCTTATGAGCGAGGCCATAGTTCAGATTAGAGAGGTAGCTGATTACCTACAAACTCTGGCGGCACATGCCGATATACTAAGTGTGAAATATGAGCTACAACTCATCATAATCAAGAGCTAATCTCTTTGCTTAGCAGCATCAAAGCTCTAGGCCTTAGGGCAAAAGCCTACTTGTAGTCCAGTTTATGTAAAGGGTTCTTTTCCAATAAAAGCTTTCTAAAACAAAATTGAATCTGAATTGATACTCTTTGGCTTGCATTCATTCCATGCATCAGCATTGCATGCATTCACATCATGTTACATACATAGAAAAGAGTCTGACACACTCGACTCATAACAGTGAAGAAAGAGAAAACTGGAAGCTGAACATTCGTACGGCACCCGCACTAAGATAAAGAAAATGGATCAGAAACTAGAAAAACTCCAAAAGGAGATGAATGACCAAATGGAAGCACAGATGCAAAAGCACTTAACTAAGATCCAGCAAGAAATGGAGGAATCACAGAGGGACATGAGGGCTCAGATATCTCAGATGTCCGAACTATTGAACAAGTTCTTGGGGAAGGAGAAAAGCCCCATGGCCATCACTGGAGGGGAGAATGAAGATGGTCCTTTAGAATCTGTCTTACCACAAGTGCCTTCGCAGCACGAGGAACATCCCCGGAGGCCACCTGTCACTATTAGGCCTCAACAAGGCCAAGTCAACATTGGACCTCCCGTGAATTTCCAAATAGGCTCAGGGTCCAACCCAGGAGACGGTTTCACTAATCTTATGGTACCGGATTTTGACGAAATGGATAAGGAAAGAATGAAGGCTGAACCCTCAACGCAAATGGAAGATCGCTACAAGTGGCTAGAAGAGAGAGTCAAAGCAATAGAGAAGTCTAAAACTCGTTACGGGGTCGATATCAAAGAACTAAGTCTGGTCCCAAACTTAGTGCTTCCACCAAAGTTTAAAACTCCGGATTTTGAAAAGTACAACGGACCAGCTGCCCGGGAGCACACCTGAAGATGTTCGGTCGACGAATGGCGGGATACGCTAATAATGAGAAATTATTAATACACTGTTTTCAGGATAGCCTGGTCGGGTCTGCGGCCAAATGGTACGATCAACTCAGTAGTACCCAAATCAAAACATGGAGGGACTTAGTTCAGGCTTTCATGAAACATTATGGCCACATAGCAGACATAGCTCCTGACAGAGTCACTCTCCAAACTATGGAGAAGAGACCAAGCGAAAACTTCAGGCAGTACGCGCAACGGTGGAGAGAGGTAGCCACACAGGTCCAACCACCTCTTTTAGAAGAAGAAGCGGCCACACTCTTCATTCATACCTTGAAGGCCCCTTTCATCAACCACATGTTGGGAAGTTCTATGACCGATTTTTCAGAAATTGTGAGATGTGGGGAAAGGATAGAATACGCAGTCAGATGCGGCAAGATAGAAACAGGGGAAGGTCCCAGAAAAATGACTCTGAAGAAAAGAGAGGGTGACATAAATAACGTGAATGCCCATGACAAAGCAGTCACCCTGAATCAACCTAAAAATGTAATCACTGATCGTCCAAGGCTGCATAAACAAGAACCTAGTGCAAAGTCGAGTGTAGAGAAGCTCCAATTCACTCCGATCTACATGACTTATGGGCAGCTGTACCAAAAACTATATAACACGCATGTTGTTGCCCCCCATTACCTACAGCCCATACAACCCCCATACCCTAAATGGTACGATGCGAATGCGCAATGTGAATACCACGCTGGGGTTGTCGGACATTCAATTGAAAATTGTCTCGCCTTCAAGAAGCTGGTTGAGAAACTTATTCAAATGGGTGTGGTGAAAGTCAACGACACAGAACACCCATTACCCAACCATACTAATAACGGTGTGAACATGTTGGGGGAGAAGGTAGGGAAGAAAGTAAAAACGAGCGTCGATGAAATAAAAACCCCGCTGAGATGGGTTTGGAGGCAAATGATAAGCCGAGGCTTAATCACCCAACAGCCGGGAGGAGAGATCGAAAGAGCGGAAAATTATTGCGAGTTTCACGCCAAAACGGGCCATAACATTCAAGAATGCCCTGTGTTCAGGACTCTCATTCAAGGTCTCATGGACAACAAAGAGATAGAATTCTATGAAGAGATCGGAGATCTAGAAGAAGGAGAAGTTTACGCGTCAGAAGAAGGATCGGCTAGAAGGATCTACCGGGGGAATTATCCTGCAGTGGTTATATCGCGACCTAGAGCGGTCGAAATCACGCCAGAGAGAGAGGCCGACACATTGAAAGAAGGGACGTCTAGGAGAGTCTATGGGGGCAACTACCCTGCAGTAGTTATATCACGACCTAGAGCGGTCGAAATCACGCCAAAGAGAGAGGCCGACATATCGAAAGAAGAGACGTCTAGAAGAGTCTATGGGGGCAACTACCCTGCGGTAGTTATATCACGACCAAGGACGGGGGAGACTGAAATATCGATCGCATCGAAGGTTATAATTCAAAAACCCACGACTACCCCCTACAAAGACAATAAAAAGGTACCCTGGAGCTACGATTGTAGGGTAGAAATCCCTGGAAGAGAAAATCCGGTCAATGCTACAGAAGAAGATAGAGATGGAGGCTTCTTTACACGTAGTGGGAGACGTTACACCCCGAACACGAGTGCGGTAGCAACCAAAGGGAAAGCAGTGGCAACTGAACGAAGGGAAGAGGAAACCATCGAATCCGAAGCATTCGTCAACGTGCCCGTGACAGAAAGCGGCGCCAGGGAGTTTTTAAAATTCCTTAAGCACAGCGAATATAGTGTTGTGGAGTAGCTGCACAAACAGCCCGCTCGCATATCGGTACTGGCTTTGCTCATGAGCTCAGAAGCCCATCGAAATGCATTGATGAAAGTACTAAATGAAACATATGTCACGGGGGATATATCTGTTAATAAGTTGGACCGTCTCGTCGGTAATATAAGCGCGGACAACTTCATTTTCTTCAATGATGACGAGATACCTTCGGGAGGCATGGGATCTACAAAAGCCCTACACATAACCGCGCGCTGCAAAGGGTACACGTTGCCGGGGGTGCTAGTTGATAACGGATCAGCCCTAAATGTATTGCCTCTATCCACACTGAATAGGTTACCTGTGGATAGCTCCCACATGAAGGCATGCCATAATGTCGTAAGGGCATTTGATGGGACGGAGAGAAAGGTCATGGGGAGAATCGATATACCGCTTCAAATCGGCCCAAATACATATGAGGTAGACTTCTTAGTGATGGATATCAAACCTTCCTACAATTGCCTGCTTGGGAGACCTTGGATCCATTCGGCAGGGGCGGTACCGTCGTCACTACACCAGAAATTGAAATTGGTAACGGAAGGTAGATTGGTCACAATCAACGCTGAAGAAGAGATCATAGCATCCGTTACTAGTGACGCTCCGTACATTGAGGTAGATGAGAAGGCAATAGAGTGTTCTTTCAGATCATTGGAATTTATCAACGCAACTTTCGTTGCCGAAGGCAGCAAGATCCCTATGCCTAAAATATCCAAGTCAACGATGATGAGCCTTCAAATGACAATTGGGAAGGGAGCTTTGCCCGGAAGAGGACTCGGGAGAAACCTGCAAGGAAAGACTGAGGTGCCAACGCAAAGAGAAAAACGAGACCGCTTCGGCTTAGGGTTCAAGCCAGATGCGAAACAAAAGAAGAGAGAAGAAAGAAAAGAAGAGAGAGAAGAAGGGCACGCCTAAGTGAGGAGGAGATCAAATGGGAGCCAATGACTTTCCCTCCTCTGTCCAAAACATTTGTCTCGGGGGGAATCTTGTACCCTGACCGAGGCATGGCAACAAGAGAAGCAATGGAAGAAATGTTGGGGAGCTTAAGCATCAACGTCGTATCGGGGGAAAGGGCCGAGGAAAGAGCTTTATCTGGGATTCGTCCTTATGCTCCTGGAAGTGTTTTGGACAATTGGACAATAGAAGAAATTCCTGTAGCTTTTAGGAGTAATTCAGAGTAATGTTCGAAACACGCTTGTTGCTCTAAGCCTAGGAGCAATGAGAGACTCTTTGTTGAATAGGCATATGCCCAAACGTCTTTATTTAATAAAATGCATATTTCGAGCAAATTTTCTTTTACTCTCCATTCATAGTCATACACATAAACATCCATTCTTAGATTGTTGCTTCTGCGCCTTTCTTTGCCCTCTTGACAGGTCCCCAGATATCAATGACGTGAGCGACACTGCTATCGACTCAAGGTCCCCTTTTGAACAAGATACGGACATGGAGGACTCTCAAGACTTCGAAGATGACCAAGATCGTAACATGTCTCCTGATTTGTTAAGGATGGTAGAGCAAGGCGAAGGACAAATCCTACCCCACGAAGAGACAATAGAAATGGTGAACCTAGGAGAAGGAAAAGAGTTGAAAATTGGGATTGGTATGGCCGCAAAAACGAAGCAAGACCTCATCGAATTACTCAAAGAATTCAAGGACGTCTTTGCTTGGTCATATCAAGATATGCCCGGGTTAAACACAGACATAGTGGTGCATCAACTCCCCATCAGGGAATAGTGTAAACCCGTCCAGCAGAAACTTCGAAGGATGAGGCCAGATGTTTTATTAAAAGTAAAAGAAGAGGTCAGAAAACAGTTTGACGCCGGTTTCTTGCAAATGGTTAAATACTCAGAATGGGTAGCAAACATAGTGCCTGTCCCTAAGAAAGATGGAAAAGTGCGAATGTGCGTGGACTACAGGGATTTGAACAAGGCCAGTCCTAAAGATAACTTTCCACTACCCCACATTGATACATTAGTGGATAACACAGCCGGATACTCCCTTTTCTCTTTCATGGATGGCTTCTCTGGGTATAACCAGATTAAAATGCACCCCGAAGATATGGAGAAAACCACGTTCATTACCATGTGGGGGACATTCTGTTATAAAGTGATGCCTTTCGGACTAAAGAATGCAGGGGCAACATATCAAAGGGCCATGGTGACTCTCTTCCACGACATGATGCATAAGGAGATCGAAGTTTATGTAGATGACATGATTGCAAAATCCAGGACTGAGAGAGAACATGTGCAAGTCTTGAGGAAACTGTTCCTAAGATTGAGGAAATTCCAGCTGAAACTCAATCCAACAAAATGTACCTTTGGGGCTAGATCCGGAAAATTGTTGGGATTCGTAGTCAGTAAAAAGGGAATCGAGGTTGATCCTGATAAGGTGAAAGCTATCCAGGAGTTGCCTCCACCACGTACCCAAAAAGAGGTTCGAAGTTTCTTAGGAAGATTAAATTACATCGCCCGGTTTATTGCACAACTAACGGAGAAATGCGACCCCATATTCCGTCTCCTTAGGAAACACAACTCAGTTGTATGGAACGAGGAGTGCCAGAAAGCATTTGATAAGGTCAAGCATTACTTGTCAAAAGCCCCAGTACTGGTATCGCCATGCCCAAATAAGCCACTAATATTGTATTTGTCAGTATTCGAGAACTCTATGGGATGTGTGTTAGGCCAGCATGATGAGTCAGGAAGAAAAGAAAGAGCGATATACTATCTCAGTAAAAAGTTTACAGAATGCGAGACAAGATATTCGCCGATCGAGAAGTTATGTTGCGCTCTGGTTTGGACAACCCGGAGATTGCGACAATACATGCTATATCACACCACTTGGCTTATCTCCAAACTGGATCCTCTCAAGTTTATGATGGAGTCAACTGCACTGAATGGAAGAATGGCCCGATGGCAAATTCTGCTTTCAGAGTTCGACATAATCTACGTAAATCAGAAGGCCATAAAAGGGAGTGCAATAGCGGATTTTCTAGCCAGCAGGGCGTTAGAAGATTACGAGCCATTGGACTTCGATTTCCCAAATGAAGAATTAATGTATGTGGCAGCCACTGAAGAAGAGGTCCAAAAGAAAGGGCACCCGTGGAAGCTAAACTTCGACGGAGCTTCAAATGCGATGGGGAATGGAATTGGGGCAGTCCTGGTGTCCCCCAACGGAGATCACTATCCTCTTACTAGCAAGTTGGATTTTGATTGCACAAACAACATGGCCGAATACGAAGCGTGCATCCTGGGAATCCGTGCAGCCATTGAACGGAAAATTGGAACGTTGGAGGTATACGGCGATTCTGCGCTAGTAATCTACCAACTGAAGGGTGAATGGGAGACAAGAGACCCCAAATTAATCAGCTATCGAAGGCTGGTTTTGGAATTAATTAAAGAGTTTGACAACGTCACTTTCTGTTACCTCCCACGAGAAGAGAACCAGATGGCAGACGCTTTAGCTACCTTGGCTTCCATGATCAAAGTAAACAAAGCAGAAGAAGTGAAGCCTATCCAAATGAGCATTTACGAGGCTCCGGCACATTGCTGCAACATCGACGAAGAAGAAGAAAGAGATAGTCACCCATGGTACCACGATGTATTACGATACGTGAAGGATCGTGAATACCCCGACCAAGCAACCGAGAATGATAAGAGAACGTTGAGAAGATTGGCCAATGATTATGTCCTGGATGGAGAAATCCTATACAAGAGAAGAAAAGATCAAGTACTGCTGAGGTGCGTGGATGCAGTTGAAGCCAAGAAGATTCTCGAAGAGGTCCACGAAGGTGTCTGTGGGACTCATGCTAATGGATTTACGATGGCCAGACAAATCATGAGGTTCGGGTATTATTGGTCAACTATGGAGGGAGATTGTATCAGCTATGCCAAGAGATGCCACAAATGTCAAATCTACGGAGATAAAATTCACGTGCCTCCTTCACCCCTACACGTCATGACATCCCCTTGGCCTTTCTCTATATGGGGAATGGATGTCATCGGGCCGATCTCACCAAAAGCTGCGAACGGGCACCGATTTATCTTTGTGGTAATTGACTACTTCACCAAATGGGTAGAGGCTACTTCATACGCAAATGTCACGAAATCAGCGGTCAGCAAGTTCTTAAAAAAGGAGATCATATGTCGGTATGGGATGCCTGAAAGGATCATATCTGACAACGCACTAAACTTGAATAATAGCACGATAGCGGAGGTCTGCAGCCAATTCAAGATCCAACATCACAACTCATCACCATATCGTCCGAAGATGAATGGTGCAGTCGAAGCAGCCAACAAGAATATCAAGAAGATCATGGGAAAGATGACTGAGACTTACAAAGATTGGCACGAGAAGCTACCGTTCGCCCTTTATGCTTACCGGACATCAGTTAGAACTTCTACCGGGGCAACTCCTTTCTCCTTAGTTTATGGAATGGAAGCGGTACTTCCGATAGAGGTTGAGATCCCCTCCCTTCGGGTCTTAGCTGAGATAAAATTGGACGAAGCAGAATGGACTCAATCTCGGTACGATCAGCTGAACCTAATTGAGGAAAAGAGGCTAAAAGCCCTTCGTCATGGACAAATGTATCAAAGGCGAATGATACGGGCTTACAACAAAAAGGTTCACCCTAGGGAGTTCTATGAAGGAGACCTCGTCCTGAAAAAGATTCTTCCCATACAGAAAGACTTTAGAGGAAAATGGATGCCAAATTGGGAGGGACCTTATGTAGTAAAGAAGGCCTTCTCCGGTGGAGCTCTAATCTTGACGGAAATGGATGGCAAAAGTTTGCCGAATCCTGTAAACTCAGATTCAGTCAAGAAATACTTCGCCTAAAAAAAAAAAAAAAAGCCCCTGATACATTGTTCTTCGTTGGCTCTTATAGCCGAAAACAGTATGTAGGAAATAAATAAACAAGTACAAATCGTTTTGCGTTGTGGTATTGCTGTTCCTTGTCCTCTTTTGCAGGTCTGGGCACTGACAGAGGCGTGCGGAGGTCGTCGTTGCGAGCACGTGGGCACGGTACTGATGGCTGAGTGGGTTGCGGTAGTGGAGGCCTACGTGCGGTGTACCAGGGGACGGGACGACGCGCGAGGGTGGCGCGCGTGCTTCCACGCGCGCGGCGCTAGGGTTAGGGAAGGTTAGGTTTTCCTGATTCAGGTTTGGGGTCTTGGGCCCTTGTAATCGGGCCTGGGATTTGGGCTAGGTCTTAATGGTTCAGTGGTTTCTGTTTATTCGCTAACGGGCTTTAGTGGGTATTTTGGGTTTACTTGGATTTGGGCTTGTAAATGGACATTAAAAAGGACTATTTTTATTCTATTATTCCATTTTTGGCTTATTTGATTTGACTTTGTTTGGTCTTGCTAATCTGTATCGGGCCCGGACAAATTGGGCTTTCTACAGCTGCCCCTCTTTGCTCATTGTCGTGTAGCGAGAATAGAGCAAAGACATAAAGAAGGCCCAAATTTGTTGCATCTTTGCCGTTTTGATCCACTCTACTGGAGCCTTGGGACCTGTAGCTTCAACTTATTTTATTGTTTTGTCGTATCTTCAGGGAGATAGTATTCGCGACCTTCAACCTGTTCCAATGTTGGTCATCCTTAATCTATTCCACTACTGATTAGTGGTGATAGAAATAATCCTCAACCTATTCCATCGCTGGTCGATGGTAATAGGACGATCTTTCGATCTTCAGTCTTCAATCTATTCCACTACCAGTAGTGGAATAGATCGAAGATTATCCTATTACCACTGACCAGTAGTGGAATAGATTGAAGACTGAAGATCGAAAGATCGTCCTATTACCATCGACCAGCGATGGAATAGGTTGAGGATTATTTCTATCACCACTAATCAGTAGTGGAATAGATTAAGGATGACCAACATTGGAACAGGTTGAAGGTCGCGAATACTATCTCCCTGAAGATACGACAAAACAATAAAATAAGTTGAAGCTACAGGTCCCAAGGCTCCAGTAGAGTGGATCAAAACGGCAAAGACGCAACAAATTTGGGCCTTCTTTATGTCTTTGCTCTATTCTCGCTACACGACAATGAGCAAAGAGGGGCAGCTGTAGAAAGCCCAATTTGTCCGGGCCCGATACAGATTAGCAAGACCAAACAAAGTCAAATCAAATAAGCCAAAAATGGAATAATAGAATAAAAATAGTCCTTTTTAATGTCCATTTACAAGCCCAAATCCAAGTAAACCCAAAATACCCACTAAAGCCCGTTAGCGAATAAACAGAAACCACTGAACCATTAAGACCTAGCCCAAATCCCAGGCCCGATTACAAGGGCCCAAGACCCCAAACCTGAATCAGGAAAACCTAACCTCCCCTAACCCTAGCGCCGCGCGCGTGGAAGCACGCGCGCCACCCTCGCGCATCGTCCCGTCCCCTGGTACACCGCACGTAGGCCTCCACTACCGCAACCCACTCAGCCATCAGCACCGTGCCCACGTGCTCGCAACGACGACCTCCGCACGCCTCTGTCAGTGCCCAGACCTGCAAAAGAGGACAAGGAACAGCAATACCACAACGCAAAACGATTTGTACTTGTTTATTTATTTCCTACATACTGTTTTCGGCTATAAGAACCAACGAAGAACAATGTATCAGGGGCTTTTTTTTTTGGGCTTTTGTTTTAGGTTTTTTTTGGCTTTTATTTTACGCAAGACAGATCATTATAGAAAAGTTTTTTTTGGCAATCAACAGAAATTAAAAAAAAAGAGAAATAAAGGCAGATTCAAAAAACCGAAAATAAGCGAAGAGTCGGATCTCCCCTATTCGAAGGTATTATTTTCGAATCCCCTTTTTTCCTTTCTTTTCGATCCACAAAACGCATAAATATATATATATGAAGTTAGTAATAAATAAACAAAATAACAAATAATAAAAAAGGGAGGGAAAACTTACCAATATCGCGAATTCGCGGTGGCCGGCGACGGCGCCTGCGGCCAGAGGCCTTCCCCCCTTTTCTTTCTCAAACCCTAGCAGAGCAAAAGGGAGGCTCCTGAAGTTTTTTGGCGAAATGAAGTGAAAAGTAAAAAAAAAAAAAAACCAAATTCGGCCTTAAATAGCAAAACGAAACGGCACCGTTTTGTGCCTAGGGGTCAGACGCCAAAACGGCGTCGTTTTGGCTCTGATCCGCGCGACCCGACCCGTTCCAGCCTTGGATCCGCGTGTTTTGGCTTGGAGGGGTTAATTGCGCTTTTAGCCCCTCCTCATTCCCATGCCTTCGCAATTACATTTCTTTATTTCTTTAATTTTGGCCCGATGATGTCCCACGATTTCAATTTGGTCCCGCCTTCCAGCGCATGGCTTTGACACGGGTTTTATTGCTATTTTGGGACTTCTAGGTCATGCGAGCGGTGCAATTTAGTCCTTTCGCCTTTTTTGTGTTTTAAATTTCGTTCCATGCATTTGTTGTTGATCCAATTTGATCCCCTTTTTTAGTTATAATATTATTGTTATTGTTATCGTTTTTGATATCTTATTATTATTATTATTATTATTATTATTATTATTATCATGTTGTATATATTTTCATACTTGTATATATTAACTTTATCATATTGTTATTACTATATATATTAGTATCTTGTACATATTCCGTATTATTATTCATTATCGTTATTATTATGCTACTATTATTATATTTTATTACTATTATATCTATGTTAGTATATTGTATATATTTTGTGTCCTTATTATTACTATTATATTGACATTGTTATTATTATTTTAGTATCTTTCTATTATTATTATGGTATTATATTGTACATATTTTATATTATTATTATTTTTCTTATTATTACTAATATTATTACTATATGTTATTATATCGTACATATTTTGCATTATTATTATCACTAGCCTACTTACTGTTATTCCCATAGCTACTAACACCTTTGGTTTCTATTTATTGTTATTATTTCAGTGTCATTTCTTGTAGTCTTTATTATTGCGTCTTTTATATCATGCGTTGTTAGTCTCTCGTTTTCATCATCCCATGAGGATTGCCATTTTAAAATTGTAACCCGACACTTTATTTTAAATTCATAAAAGGGGACTTCATAAAGGTAATTCGTGAGTTTGGAAATTCAAGGAGATCGTGCCCAATCGTGCTGGGTGTGATTTTCTGTCCGATCAAATGAACGGATATCCTTTTAGAGTCGCACCGCATGTATTCGAAGAATTTTGGAGATGATCTTGAATTCAAGGACTTAGATTATCGTGTCCAATCGTGCTGGACGTGAGACTCTACTCCTTCGAAACAAGGGAGACTCGATATTTTAATAAAGTTTTTTAAATAAAAAAATAAAATAAGACTTCAAAATCTTTCAAACTTTTCGACATCAGGACATTGATTAATCAATTTGGTACCAAGTTTGGGCGCTGCGAGGGTGCTAATCCTTCCTCGCACGTAATTGACTCCCGAGCCTATCTTCTCGAATAATCGTAGACCAAAAACATCGTTTTAGTAAATCAGAAAATGTTTTATTAAAACAAAGGTGATCCGATCACACCTAACAAAAGTTCGGTGGCGACTCCCGTTTTATTCGTTTTCAAAACCCAAGTCCAAGTCAGATTCTCGCCTCTTCAAAAGACGGTTTCGACAAGGTGAATGAGTGTTGATGATTGTTTTTATCTTCAACAATGGACCTCAGCAAAGCACATTCATGGTTGATGTTAAAATGGCAAAGAAAACAGCCATAAAAATTTCCGAAATGTTCCTTTTGGCATAGCTTGCAAAAACTATCATGATACCTACCGTTAAAGAACAGAGGGTGTATGTGATGGGAAGGGTGATTAATTTTAGTGGGTAACTCATCAAGGCATTTCTTGTGAACAATGAATGATGGACAGACAGAACAAAAATATATAGCATCTATCAATGGTCCAAGACACCAGAAGCAGTTCAATCTTTTGAGTACATCTATGGCCATAGGACTTTCAGTGAAGGTCAATGGATGTGGGTGGATGTCAAGTTCGGGCTGTTGGTTAAACTTATATGAAGAAGATAAATGAGCACATTTGATGTCAATGGAAAAATAACAAAATGCTCTTCTACATTCATAAAAAAACATGTTACGTTTTTTGTTGCATAATGCACAACCATATACCAAAGGAGGTGGCTTTTGTCGAAGAAAAAGACCCCATCCTTTGTGCCTGGGATGGAGAGGGTGATTAGGAATTTCAAGGGGTGGCTCTGCACATTGCTTGTGAAGGTGATAATTGCAATGAATACAAGAGAAGCATGGAGCTGAAAGCAGTTCCCCACATCCATGGCAGTAAGCTTTGAGAGCTTCATTGCTTTGCTCTGCCACTAACACCAGGGGATGTTCCTCATGAAAAGGATGGGTAATCTGTTGCCCCAAGGGATGTTTCTCATTCTTATTCTCACTCACACTCACACTCTCACTCTCACTTTCATTCTCACTCTCACTCTCACTCTCAGTCTCCCTCTCCCTCTCAGTCTCATTCTCACTCTCACTCTCACTCTCAGTCTCACTCTCATTCTCATTCTCATTCTCAGTCTCATTCTTATTTTCGCTTACACTTTCACTTTCACCCATCTCCAAGGGATGTTTCTCATTCTCATTATCCATCTCCATTGATTAGTGTGTTTGTGAGAAATGAAGGAAATACTAGGAAGGAATGAAAGAAAAGAAAGGATAAAGATTAAAATGAGGAATGATGGAGAAATGGTAGTTGGAGGGGGTGTGGTTTAACACTAATATGTCTCGTTTTATGCTCACTATCTTCTCTCTCTTTTCATTTTTAATAAAATTTTCACCTTATTGAGAAAAAAAGAGAAGAAGAAACAATATGTTAATTCCTAATAAATAGGAATAAAATTCCTGAAAAAAAATTTCTTAATAGTTTTGTTTGGAGATGCGTTAACTTGTAAAAAAAAATTGGGATAACGTTTACAAAGTGATGAAGTAGATTGGAATAAAATATGTTATTTCATTACAAAAGGTTAAATCTAAATAGGAAGAGATAATGTTATTTACTTAAATTTTAAGTAGTAAATTTTAGATAGCAAGAGTAATTTGAAAGCTTGAGATGCTAAAGGAAAAGGAAATTTAAAGTAGTGTGTTTTGCTTGACTTCAAGCACAGACTTGACTTTGTCTACTTAAAAGGGGAAATACTACAAAAAAGCATACCTCTCTTCTATTTTCTTCCAAAACTTATAAATTGATTTTATGCATAGGAATGATAATTATATAATCAATTTGTCAATTATTATCATCTTTTTGTTTTGGTTATTAAATTATAAAAAATTTCAATTTTGTCATTATATTATTGTTTATTTTTGTTTTGCAATTTTTTAATAATTTGTACATTTTATTTATTTTATTTATAATATATATTTATAATTTTTTTCACTTTTATATATTTTTATAATTTTATAATATTTTTTAATTTGTATATATTTTTATTATTTTTATATTTTTTACAATTTTTAATTTAAAATACCATATTTCGCCACATGACACAATGCTTGTGTATCACGTGGCGAAAACAACCTCCATTACTCTTTAACTGTTAAATGCTTAATAAATTGAAATTTTAACGTTTAATAACTCAATTGGATGCAAAATAAGTGTGAGAGTTTAATTGATTTTTTTAAGGGCTCTAAAGATCCTTTAGTCTTAATTTTTTATATCATAGTTAAATTTTTTTAATGCATCAAATGTATGATATACTCAAAGAATTTGATCCGAAAGCATACCAATTTAAAGAAGTAAAGAACTTCTTAAAAGAAAAAATAATTAAATTAAAAGTAAAGTTTATATGTTATAAAAATCCAAACTAAGTAAAGCATTTCTACTAGAATAATACTTTACTTTCTTTATTAAATTATAATTTGTTCTTTTCTTGTAAATTAGGCAATTATTTTAGTTGTTTATGGGTTTAAAATTACTTAATCATGCCATGAATACATGGACAACAGTCGAAAACCATAAGAAATTGTAATGCTTACATATTTTACTCAGATTTTATTGTTATCTATATATTATTATTGTTATCTATATATTATTATATATTTAATTGATTCATCAATCAATTTCAACGATTAATGTTATTAGAGAAGAAAATAGTTAATTTGGAACTAATTAAGTAGATGAGCTTATTTAAAAAAAAAAATCATAATTGACTTTTTACTAGAGAACTTAGAAAATTTTGCTAGGAGAGGCCAAAATTAAATTGTAATCTTTACGATAGAAAAAATACTATTTCACCATTTGAATAGACTATATTTTTATAATTTTTAGGGGGTAATGTGTAATTTTACCTTTACTAATTTTAAATCTTAAAAATTTTAGAAGACCTAAATGGAAAATTTTTCATTTTAGGGGAGACCGGGGCCCCTGTGAATCCCCCCCAAATACACCTATGCCTATAAGCCAAAAAATTATTTAGGTGTAATTTGAGAATCATAACTCTAATATATAATTTTTCCAAATTAATCTTAATTTCTAATCAACCCATTGTCAATTAAAAATTAATTACAAAAATATCTGCACATATTTAACTCATAATTTATCTAATAACTAAAACTCAATAAATCTTAACCGTATTAAATCATTTTTATAATAGTAAATAATAATGGTAACTGTTTTTGCTTCCGTTGATGGTTAGTAGTACATTTATTAGTTTGAATAGGTGACAAACAACATCTTATCTTTATACTTTTATTTTTAACAATTCCGTCTCTATATTTTGGATTTCAAAATCCAAATCCTACTCTTATTATTAACACCGTTAAAAGATATAACATTTAAGGCATAGCCGAGGGCTGATAGGAGCCAGGCTCCCCTAAAATGATTTTTTTATTTAAACACTTTTTAAAATTATAAATTAATAAAGGTAAAATTACACTTTACCCTCCCTAAAAATTATAAAAAAATTGAATTAATCCTTTTAAAATTATAAAAATATAAACTATTAAGATGTACATTTTTACTATCATAAAAATTACAAATTAATTTTAATCCAAAAAAATATAATATGACTTCACAAGGTTAAATAACAAAAATATTCTTTGTATTTGTTACTTAAAAACGTTAATATAGCAATGTTATTATAACAGTGTTATTTGTACACGTAGGATGTTTTTTTCATTCTTTATTTAAGTATACATATTTTTTAAAAATTTATTTTTAATTTGTTGGGAAATATTTATTTTAATATTTTTAGTATTTTAGATGTATTATATTTTTTAAAAAAATTATATAAAAATATAAAAAATTTAATATAGTCGGGCCTAGGTTTTAGCATTCTTATCCGAGTCAGGCTTAGGAAAAATTTCAAGTCTATTTTATAAAATAAAATGTTAAACTATACTAGCATGTTGCATATTCATAATTTCAATCCTAGGTGAAATTGAGATGACCCATTCTTCGTAGAGTACATGGAAGAAAGAAATCTCGATAATCTTAATGATGCATGTTCAAATTCAGATGATGATAACGAGCACACGTTAAATATTAAAGAGAGAATAACCCAACAAATATGCACTAGAACAATTAGATAAAATTACATATGATATTTATTTTCTTGCTATTTTTATTAGTAATCGTATTATCAACTGCTTTTCTAAGACTAACATAATACATATGATGATTTGATTTTAATTTTTGTCACTTGTTTAGAAAATATATTTATTATAGTAATAAAATTTTATATTAATTAATATTCTTAAAATATAAATGATATAATTGTATCATTATAATTTATACTATCAAACATAACATAGAGAATTACGATTTAATTACATTTTGTCAATCAAACATGTCTAGGGAATTACAATTCTTTGTAATATTTTTAATTTGTATATATTTGTATTATTTTTATATTATTTTTAATATAAAATATCATATTTCGCTGCATGGCACAATCCTCGTGTGCCACATGGCAAAAATAACCCTTAAAAATAGTTATCGCTACTCTTAAACGATTGACTATTAACTTTAACGGTTAAATAGTTTAATAAATTAAAATTTTAATGTTCAATAGCTCAATTGGCTTAATTGATATTTTTTAAAAAACAAATTCAGGGACTTTAAAGATCCTTTAGCCTTAATTTTTACAACATAGTTAAAAAATTTCAATGCATTAAACATATGATATACTCAAAGAATTTAATCCGAAAACATAAATTTTCTTTAAAAAAAAGACAATTAAATTAAAATTAAAGATTATATGTTATAAAAAATTCCTAGCAAAGTAAAGCTTTTCTATAATAATAATACTTTGCTTTCTTTATTAAAGTAAATTTTGTTCTTTTCTTGCAAATTAGCCAATTACTTTGGTTTGTATGAGTCCAAGATTACTTAATCATGCCATGATTATATGGATAACAGTCCACAGTCATACGAAATTGTTATCTATATATTCTAATATATTTAATTGGTCCATCAATTGAGTTTAACAATTAATGTGATTAAAGAAGAAAATAATTAATGAAAAGATTTAATTGACTTTTTTATTAACGACAAGAATTTAATTGGAAACCAATTAAATCTATAAGCCAAAACCAATTGCACATTGCACTGATAATACGCATTGCATGTAACATCCTAGATTAGGGGTTATGCGTTTGTGCATAATTCATGAGTTAGTAGGTTTTGGCAATGTTTGGAAGTGTATTAAGGGTTTTTAAAATTCTAGGATGGAAGAGAAAGCTTAGAAAAATTATTGGTTTCTAAGTAAAAAGGGGAGCTAGGTAAATGAGGCTTGAAAAGAAACTCCGTGTGAAGCATGACACAAGGAACCATGTGGTAAAATGGCATGTTTTATGAATTATGTATGAATGTGTTATGTGAATTCTAGAAATA